>JAEOAD010002234.1:600000-858558 GCA_036365145.1 Orientallactaga sibirica
CTCACTGTGACAGCTTCTGGCTTTTATGTTGCCTGAGGATTTTTGTTGTTGTCATTTGGGTTTTTTGTTTTGCTTAGGTTTTTTTGCAGTAGTAGTATTGGGAATTGATCCCGGAACCTCACACATGCTATGCATCTGCTCTTACCACTGAGACACACACAGACACCTCCATCCCAAGTCTGAGGATTTGGACTCAAGTACTCAGAGTTGCACAGCAAGTGCTTTGTGCACCGAGCCATCTCCTCAAGCCCTCTTCTACCCCATTTCCTTGCCATAGAGTCTCTCACGGGATCCAGAGCTCCAGCTTTCAGCAAAATTGGCTGACCTGTGAGCCTCAGCAATCCTCTTCTCGCCACCTGCTGGAGCACTGGGTTTACAAGCATGCAGAGTCCAGCTTGACTTTTTACCTGGGTGCTGAGGAATGAGCTCAGGTTCTCATGCTTATGCAAGAAATGCTCTTACCCACTGAGTCATTTCCCCAGGCCATTTCTTTCTTTCTTTTTTTTAAGTTGCTTTTGTTGTTAAATGACTAGATGTTAGAAGGATTTTAATGTGACTTGTTGAATTAATTCATTATTTCTTAGAGATAGTCACCTTGGAGTCTTTTCAACTTAACTTGAATAATTTGTTTTATAAACTCTCTCTGCAACTGTCACCTAATGGGCCTTTCATTGCCTCCTTGGAATAATTATGTTTTTGTTTTCCTAAACTCTTTTCTAGGTACATTTTTTGATTTCCAAGTAAATTCTCAATTCATTTTGTTTTATTTTAGAAAGATTGTGGGAAATTTTCTTGGACTCTTATAGTTCTGAAATGAACTGAGTCCTCAAATGACTACCTGGAGTCGGGACTGGCTTCAAGGATGGAAGGGGACCATAAACTTGGGAGCAGGCACACCTTGAAGACTCAGCTCAGAGTCACCGTGCCCTGCAGGAAAGTTTCTGGAACATGTTGGACTTGTAACCAGTTCCTTGCTCTGAGTGGGCTTTCAGGAAAAAAAAAAAAAAACAAAGTAGGAAAGATAGAATATATTTTAAATATCCAATAATATCAGCAGAGCTTCTTGAATGGAGTGGTCACTGGAACAGGTGATAACAATGGCATGTGGAGGCCAAGGGCATGCCCTCTGCCTAAGTGTGTTGCTGACCTACATTCCATCTGACACTCTGTGTTATGTAAGCTGGAGCCTCTCATCTATATCCACATGGGGAAACCTGGATCCTTTGTTGGTCTCCTACCACTCACAGCACTGGACAGGTAGCATCAGGGGGCCCATCATGCCAGCATTTTGAGGTCCTGGTATGCAATGGTGCAGTTCCAGGGCAGACTATATGACGCCTGTCAATGCAGGATGTGCTCCTTTGGAGTTGGCCTACTGTGTTTGTGCTTTGTTTTTCCTCTTCCCTTATAGAAGCTCTTATGAGTGTATCTTCAGTAAAATTTTATATAGATGCATATGTATATTTTTCATTTATGTGCATAGTTTTGGATAGAAATATTTTATACTGAAGTCTTGAGTCCTTTTTCTTTGTTTATGACTCAACAAAATTTCTTTTAAAAATTACCTTGATTATGTGCTCTTATTATGTTTTTATGCTATTTTCGTGGAATAAATGCTTGCTATTCAAATTGGCCTCTTGTGTCTTTTGTCTCATATTGTATAGCTCTTTTCTTTTGTTCCATCTTCTTGTTTCCTTAATTTTATCATCCAGTGCTACTATTAATTTTTTATGACAGACATTATATTTCTAATTCCTAAGCAATTATTTTCTGAATATTCTTTTTTTTTTTTTTGGTTTTTCAAGGTATGGTCTCACTTTAGCCCAGGCTAACCTGGAACTCACTATGTAGTCTCAGGGTGACCTTGAACTTATGGCAATCCTCCTACCTCTGCCTCCCAAGTGCTGGGATTAAAGGTGTGTGCTACCATGCCTGGCTATTTTCTGAATATTCTATTTTTAATGCATCCTCTTCATGTACCACTGATGCAAAACTCTCCTCAAAATTTGGAAGATTTGGGGGCTAGAGAGATTGCTCAGCAGTTAAAGGCACTTGGTTGTAAAGCCTGATAGACGGGGTTCAATTCCCCAATCCCCACATAAAGCCAGATGCACAAAGTGGCACATAAGTCTGGAGTTTGGAGTAGCAGGAGGCCCTGGTGCACCCATTCTCTCTCCAAAGTGTATAAATATTTTTAATTTTTTTCTGAGGATTTTAATAAAAACAGTTTTCAGATTTCTCTCTTTTCCTAGTTACTGCATTTCCTCTAATGTTGGGTTTTCTTTTTAAAAATTTGTTTTGACCCATTTTTTAAAATTTTGTTTTCTCATCTTAATATCTTTCTTTATTAATCTGTTGTTTTTCCTCAATGCACTTCTGACTCCTGATTTCTTTTGTAGTTATGAAGAAAAGTGACTTCAATGAATGGAGACCCTGGCACAGGTGTCCTAGGTCATCTGCCATGAGTGTCCCCAACATGGGTAGGGGTGGCTGGGAGCCATTTGTATTTGCATGGTGTTTGCTAGGTGAAAGGTAAACATGAAGGGTTCGTGGAGAACAGAGGCTGGTCACTGCCCCCTATCCACATCATGTTTGAAGACAAAGGGAGGTTTGCTTTGAGTGGGCAGCAACACCTCATACTGAGAGCCTTGTCCCCTTTAAGCAGAATCATCCTTGAAAAGCTAGTCTCTTGTGCTGGGGAGTGAAATTTTCTGTGACCACTTGATCTGTGTGAGGAGAAGCTGACAGGAAAAGCAGGCGTGGACTTGGGGTGGTGAAGTTGCTGTTCAGAATGTTACCTGGTCTGAATATCACTTTACCTCTCTTTCTTCATCTCCTATCTGCTATTTCTCAGCTTGGACCTTCTCCCAGCCTCCATTGGGGGAGCCCAGCCCCCACCCCTGCTCTGCTCTGCCCTCCTGAGGTTGTGTTTTACTGGCCACTTCCCCTGGACCCCCTTCCATAGGAACCCATCTGCCTTGTGGTGCCTGGAAATGCACTGAAATGTCTGCTTCCTTTCTCCATCCACAAACAGACACCATGGCTCTTAGAGCAGCTGTAAAATTTTTCTGTTTTGTGATTCTTTTCTTATTTCAGTGGGGTTAATGTGTGTGATCTATTTGTTATTTTGAACTGAAAGTATAAGTGTAATGAAACATAAAATGCCTAACTGTCCAACGTATCACAGCTATTTGATAAACAGCTATTGTTGTGATTTATTATTAAGCCCGAGTTGTCAACATATTTTTACTTCTATTGTGCCAGAGTCTACCTCATTAAAACATCCAATTGAGTTCAGTGTTTGCTTCTGGAACCACAAGGATCCTCCCTCCTGTCGCAGGGAAACTTTTAGGACTCCTGGATTGTGCCTGTGTTTAGAACCTTCCTTCTTCCAGGGTAAATATGCCCAGTGCTTCTCGCACCTCTTCATTCAGGGAAGTTTGACATCTCCTCTTCACCCTCGTCATTCTTCTTTAGACAGGCTTTACTTTCTGATCAGCTGCAAGCAATGAAGAGTATTGTGTAGGCATCTGTACTTTTGGCTTTTCTACAACATCTAGAAGTTTCTAGGGACCTTGGAAAAAGCACAAGGAGATTTTGTTACCTCAGTTCCTACATAGCATTGGCATGCTGGTTGTTGTCACTCTGCCATTATACTGTGAATCACAGAGGATCAAGTTCACAAGTGCCTTGTCCATCACAAGTTCCCAGAGCACATCCTATTCTGAGGACACGGTGACAGCTATCAGGTGAAGGAAAATGTAATGCAATGAAAACAAGGAGTTCAAGAGAAGAAGCTTAGCTGCCCCTCAGCTGCATTAGAAGCCTGCGTAGGAGTTTGGATGAGATCATTCAACTTCTGTGGAATGTTTTATTCTCTCTGTATGTTCATATATTACCTTACATTGGTAAAGTGCCTCATCCCTTTTATTGAAAGACATTAATCCCTAAAACTACATGTTTTTTTTTTTTTTAATTTTTGGTCAGAGGATCCATGCACATATGTGAAAGAAAAATACTCTCAAGGAAGGAAGAGAAGTGAGGTCTTAGAAAAAGGAGAAAATGAGCATCTTCCCAAGGTCCAGTCCAGCTAGCAGGTTGATTTCAAGCAAGGAACTATCTTGTCAAGGAAAAACTTGAAGATTTCCTCTTAAGAAGGAGCTCAAGGCAAAATTTGGGTGGAGAATTCAGAGCTGAGCAGGCAGCAGTGAGGAAGGCGACTCTCCAGACAGATAAGACCAGGGCATTGTGTAGATTTTGATGTGCTTGGGCTTTATTTCAGCTGACTGTCCGAAGAGTGACAAAGAACTTTTTATATCACCTTCCAGGAATGGTTCAGCCCAGGTCTAAAGACAGAAGTGGATGGGATAGGCTAAAAATAAGAGGTTATCAATTTGTAAATGGAAAAGTCACCTCAAAAGCATTTGCTGTCAAGATTCCTCAAGGCCCTCTGATGCACACTAACAGGACAAAACCAGCACGTGACTTGCTTCTGTTGGAAAAGTTTGTTCCTTGAAGGGAAGCATTCTTCTCATGAATATGACTTCATGGTTGGATTAGCAAATGCTGAGAACAGGGAAGGAGTGGGTACTTAGTTGCATCTGCAGCACCACCAACCTAATTGCTAGGAAAGAACCCAAGAAAAAATAACCCCTTTTGGGTTGGCCTGGGTTGAATTCAATTCAGCACAGTGCTCAAGAACAGCCCAGCTAATTGTTAATGTGGAAGGTTTCTGATCAGACACAAAGGGAAACTGCTTCTTTCATTGAAGAAGAACCCAGTGATGTTGTTTGAATGACTGCATGATTTAGCCTCTCTTTGTTCTAGACATTTCCAAACAGACTATCTGTCAAAACAAGTATTATTCGGGGATATCATGGCTGAGCAAACATCATTCATTTATAAGGCTCAAGAGGGCAGGATTTGTGGTTGAAATAATATTAAATTTCTTCTCTATTTACAATGAGATTTAAATACCAATGATTATGTTATCTTATCTGGAAAAGAAATTTTGAAGATTTTTCATGCTAAAGACTTCAATGTGGGTTTACTTGATGATTCCAGGAAGATCATTTACTTATCTATTTATCTACTTATTCAACAAATATTCATAAACTACCATTATGTTTCAAGTATATGGGTCCTGAGCATAGAGAAATGAATATGGTGTGTCTCCTGCAAACAAGTAACTACAGTATGCTATGAGAAAGCATTGCTGTCAGACGTATATGACAGATGTAAGTATTCAAGCAGTGGAAGAAATAAATAATTCTGCTTCAGGTTCTGGGAATGGATTAGGAAAGACATAAATGAGGCTCCCTCCAAGTTATTGACAGAATAATTGGGTGGACAATGGGGTGCAGATGTGTGACCTGCAAAAGAGAAACCAGAGCAAGGTCATGACCATGAACTTGAAAAGGCTGAAGTAGATACCCACATGCAAAGGATGTAGCTGGAGATGAAGCTAACATTAAATCACGAAGGCTTTGAATGCCAATCTGAGGAATTCAGACTTTATCCTTTGCATACAATGGAAACATTAAATGGTATTAATCAGCATTCAAAGTTTGAGTTTTCAGGTGAGGAAGACTGCTGTGATGTTTTAAAGAGCAAATTAGACATGACAAGGTAATATTTAGGGGCAAAGAATGAGGGAAGGATTCAATAAATATTTAAATGAGCAATGTATTAGTTTTTCCGAGGGCTGCCAAATGAAGTACCATGGACTTGTTGGCACGACATAAATTTGTACTTGACCAGTTCTAGAAGTCCAAAGTCAAGGTGTCAGTAGGACCGGGCTCCCTCTGAATCCCGTTTCCTCATCTCTTCCTAACATCTGCAGGTAACCATCAGCCTTTGGTGCCCTTGACTTGTGACTACATCACCCCAGTCTCAGATATCATATGGCATTCTTTGTGTCTGTCTTTCATGAGATTTTTCCTATTTTCATAATGATGTCAGTCATACTGGATTATGGCTCCCTCTTATGACCTCATCTTTACTTGATTATGTCTGCAAAGATTCTGTTTCTAAGTAAGATCACATTCACAAGGATCAGGGGTTAGGATTCCAATGTCTCTCTAGAGGATGTCAAAATTCAGTCAATAGAAGTTTTGGACTCGAGGTATGAAAAGGAGGTAGGACTGGAGGAGGCCTTTGTGCTGGCTTATGAAGATAGTGACACCATGGGCTGAAATGGATAAGCTGAGGAATCAGAGGATGTTTGAACTGAGAAGATAAGGACTTTTGTTTGCTAATGAGCTTGAGATATCAGTTAGCTATTTAGGGAGCAATATCCAAGAGGTTCTTAAGAAAATTTAGGTATTTCTGGCTGGTAAGATCACTCAGTGGATAAAACACTTGTTAAACAAGTATGATTACCTGAGCTCCAATACCAGAATCCACACAAAAAGCCAAATGCTGTAGCCTGAGGATCTGCAATCCCAGCACACCGATGGCAAGAAGGGATGGAGAGGCAGGAGAGCTACCTAGAAGCTCATGGGTGAGCCAGCCTGGCAAAAGCAGTGTGATGAACAATAAGAGACCCTGCCTCGAATGAGCTGGAGGCAAGGACTGAAATCTGAACGTGTCCTCTGGCCTCCACACACACTCTCTGGTACAATTTAGGCTGAAGTCCCAATTCTGACCATTAATACAGAGAAAAAAATGACCCCACAAAGGTGAAAGAACACATCATGAAAATCCCAGTGTAGCCATGTGGAAAGGTTTCATGGACAGGGGACTGAGGCCTCTGGCCAACAGCCAGGCAAGCATGTAGTCCAGATAGCCATGTGATACTGCTTAAGATGTGCCCCACTAGCACCATGGAGCCCCGAAAGGCCAGCTGGTGAGAGTGGAGCTTGACTTACTGAGTTCTCCAGATCACACAGTTATGAGCCGATGAATTCAAGTAGTATTTGAAGCCATTACATTTTGGCGTAGCTCACTATATAGCAATAGATACAAAATACAAGTATGTGCTCCTACTTTATGAATACAAACCTGTTTTTCTTCATAGCTAAGTTTGTCTATATATCTGAAGCTGTGAATTTTTCCCTTACAAAAGACTCAATGGCTGTGAGCAGTTTGTTTTATATTGGAAAATAGAGATTGTTGTTTTTAGATCATGGTTTCACATCCTGATGCTCCCCTTTAAAATGTTTAGTCTAAAATGTATTGTCTAGGAGGGCATGGGAGTGTATTTTCCAGTTTTGTAATTGTCCATGATTTGTAGGGTGCAGAGAAATTATGAATAATCCTTAAAAGAAGCAAACAAACAAATTTTAAAAAAGAGTTTTAAAGGCAGGAAGGGTCTTACCTGCTCCACTTATAAGGACTTTCATTGACCTTTTGTTCCATGTATGTGACTCACCTTTTGTTATATTTGACTAACCTTCTATCCTTCAGTTCCTATAATTGTTTTTGGTTTACCAGGCAACATGAAGTATTCATTTTGTCTCTTCATACCAGGCTGACTTAATTATGTTGCAGAGTGTGGGCTCAGTGACAAGAAATGTACCTGGGTAAGTTTAATCAACAGTCTCCTCACTAGAGATGGGTTGTCCAAAACTGAGTCGCTGTCCACACGCAGCATTTGTGAATTTAAAATGTGACTTTCCTGAATTAATATGTTCTGAAAGTATAAAATAAATACCTGGGGCTGGGGGTATCTATCTGTAGCCCAGGTTGATCTCAAACTTCCTGCATTTTTCCTATCTTAGCCCCTGCCCCCAAGTGCTGAGATTATAGATGGAAGCCACCATGCCTAGATCTAAAACTTTATTTTAAAAATGTTGTTAAGGAGCGGGTGTGGTGGCTCACGCCTTTAATCCCAGTACTTGAGAGGCAGAAGTAGGAGGATCACTGTCAGTTCAAGGCCAGCCTGAGACTACATAATGAATTCCAGGTCAGCCTGGGCTAGAGTGAGACTCTACCTCAAAAAGATAAAACAAAAATAAATGCTGTTAAGGAGCCAGGCATGGTGGCACCTGCCTTTAATCCCAGCATTTGGGGGGCAATGGTAGGCCACCCTGAGACTAGACAGTGAATTCTAGGTTGGCCTGGGCTAGAGCAAGACCCTACCTCCAAAAAAAAGTTGTTAAAGTACAATAGCCTTCAGAGAAAAATCAGTAGTAAATTGCCAAGTCTGTATCATATGAAGTAACATGCATGTTGACAGTAGCACAAAGAGGAAACAGAAGAATTATCTCATGACTCTCTTCTGCAATGGTTAGAGCACTTGGAGGCAGACAGTGGCAATGTGAACCTATACTCTACAGAACACTTCAAATCAATGGAGAAAGGCTAGTATTTTCCAGATTGGTAATGACAAAGCCAATATACATATTGAAAGAAATGAATTTTGAATATTAACTCATAAAATGCAGAAAATTATCTTGAAATGAGTCACAGTCTAAATCTAAAAACTCATAAAACTTCCAGAAGAAATACAGGAGCAATCATTTGCAACTCTGAGGTATGAAAAACTTTCTTAAGTAGGGCAAGCAAGAAAAAAAGTGGATAAATTGGGCTTCATCAAAATTAAAATTTGTGTGTATGTGTAAGCGCACATTCATGTGTGACAGCACACATGAGGAGGTGATAGGACAACTTCATATATCATTCTCACCTCCCGTCTTGATTGAAGCGGAGTTCCTAATTCATTGCTATGTCTACCAGGCTAGTTGACCCACAGGCTTCCAAGTGATTCTCCTGCCTCCCTTCTTGCCCTAAGCACACTGGAATTAAAGACACTAGTACTACAGTGTCTGGCTTTATGTGTGATCTGGAGATTCAAACTCAGGTCCTCATGCGGAACAACAAGCACTTTATCCATTGAGCCATCTTCCCCACACCGAAATTAGAATGTCTGCTCCATGAAGACCACTATAAACATTTAAAAAGCAAGTGTCTGGATTAAGAAAAAGTTCACGATACACATCTTTCTAAAAATGGACTTTTCTTCTGAATGTTAGCCTTACAACTCAATACTAAGGAAATTATGTGGTCAAGTATGGGAAAAATATTTCAATGGATATTCATTGAAGATAAGATATACAGATGTCCCATACATACATGGGAATATGTTCAACACTAGTTCACGTCACACTAAGCTGTTTAGAATTAAAGTTGTGCACACTACTAGGTATTGTCAAGGATGTATAGAAACTAGAAGTGTCATAATTATCAGCTGGAAATTAAAATAGTATTACTACTTTGAAATGCAGTTTAGACATGTACTTAAACATATACTTACTGACAATTTTATTGATTGCCCATAGAAATCAGAAATTATGCTATGCACATATAAACAGATACTAGGGCTGGAAAGATTGCTCAGTGGTTAAGGTGCTTCCTTGCAGAGCCTAATGACCTGAGTTCTATTCCCCAGTACCCATGTAAATCCAGATGCACAAAGTGGTGCATGTGTCTGGAGTTCATTAGCACTGGCTGGAGGCCCTGGTGTGCCCATTTTCTCTCTCCTTTATTAATGAGATATGAATAGTGTCTTAATAGAAGCTAATAGACATTTCAGAGTAAGTCATTGTGGTGCATAAAATATTACTGAAATTTATTCATTTGAAGGCTATTATTTCATACTATAGTAACAATCACTAAAATAACATCTTTTAAAAACATGTATTTATTATAATATAATAATCATGTAATTTTGTATTAAGTGTAAAATTACTCTTGTATAATAAAAACAATTGAAAAAAGATAAAAATCCTCAACAGAATACCAGAAACTCAATTCAATTGTTTATCAAAAGGGTTATACACCATGAACAATTAGGATCATTACCAGCAATACAAGGATGGTTCAACATAGAAAAAATATCAGTCAGTGTAATATAGTACATTAACAATATGAAGGACAAAAATCACATGTTCATTTCAATTGACACATACAAAGCATTTAACAAAATTTAACTTCTTTCATAATTAAAAACGCTCAAACTCAGAGTAGAAAGAATTTCCCCATCATAATAAAAACCGCATATGAAAAAGCTTAATAAACTGACACTTGACAGAGGTAGACTGACAGCTTTTCCCTCCAAGAGCAAGAATAGGAGAAAGATGTTGGCTCTCACCTGTACTATTCAACATGCTAACAGATATTCTCACAGAATTATTAGGGTAAACACATATAAATTGTAAATGAAGAAGTACAATTACCTTTTTCCACAAATGGTATGATCTCATATGTATAAAATCATAAAGAGTATGCACACACTCCAACAGAATGAAGTCAATGAAGTTCCTGGATGCCAGTCAATGTTGAAAGAAATCAGTTGCTTTTATATATACACTAACAATGTCCCATCTTAAAAGAAAATATACTATTTACTGTTGATCATAAAAACAAAATACATAGGCTCAAGCAACCAGAGATTTAAAACAAAAGATTTGTGCACTGAAACCTATAAAACCTTGCCAAAGCCACAAGTAAATGTAAGAAAAAAAAAAACCCTCATTCACAGATTGGAAGATTAATACTGTTAAAAAAGTTCATACTGAATAGAAGCTATTTACAGATTCAATATAATTCCTCCTTATCAAAAAAAAAAGACATTTTATATGCCACTGTCAAAAAAAAAATAGCAAGTGTGTTGATGATACAGAAAAACATTAGGATGCAAAATGGTATAGCCATTATAGAAAATAGTATAAAAGTGTCTTAAAAGTTAAGGATAGGACTATTACATCAGCTAGTCTATTAGCCAGTGATCTCTACAGGAATAGTTCTGAATATGTGATCCTGGCTGGGTAGTCTAACAGCTGCCTGTGTCTTGGAGAGGTTGGGTACTCAGTAGCTGCTCATTCCATGAGCTGGGATGCCTCGATAGTCCTATTCTGAAACTGAAAATCTAGAGGATTCCTGCTCTTCAGTCCATGTTGGAAGGACAAAGAAGCTGGATTCTGATGTCAGCAAAGACACAGCAACGCTTATGTGCATTGGCCAATTCTTCAAAAGGCCCAGGAGAGGCAAAAATTTGAACTGAAGCATATTTTGATTTATCTAAGGGAGTAGAGGACAGCAGAAGCAGGAGGCTTGAGGATGTGTTCAAGGGGTCATGGCAATAATAGGAACATTGTCCTGCATGTTATGTCTATGCAAATAATATTTTGTTAAATTTCATAAAAATAGAATTTCAGGAATAGTTAAAAAGAACAGGATTGCTAAATTTGTCATTCAAGTTGAAAATATTTGTGGCAAAGTCTAAGGGAAGACAGACTCACTTTTCAACACAAGTATACACAAACTCATACCAGTCACTGTAAAAATAGGACAATCCACAGAGAAAACCCCAGTGGCCATATAATAAATTTTTGGAAATGTGTTGACACTTACTAGTTAATAACCAGGAAAGTATAACTTCAAGTGGCCATATGGTATTTTTCACTCTCCAATTGGAAGAGCTTTTCAAATTAATGATCCAGGGGATGAGTCCTCCCTCTTAAGATTCAGTTCAGGAGACTAACTCTACAAAGATTTCCCAGTCTTCCTGCACCTGTGCACTTCTCAGAGAGAAGAATCATTTCTTTGCTTGTTCACTGCTGTCTCTACAATAGCTCTCCCCTGTGGATTACTGTTACCTGCCTGCGTATCTGTCTCTTACCAAATCACATGCATGTGGGAAGCTCATGGAACTGAATCTCTCTCCTTTTTATGGGCACAGAGGTCCATCTCCAACACATTAATCTGTGCTTATATAGTTGGAGCTTAACTCAGTAATCTTATCTATGAAATACCAGGAAAGAAGCTTGTTATTACAAGTAATGCATAGGAAGTGGCTATTGGTCATCTGAATTCTGTAACACTCAGTATGTATTCTAAAGACTATTTTCTCCTGGTGGGAGAGACTGCTTGGGATGAGAGAGTATGTCCATCAGGCATTAAAGCCTTGAATCGTGTTTGGAAATGCCTTCCACTTTAGCTCGTGGGCATTGAAACGGAGCTGATATCAGTTTAGGAAGTTGCAAGATACCAATGAGGACCGGAGTGGTTCTGACTTAATTGAGACATGGTCCTATGTGACTGAGGAAATTAAAACTATGGTTTTGTTCATCTGCCTCCCATACAGAATTGTTTTGTCAATCTGATTTCATTTTCAATGTAGGAATTTTAGAGGAATTTTGGGGGAGGTGGTGGGACAAGGAGAGTAGAAACAGGACATTGTTGCTGGACAGTTGTACCTTGCAAGAGAGGAGAAAATAGAGCACAGAATTCTGAGATTATGTGTGTGTGTGTGTGTGTGTGTGTGTGTGTGTGTGTGTGTGTGTGAGAGAGAGAGAGAGAGAGAGAGAGAGAGAGAGAGAGAGTCTATTTATGTATCTGTCTCTTGACTGTCCTGTAAGCACACAGAGGTAGGGATAGTTGCCATTCATGGAAATTGGCACTTACGAGAGCACTCAGGACCCTGGATACAGATCTAGAAATCAACTATAGATATATAAGAGCAGAAACTGAGGAGGGAAGTGGAACTAGGGGAAAAGGAGAGTCAGAGAGAAAAGGAAGAGGACAAAACCCTGGCAGGCCCAACTGAACACACTAGTATAAGCCCAAGAACACAGTGTGGAGAAGACAGTGTGGGTTCAAATCTCAGCTTTACCACTTTGCTCAGAGTGTGGCCTGGGGAAAGCCTCTGGAATTCTCTGCCTCCAGACCCTCTTCTAATATTAACAGTGAGAATTTAGAAAGGTACAATGGTTAATCTTCACTGTCAACTTGACTGTATCTAGAATCACCATAGAAACACACTTCTGGGTGTGTCCATGAAGGTATTTATAGAAAGGTTTGAATGAGCAGGGATGACCCAGACCCACCCTAAAGAGAAGCAGCTGGAGACCATGCAGTGGGGAGTGACTGAATAATAGGGGGAAAGTTAGCTGAGCACCAGCATTCATCTCTCTCTGCTTTCTGATTGTGATGCAATGTGACCGCTGCCTCAGGCTTCTGCCTCCACACCTGCTCTGCCATGATGGACTGTACCCTTAAATCATGAGCCAAAATTAATCCTTCCGTTACTAAGTCACTTTTGTCACAGCAACAGGAAAAGTGGCCAATGTAAAGGCAACAGATCTAAAGAACACAGAGTGTTCCTGGAGCTTTGCACTGCAAGCGCAATTGTGTTGGTTATTGCTATTTCGTAAGGGCCTGTGTTTCCTGCTGTGGCCAAGCCCTGAGCTACAGTCTGTTAATACAATGAATGCCATACATCCTTATAAGTTTTTACCTTGTTTGAGGCAGGGTGTCTCATTACCACTGCTGTGAATCGCGGGCTAGCTGGCCCCTAAGCATCTAGGTGGTTTTCCTGTCTCCACCTCCATTCTTGCCCTGGGAATACTGGGATTACAGGAGTGCGCAACCGTGTCTGGCTTTATGTGGGTTCTGGGGATCCAAATTCAGGTCCTCAAGCTTGTGTGACAAGCACTTTACCCACCACTATTCTTAAAGAAGAGTGTAGTGGGGGGACAGTAGTTAAGCAGGCTATCATGGCAAAGTGTCCCTAGAGGCCTGTGATGGCCGCGGAGGAGAGGTGCCACGGTGAGCCGGGCCCAGAGCGAGCGAATGTTTCCCTTAGCCTCTCTTTCTCCTGCCTCAGATATGCCTTGTTTCCCTCACTAGATTTCCTTAGCCACCACCAAGACTCACTATTGGGACATCTTGGAGAGCCACCACTCCCCCCCCCCCCTGCCACCACTGAGAGATGCCTTTGCCATCTTGGGTGACATAGGACTTTGCCTCCAAGCTCTAAAAACCTTGAGCCTTTCAGCCAGCCAACCTTGGAATTCAGCCTTATTCAGAACACAGCCAGTCCTTTCCCTTGCCCTGGTTTCTGTTCTTTTTTGTCTACCTGCTTTCTGTGGTTTCCATAGAAATGAAGGCTTCTGGCTGGGCCCATCCCTGTGGCAACTTAAAGGTGATTAACAGGAACAGTGGCCATATCCTATTCCTTTCTCACTTTTTGGTTCAATGAAAAGCTCACAATCCCAGCTCCTTATCTCCTTGGTGCAAGGATGGGGACATCTATCAATTTGTCAGCAGGTTACAGGTCACACATATATTTGATCTGTAGGCCACTGCTCTCTGGCTGTGCCAACATCATTTTCCTGGCTTTGAGTAAAAAACACAAGTTCTTACAGGCCCTGGGGACTGATGGAAATGGCAACTCACGTGGCTCCTTAGTTAGCTCATGGGATTCTAAGGCCCAAAGCGGGTTGTTTATTCAGCACTGTGGACAGTCATGCTGGCTCTCGGAGTGGCCCTAATGCTATGCTTGGTTACATTCATTTTTCCTGAGCCTGAGCCCCTGTGTCCAAAGTCGTAGTTTCCTCCAGGCAGGAAGGAGTTGGCAGGCAGGCTTGGTGGCTGAGGAGGGATGGTTTTGGGGAAAATGGGCTGGGCTAACCTCAGCCCAGAGCTGTGGTGTGTGTTCACATAGCTCTCTTGCTGAGCTAGCTTTAGAGAACCATCATGTCTATATCCTTACTTCTGTCATTTTCTTTCACTTTCTAAATTTTTAAAAGAATTTTCGGCTGGGTGTGGTGGCTCACGCCTTTAATCCCAGCACTCGGGAGGCAGAGGTACTAGGATCGCCATGAGTTTGAGGCCATCCTGAGACTACATAGTGAATTCCAGGTCAACCTGGACCAGAGTGAGACCCTACCTCGAAAAAGCAAAAAAAATTTTTTAAAAAAAGGGACTTATTCTATACCCCCATGCTGGCCTCGAAAACATGGAAATCCTTTTGCCTCAGCCTACATGTTGTTGGGATTACAAGTGTGACCTGTTATTTAAAAACAAAAAAACAAAAAAACAGGTTTTCTTCATTTTTTATTTGTGCTTGTATATTTGTGTGTAGTGTGTGTATGTGTTTTTTCATGTGTGTGGCAATATGTGTATGTGGGTGCACATGCATGTTTGTGTGCATGCATATGGAAGCTAGAGGTTGATGTTGGGTATCTTCCTCTAGTTCTCCCTCCACGGTCACCGAGTCCAGGTCTCGCACTTGAACCCAAGGCTCACCAATTCAGCTAGCCTATCTAGTCAGCTTGCCCTGAGGACATGCCTGTCTCTGCCTCCGGAGTGCTGGGATTGCAGGCCTGCTGCCATGCATACTCTGCATTTAGGTGCATGCTAGGGGTGGGTGCTCACGTCTTCAAGCTTGTGCAGCAAGCCCTTGTGCAGCTTGAGCCCTTTCCCCAGCCCTAAAACACAATTAAGATATAATTTATATACAAGAAAATACATCCTTTTGGGCACTCAGATTTTTTTCTTTTCAAATGTGTATGTGTGTATGTGGGTCCATGTCTCCTCTCCCTCCCTCCCTCCCTCTTTTCCCCCCTCTCTCTCTCTCTCTCTCTCTCTCTCTCTGTGTGTGTGTGTAGAGACTGGAGGACAATTAGCCTCACTGACTCTGGAGTACAATCTATTTTTTTTTGTTGTTTGACTCAGGGTCTCTTATTGGTTTGTAGCACACCAGTTAGACTAAACTGCCTGACCAGTTAGCTCTTAGGGATCTTCCAGTCTCCACCTCCCCAGTGCCAGGATTACAAGCATGCACCACCATGCCTGGCATTTTTATGCCAGACCTGTGGATTGAACTCAGATCTTCATACTTGCAAGGCTAGCACTTAACTGACAGAACCACCTCCCCAGTCTACTGCTTAGTGTTTTCTTATAAACACATCCACTCAGAGACTGTCATCAAGATTCAAAACAGTCCTGTCACCCGCCCCATAAATGCTCTTATGTCCTTTTATGGCCACCATTCCTCTTACCTCACATCCATTGCTATTTTCTGTCCCCCTAGTTTTTTTATTTTCTAGAATATCATACAAGCCTTTTGGAACTGACTTCTTTATTATTTATTTTTAAAATTTATTTAATTATTATTAAAATTAATTATTTAATTATTTAATAATTATGACAAGATGTCTTAGGCAATCAGCTTAAAAAGAAGATTCATTTATTTTTAAATGTCTTTTAAATTTCATTATTGAAATTAATAATAATTTAATTATTTAATAATTATGGCAAGATATCTTAGATAATCAGCTTAAAAAGAAGATTCATTTATTCTTAAATGTCATTTAAATTTTATTTTTATTTACTTTATTTGAGAGACAGAGAGGCACAAATAGAGGGAGAGAAAAAGAGACTGAATGGGCATGTCAGGACCTACAGCTCCTGCAAATGAACTTCAGATGCATGTGCCACCTTGTGCATCTGGCTTATGTGGGTACTAGGGAATCAAACCTGGGTCCTTTGGCTTTGCAGGCAAACGCCTCAACCGCCAAGCCATCTCTCCAGCCCAAGAAGATTTATCTTGACTCATGTTCACACCATCCAGTGGTGTTTGGATAATAAATGTGAAATGACCATACAACACACAAAATATGATTTACAGGAGGGTCGGGGGTGCCCTGGAGAACTCTGTACTGACTGCACTCACAGCTTTTACTTAGGGTTCATTAATAGAAAACTATGGGGAGCAAGAGCTGAACTGAAAGAATGTTTGTAATTATCAACATATGACAATCACAAGTTGATTGTCTTGCGTATATCCTCATAGACCATGAGTTGCTTGACTGTACTTATCAGTTCAGATCACATGTAGGAGTTGCATTGCAGCCAGGTTCGCATTGCTGGCAGAAATCACCCAACCAAGGGCAGCTTTGGGGAAAAGAAATTTATTTTGGCTTACAGACTTGAGAGGAAGCCCCATCATGGCAGGGGAAAATGATGGCATGAGCAGAGGGTGGACATCACCTCGTGGGCAACAGTAGGTGGACAACAGGAACAGGAGTGTGTGCCAAACAGTGGCAAAAGGAGACTGGCTATAACACCCATAAGCCTGCCCCCAACAATACACTGCCTCCAGGAGGGTTTGATTCCCAAATATTCATCAGCTGGGGGACCTGGCATTCAGAACACCTGAGATTATGGGGGACACCTGAATCAAACTGCCATAGGTTGTTTGGTTTATGATCATTTCATCAGGAAATCTTTGGAGTAGCTGTGAGCTCCTGCCTTCAAGATACTCCACCCAAGGTTCACAGACTTCCATGTGCTCAGGCTTAGCTTGTGCAAAGATTACCCTGTTGTGAATTAACTTGATATCCACTTCTCCCTGATTTAGCTTGATATCCACAGACTCAAAACGTTGGAGGTTTTAGTTCCTGGCCAGTTAGTCTGACTGCTTTAGGGCCTGTGGTGAGGCAGTGTGACATAACAGTGCGTGTAGTGAGGACCCTGCTCTCCTTATAGAAATCGAGCTAACAGAGAGAGAGAGGAAGAAGGAGGAGGAGTGGGGGAAAGGGAAGAGAAGGGAGGGAAGGAGAGGAGTCTGGAGTACCAATATGCCCCATTAAAGGCACATTTCTGTACCACTAGAGTTCTAACCAGGCCCCGCTTCTTAGAGCTTCCATACCTCAGGTAATACCATACCGGAACTACAGATTCACGAACAAGCCTTTGCAGAGCACAGACTTGTCCATGATGATTGTGTGTCGAGTTCTTACAAGGAGTCCTCAAGGAAAGAGCTGTCTTAATTTCATAGATGAGGATCCCATGAACCTTGGAGAAAGCTGATGGTCCATTAGAGCTCAACTGCCTCATAATAGTGAACCCAGCTGCATGTGGTTTCCAAGTTCTCACTCTTCCCTGTCCCTCAAACAAGGGTGATGCTGGCCAAAGAGCCTGAATGTCACCTTTATCCACCTGCTGAGGGAGGTGAGGCCACGAGAGGACTCCAGGGCAAGGAGTCCGAATGAAGAGACAGTTCCTTTCCCTTCTCCTCACTCCCCTGTGAATCTTGCTGAGTGTCAACACATCTGAATTCCATGTGCCCTTCAGAGCTAGGAGTGCTCTAAGAACAGAATGCACAGACGCTCTCTCCCTATGGGCCAAGGAGGATGTCTGTGAATGTTTCCATATCTTTGTGATAACTTTGCTATCTGAAGAATTCTCGTCAGGGCAAGAGCCAAGATGGGCACCCGAGTGATGTGTATGCTCAGAGCTGATCCTTCCAGACAGGCAAGAGCAGAAGCATGGACCACTGTGCTTCACTTTCTTTTTAGCAAGCATTTAAAATTGAATATAAATAAGAGGCTGGGGAGATGGATCAGTCAGTAAAGCACTTGCCATGCAAGCAGAGGACCTGAGATCAGGTCCCCAGAGCTCATGTAAAAAGCTAGGTGTGGCGTGCATGCCTGTGATCCGAGTGCTGGGGCGGCAGAGATGAGAGAAGCCCTGGGGCTTGATGGTCAGCCAGTCTAGCCAAATTGGTGAGCCCCAGGTTCAATGAGTGACCTTGTCTCAAAACTAAGCAGAGACTGATGAAGACACCCGATGGCCACTCTGGCCTCTACACATATCTGCACATACATATACAAAATTACTGTAAATAAGATTCCAACTGTGCATTTATTATCAATTGTCATAGACAAATTACCCTATAACAGTGGCTAAAAAGCACAAATATTTATTATGCGACAGGCCCTGTGGCCTAGAAATCTAGACATAGCCCTACTGGGATAATCTGAGTCAGAGTATCTTGCAAGACTGCAAGCAAGATCTCAGCTGGAACTGTGGCCTCAAGCTAAGGTTGCTGCCAGGCTTAGGGGATTGCCAGCTGTGTCCAGAGGGGCCACTTTCCCCATGTGGAGCTCTCTACAAGAAGCGCACAGTACAGCAGCTGACCTCTGAAAGAGCGAGCAAGGAAGGCAACAGGAGTAGCCCAAAAGCCATGACCCTTGTATGTCACTGCAGAAGTGGCAGCTCAGGGATGGGGCTTTTTCTAATTGGAAGAAGTGAACATCAGGTCCAGCTTCTCTCCAGGGCAGGGCATGACACACAAGTGTGAATACCAGAGATCCAGGATCACCTCAGAGGCTGCTGCTCCCTGGTGCAAGTCACCTGTGAAACGCACAGATCATCAAGTGTGCAGATTGGTAAACTCTTGACAGCTGGATGTATCACGTGACGTGACTTAAAGTAAGGTATATGAGTTTAATCTGCGGTTGTCAATTTGACAAGATTTAGAATCTCTATGGAAACAAATCTTTTGACTCGTCTATAAGGTATTTTCCAGATAGAGTTAAGGTGGGAAGACCTTGCACCACCATCCACACAGAGACATAGACTGTGAGATGCTTTGGAGAGGAAAGACTGAAGGCTTCGGGTCTTTCCTGGTCGGGTCTGCTGCAGGGGAAGCAGGTGGGAGGAGACATGCTTAGACTCAGGCCCTGCCAGGGAGGTGGTTAGAGAAACTGTCTCTTGGGCTACTTTGCTCTATCCACTTGGCCCAGAGTTGGAAGGAAAGGTAAAATTCAGTACGTGGTCTGTTACTAATCAAGTCCTGGTGGTTTGAGGTCAGTTGATTCAGAGGTGGTTGTCTGGTTTCCTGGACAGTTGCTATACGTTGTCAGGGTTCTGTTTTAACATATGATCTAACCACTTATTAATCTCCTTTCTCGGTTGCTTTAAAGCTGTAGGAGGGGCTGGAGAGATGGCTTAGCGGTTCAGGCATTTGCCTGCAAAGCCAAAGGACCTCGGTTCGATTCCCCAGGACCCATGTAAGCCAGATGCACAATGTGACTCATGCATCTGGAGATCGTTTGCAGTGGCTGGAGACCCTGGTATGCCCATTCTCTCTCTCTCTCTCTCTCTTTGTCTGCCTCTTTCCCTCTCTCACTGTCTCAAATAAATAAAAATAAATAAATAAAAATAAATAAATAAAAATAAATAAATAAAAATAAAGCTGTGAGGAGAGACTTCCTGGGTGACTTGGTCATACTGACAAGCAAGTGAGGGAGGGATCACTGAAGGAACAATGACTTCGCTGGGATAAAGCCAACTTTAGCAACATGGCCACTGCTGAGGAGGAAACATTTAGGGCCTGGACTCCAAAGCCATCCATTGTGAGGCACCTGGAGACAAAGGCTGACTCTTTAGGGTCAATTAGAATCCCACCTTCTTCATTTCATGGGAACACACTGGGGTGGCTGCTGGGCTTTGGTCTGGAGACTAGGAAGGAGGCTCTCATGGCCTAAAAGTACAACCACAAGTAGTTCTCCCGCCACTGGGATGTCCTATGGCCCAGCCTGAGTGGCCATGCTGGCTGTTGGAGACAGACTCCAGGATGATTGGACAAGAGGGATCAAGGGCTTCAGTGTACTTGTTTTTAGAAATGCCAAGGACATGGAGGCCGAGGGGAAGTCAGGCTGTCTGAGGGGTCTCAAGTGGAGGTGGTGGCTCAAAGGAAGAGGCAGGTGTAAACCTTTCTAAGACTCCAAGATGGTGGTACACGACTGTGATCACAGCACTTGGGAGGTAAAGGCAGGCAGATCAGAAGTTCAAGCCAGCCGGGGATACAGTCCCTTTGAAGCCAGCCTTGGATACATGAGACTCTGTCTCAAAGGACATGTGCTTTCAAGACTCCAAGCCAGGTAAGGCACAGGGGGGAGAAAGATGCCAGACACTGCTCTGCATTTGGCCAGGGGACTGTGAATACCCCACTGAAGGAGGACTCTGCCTCTGTGGGGTTGTCCCCAGCACAGTGGTGCCCCAGTCCCTAGGAGCTTCTTTGTCTTCATCTGGCTTCTCAGCACCTCTCTCTCTGGCCTGCTCATATAGTTATTGAGGTTTCTTCTCTTTTCCAGAATATTGTTGGAATTTCATTAATATATGGAATTTCTTTTATTCCACAAAAGATCTTGGCTCACAAACTTGTCAGTAAAAACATTGAGATGTTACTGTTTTGTTTTGTTTTTTTTTGAGGTAGGGTATCACTCTGGTTCAGGCTGACCTGGAATTCACTATGTAGTCTCAGGGTAGCCTTGAACTCATGGCGATCCCCCTATCTCTGCCTCCCGAGTGCTGGGATTAAAGACGTGCACCACCACGCCCAGCCAGCTTGCTGGTTTTATAGAACTACAGTTCACATCTTCAAGTTCTGGGTCTCTTGTCACTTCTTTCTGAAAGTCAGCCTCTGGGGGTGGGAGTGGAACTCAGCCCTGCTATCTTGAGGAAATAGAGGCCAGGTGTGCTAACCATCTTAAGCTGATCTCCATCTTCTCTCTTCCCTGTTCCCTCCTTCTTCTCTCCCTCCTTCTCTTCCTTCCCCATGTTATCCTCTTTCTCTTCTTTCCAACCTTTACTCCTTTTCCTTTTAATAATTCTTGAGCATCTGAAGTGTACCAAGCACCATTCTAGGCACTGAGGACAGGAGGAAGAATGACATGTGAGAAAGAAACAAGAAGATTATTTGGGTAATGAAGGAATGAGTTGAATGCCACAGGCATCTTAGAAGTTAGTTTGCCTGAGGCTTCCTGGAGGGATCAGGGAAGGCTTCATGGAAGAAGTGACTTCAGACTAAGACTTGATTTATGAATAGGAGTTTGCAGGTGATAAGTGGGGTAAGAAAAGATGGCATGCAAGAAGAGGGGAAAGCATGGGGGACTGAGGGCACTTGCAGCTTTGGGTGACCCACATGCCATGAGTATAAAGGGCTAGAATGAGAGGCAGGAGGTGGCTGAGGGGACTGGGCCTATTGTGAAAACTTCTATGAATTACACAAAGCATCAGTTTTCACTGGATGGAGAATGAGTTCCTAAAAGATTTTTTTAATGTTTTAACATTTATTTATTTGATAGAGGTAGATGAAAGAGAGAGAGAGAGAGAGATTGGGTGTGCCAGGGCTTTTAGCTGCTCCAAACGAACTCCAGATGCATGAACCACCTTGCGCATCTGGCTTATATGGGTCCTGGGGAATCGAACCTGGCTCCTTTGGCTTTGCAGGCAAATGCCTTAACCACTTGCCATCTTTCCAGCCCATGAAAGATTTTTTTTCTTTTAGTGGTAGAGTGACATAAATTAACTCTGCCTGCTAGAAATATCCACCTACAGTAGAAAAGGAGAGCTGAAAAGGGAACTCTAGCAGAGGGACAAGAACCCAAGGAACAGACATGTACTTGATAATGTGTTTTTCCTCTCCTCCCGATTCTAGCTTACCATTGCAGCACTTCCTGAACAGATCCACCTGGAAACTCATCCTGGCCAAACATACCTTGGAGAGCTGCCAGGCATCTGATGTGCCCCAAGCCCCATGCCCTTCTCTTCTTCCACTTCCGGGGTGAAGTGCTGCTCCTCCTGGCTCAGTGTAAAATGTCTGTGGAGCATCTCTCACCACATCTCCAAAATGGGATTCAATTAATTAGCTTAAAACTAATTGTGTTTGATTTCTGAGGCAGTGTGACCTAGGCTGGCCCAGAACTCATGTAGTCCAGGCTGGCCTCCAACCTGCAATCCTCCTGCCTCAACATCCCAAGTGCTTGGATTGTGGATATATGACTGACTCGTTTCATATTTATTTAGCACCCAACATCATCTGTCACCTATGTATCTCTCTTGTATTGTGTGTCTGATGTCCACCCTATGACACAGTGTACTTAACTTTCACCCACCTGTGCAATTATACTTAGATCACATATTCTTTTTTTTTTGTATTTTTAAACATTATTTATTTATTTATTTATTTGAGAGAGAGATAGGCAGGTAGAGAGAGAGAGAATAGGCATGTCAGAGCCTTCAGCCACTGCAAACGAACTTCAGATGCGTGCACCCTCTAGTGCATCTGGCTTATGTGGGTCCTGGAGTATAGAGCCTTGAACCGGGGTCCTTAGGCTTCACAGGCAAGCATTTAACTGCTAAGCCATCTCTCCAGCCCCACATAATCTTTAGTTGTTTACTGTCTCTGTTTTCCAGCCTGTCAAATGAATGTCTCTTATATTCTCAGTGCCTGACACCTGGTGAGCATTCTGCACATTTTGTTGTAAGAAGAGTAAATGTGAGCTCTCTCCCTTGTCCCTCTCCCTGCTCCAGACCTGTGAGAGGAGGAGGTACACAACAGGAATGGAAAGGTAATCTCTCACTCTCTTCACAGATCATGGGGCAGTGCATAGCTGTGATGGCTCTGCCATGCACTTGCCCACGTTTCCTGCTGGATACCCATCTCATCATCTCAGTGCAGACCAGTGTTGTAGTTACCTTCTCATTGTTTGGACAAAGTACCTGACCCAAGGCATCTGATGGGAGGAACTTGTTTTTATCTTGGCTTATGGACTCAAGGGGAAGCTTCATGATGGCAGGGGGAAGCATGGCATGAGCAGAGGCTGGATATCACCTCCTTGCCACAGCAGATGGAAAATAGAAGCAGGATAGTGAGCTGAGCTCTGGCAAGGGGAAGCCAGCTATAACACCCTTAAGACCACCCCCCAATGACACTTCCTCCAGCAAGGCTTCACCTCCCAAAATGCAACGAGCTAGGAACCAAGCACTCAGAACACTAGTTTATGGGGGATACATGATTCGAACCACCACAACCAGCGAATAAGGAAAACCTGCCTTGTGAGAAGCTGAGCTCTTTCTGAAAGTTTCATCTGCATATGCTACAGTAATAGTAGAAAGTCTTAACCTGGAATCCTCAGCAGCCCCATCTAGAGTGAGCATTCCAGAAACACATAGGTCTCATCACACTTATGGCATTCAAGAGACTGAAAACCAGAAATCTACCCAGATTAAATCAATTTTGAAAATGTAGGTCTTGGATAGATCCCAAAATATGTATTAAAAGAGGCTATCAGGACATGGTTCAGTAGGTAAAAGCACTTGGTGTGTAAGTATAAAGACCTGAGTTTGATCTCCAGCACCCATGTAAAAAGCTAAGTGTGGTTGCACATGTCTATAACCTCTGACAGGGGTGGAAACAGGAAAATGGATGGATCTGGAAAGGGTTATACTTAGTGAGGTAACCAAGGCCCAGAAAGCCAAATGCCACATGTTGTCTCTCATATGTGGATCCTAGTTAAAAATGATTGGACTTCTATGAGAGTTGGAATAAAACTCAGGATCCTAGTAAGGGGTTAGAAAAAATGTATTATATATATATATAATTGAAGAACAGATTAATGGGGATCTATGAGGACAGGAGAAGAGAGTTGGAAAGGTGGATAAAACAAAATCAGGGTAGAATAAGTCATATGTAAACCTACTTTTTGAACAATGGAACAACCAGAAACTATAGATTGTTATTAGAAAATTTTCAATGCCAGAGATGGGATTCCAGTGAGTTGTTGGCCAGGGAGTTCCTTGATACCCCCCAAAAATTACAGGCTATTGCCGAAGATCTTGGTTTCCCACCAGAAATAGATGGTAAGACTATTGCTAAAGACTCCACATACTTGGGTTGCAAGGTCATTGAGAAATCCTGATGGAGCTGAGCTGAAAATCTCCTCTGTGTAGACCAGCTGACAGAAAGCTAAAAAAAATCTATGCTGCATGCAGTTCAATGGGAGAGAGAGAAATGACCAGTGGAGATAAACAAAAGTGGGTATTGCAAGCCTTAAATTTGATCAGCCAGGCCAAATTAGCCAATGGGTGCAACAGTGGCATGTATGTTATGAGAGAAACCAACTGCTCTCTAATTGGAATGTAGACCCACTCCATGGGAAGGAATACATGCCTGACAGGGGTAGAGCCCTAGGGGTGTAACATCTGCTGGTATCTGGCTAAATGTATATACTATGCTCACCAAACTGCCTGGTAAGCACTTCTGTTAATGTTCACAACCATATATTAATGCTACTCTCACTTTTGGTTAGAGAAGCTTCTCTTTTCAGATGATAGTGACCTTGGGATGACTCAGAAGGCACCATGGTGCTGAGAAGAAGTGACAGAGGAGTGCTCAGCACTGAAACATCTCTATCACACCTTCCAAGGCTCAGGTCTATTATGGAAGAGGTGGTGGAAACAATATAAGAGCCAAAGGAAGGGTGGGACTCCTTACAATGCACTCCTCCAGATATAAAATGGCCTGGATATCCATGACCTTGCGGTGCCTGACACTATCTACACAAGACCATCAAAATAGGAGGAAAAGATTATGACATCAAAATAAAAGAGATACTGACTAAGAGGGGAAAACGTATGATGGAGAGTGGAGTTGTGAAGGGGAAAGTGGGAGGAGGGAAGGAATTACCATGGGTTATTGTCTATAATTATGGAAGTTGTCAAAAAAAAAAGTTTAAAATACTTACAAACCTAAACTGGACAACACTGCTCAGGATACCCAGCCATTACTCCTTTCCACTACTGAGGTGATAACACAGGAACTGTTACAGACTGGAGGAGGCCAAAGAAATTGACAATTAAATGTAATATTGGAGCCTGGGTTAGATACTGGATCAGAAAGAAGATATGAATGGAAAAACTGGTGAAACTGATAAAATCCTGGAGTTTGGTTCATAGTAATGTGTCAGTGTTGGTCAGATGCAAGATCTGAACAGGGAAACTGAGTGACCAGTATATGGATTCTTTCTTTAATTTCTCTGCAATTTTCTGATCACCTAAAATTACTTCAAATAAAAAATACAAAGTTTTAGAAAAGTGCCTGGGGTTGGAGAGATGGCTCGGTGGTAAAATCATTTGCTTGCAAACCCCAATGGCTCAGGTTTGGTTCTCCAGTACCTATGTAAAGTCAGATGCACAAAAAGGTGCATGTGTCTGGAGTAGTTTTGTACAGTGGCAGGAGGCCCTGGCAGCCCATACTCACTCTTTCTGCCTCTTTCTCTCTGGCTCAAATGTATAATAAATAAATAAATAAACTTTGAAATTATTTTATAAAAAGTGTCTGTCATGTACCCTTTGACATGAACAAAGGTTCTGGTATCCCCCTACCCTCACACCCAAATTTGAGAATTACCAATCATAACAGCCAGATTGAACTCAAAATGATCTGGACACTTGTCCTGACCAGACCTATGACTAGAACCTTAAAGCCTTTACACTTCTATTCTCTTGATGTATAGAAGGCCAGAACAGAGGCCTAGCCTTATTAGAGTTAGTTGATATGGCATAAACCTGAAATCCTTAGCCTAGGACACAGGAAATGCTCAAGAAATTATATAATAATTATTATAACTATTATTGCCTCCAAACAATAAACCTAATAGCTCTTCCATAGTCCCTCTGGTTCAGATGTGTACAGAGCCCATGGATGTTAGCAGAAAAAATAAAGAGTTTAAAGAAGCCATGACATCATGTGTGATAACAGCACAAAGCACCTTCCACAATGTCTGGAATGTGTAAAGTGTTTGTTAAACATGCAAAAGGTCATTCTGCTGCTGACCAGAGGGTTAGACCCTGAAGGAGGCCTAGAACTGCAAGATACTGGTCAGTCAAGGGGTGAAATCTTTTATCAGCTCCCCTCTCAAAGTAGGAGCCTGATTTCAACCTGGCACAGAGCCTGTAGGTACCTCAACTTCTTGGCTGCATTACTATATTCCCCTTCTGTCCTGAGAGAATGTTCAGTGCTTCAAAGATAACCAGAGTCCCACCTCTTCCAAGAAGCCCATTTTCCTTCCACCAGGGTCCTTTGACAAGTTCCACTCAGGAGAGAACTTAGCCTAGTTTGAATAGAATCAGAGGCCCGTGGGATGGTCAGAAGGTATATGATGGTATATTTGAGGCAGATTGGTTGTTTTGTTTTGTTTTGTTTTGTTTTGTTTTGTTTTGTTTTGAGATAAGGTTTCACTCTCATCCAGGCTGACCTGGAATTCACTATGTGGTCTCAGAGTGGCATCAAACTCATGGTGCTCCTCCTACCTCTGCCTCTGAGTGCTGAGATTAAAGGCACGTACCACTATGCCCAGCTAAAGCAGATGTTTTTAATATTGATTTTACACATCACATTAGAATCACTTTAAAAGCTCTAAAAACTTCCAACATCCAAACTCATAAATTCAGACCCACTAATTCAGAATCACTGGGAAAGAGGCCATAGCATCAATAGTCCTGCAAAGCTTTTTTTGGCATCCTTTATGTGCAGCCAAGGTTAAAAAATCAGTGTTAAAGGGAGAGCCTGGTGCCAGCTTCTTGACAGAATAAAACAAGCAAGCACTGCCATAATATGCTATCTCCCATAATGGCTCCTACTTTGCCTCCCCCCATATCTCCGTCCTGGCTTACTCCCACTCAGCCCCTGATGTTTGTCTATGCAGGCACCTGGTAACTGGGCCAATTCTTCCTACAGTCCTGACCGGGCCTCCCACTGCTGTTCTGGTCAAGCCCTCAGTCTCCAGCTAGCTTTGGTTCTCCCAAAGACTTGCTTTGCTTTGTATAATGGGGTTCTCAAATTATTTCAGGAAATTCTCACTTTCTTAAGGAGATTTTAAACTTATCAAAGTCAAGATTCTAGTCTATTTCCAGGAGGAACTAGCATATAGTTGAGCATACAATAGATTGACTTTGATGTCTTTATCTATAAAATGAGTATATCTACAAAATTGCCTGTAAAAAATACAGGTCTAGAGCCGAGGAGATGGGTCAGTGATTTAAGGGCTTATCTCAGAAGCATATGGCCCTGACTCCAATCCCCAGCACCCATGGACCAATACCTGGCACAGTAGCACGTGCCTGTAATGCCAGAGCTCGGGAGGCAGAGACGGCGTCACTGGAGGTCACTAGTCAGCCAGTTTAGCCTAATTAGTAAGCCCCAGGCCAATAAGAGAATCTGCCTCAAAGGAAGTAATTGTGTTCCTGAAGATAGCATCTATGGTTGTCCTGTCACCTCCGCATGAATGGTCACCCATGTGCATGAGCATTCACACATGTGTGCATTATATACACATGAACACACACACATGCAAAAAGGTTCATGTAAAACAGACATGTGATGTTGTATCCTATTTCAAAGGATATATTTTTGATCATGTATATGAGGTGCCTAAAATGAATGGGAAAACAGCAAGTGCACTCAAAGTGGCAGGTATTGTTGGGTCAATTAAAACCTGGCATTGGGACATCCACATCAGTCATTCTATCATGTGACCAAGTGATCATGAGACTGACAACTCTCAACATTGTCATAGACAAGTGTCAAGTGATTGGCTTCATCCATCAGCTCTGTGCTTAGGAAATGACTGTTCTGAGCTGTGGGTTTCCTAAGGTCAATTATCATGAGAAATTTAGGCCAACATGACCTACTAGAAAATAATGGCACATGAGTTATTTACAGCACTAATGAGATAATTTTAGGACTCCATCAGCCACAACAGCAGGCATGGGGACCTCATGCCAGGTCAGCTCTTGACTTACTCTGTGAAAGGCCTGACCTGTCCCTTTGTCCTTTCCTCATCCTGCCTGGCTCTTCTGAGAAGGTTAAGAGGACTTACTACCCTGGACATATGTGGTACAGGCATCTTGTTGTGCCACTCAGTAGGAAAGAGCTGGCATGTCATTAGATGAGCCATGGCCCTCGGATGCTGTAGTGTTGTCAATGCAGACAGAGTGAAGAGTTTCCTAAGTCCTAGCTCAATTTAGAAGAGTGAGAGAAGGGTCAGATTAGCCAGAGGGTGTGTAAATGCACGAGAAAAAGAAAAGATTGTGAGGCCACTCAGGATTCACCCAGACTACGAGGCAGCCTCATCCTGCACCCATAGAGTAGTCCTTACTGTGCTGCAGGTGAAATTGCAAAACCTTCGCTAGTACCTCAGGGGAAAGTGGGGGGAAGAGAAATTCCAGACAAGAGGAGCCATTGTCATTCTCTCATTTTAGTTAACACAATGGTTGCTTCACTAGTTCAACTTTCCGTCATCGTGGCTTCACATACAGTACAGTTTTACCTTTCCCTTTGACGTGGTCTGGAGTGGATAGATTGGCCCAGCAGCCTTGCACAACATCCAGAGGTCTGTCCTTGTTTCAACTGGCATTTTGCACTCCTCATAATATGCAAAGATTTTTTTTTTTTACCATTCAGCTGATTGATGGAGACAGAAACACTGAGAAAGGTTTTTCTACTTGCTTCTTCCCAGAAACAATGCTGAGCACTTCTGGCCATTCATGTGCTAGAACTTAATCACACGGTTTTGCCTGCATTCAAGAGACATGGGAAATGTGGTCTAACTGCCTACACAGCCCAGGAGAAAAGGAGGAATGGGTTTGGTGTGCCAGAGCATCAAGCCAGCTGAAATAAAGACACAGCCATGTAAATGAAGCATTCTGAATTTTGATGTTGACACTTCAGTTCAAGGAGGTAAAGATAGTCCTTGAGTATTTTGTTCAGCTCAAAGTGTCACAGTTTAATAAAGATTTGAGATACTGGGGGGCACTCCCAAATGTATCTCAGTGTGTCCCCCAAATTCATACACTGAACTCTAATCTGTAATGTGACAGTAAGGGGTCTGTGAGAAGTGATTAGATCATTACTTGGGTTCTATATAAAGAGATCTCAGTGACCTGGCTACTCCTGTGGAGTAACAGGAAAGCATCCTCTTTAGCTTCTAGGGGCTTCTAGAAGTTTTTTTTAAAAACTTTAAAAATATATTTTATTTATTTATTTGAGAGAGAGAGAGAGAGAGAGAGAGAATAGGCATGCCAGGACCTAGAGGCACTGCAAACAAACTCCAGATGTATGTGCCACTTTGGCTTATGTGGGTACTGGGGAATCAAACCCAGGTTGCTAGGCTTTGCAGGCATTTCTCCAGCCCCTCTAGAAGTATTAAAATAAGCTGACAACTGCCACATTAGTCAGGAGAATGTAACTATCTAATAGCCCACGAGGTTCAGATGCTTATGTAACCCTCCTCATAGGGGAGAGGGAAACAGGAGGGAAGAGCATTGCTGAGGGGTAGAAAGGGATCTTAAGGTTGATGAATGAACCAAGAAAACAGACAATAATCTATAAATCATTCTCTTTAGAAGGATGAATAGACTTGGGGGACAAAGAAAGCTTCTAAAAGTCTGTCCATGTGGAGTAATATTGCTTAGTCTCCCTGTCGTATGATTTTAGTCAATGAAACTCCAGTAATCTGGCCAGAAGCAATTAATTTCCTCTTTGGTATATCCAGTCTTTGGGAACATAAAGAAATATCACATTAAAACCTGTTCCAGGTTTGTTAGCTTTCTGTCCATGAGGCAAAATACCCGAGGTATTATAAGGACGACAGACTGATTTTGGCTGGTGGTTTCAGAGGATTTGGCTCATGGTGGTTTGGACCCTGTGGTTTTGGGTCCATGGTGAGGCGCACATTCTGGCATGCAATAGAACAAAGCTGCTCACTTCATGGTGGCTAGGGAGCAAAGAGACAGAGATGGCTTTTCTTACAAAGTCCTTCCCACAAACCCTATTCACTGCAAACCTATCAGTGGATTACTCCATGCATGAAGTCAGAGTCTTCATGGTCCAGTCACCACTGAAAGGCACCATCTCTGAACACTGAGACCAAGACTTCAACATGTGAACTTCGGGAAGGCATTTCAAACCCAAAGCATAACAACAGGGTGTCATATTTGGGGTGGACTTCCTGGGCTTCCTTCGGTCGGTCCCCACCCACCCACTCATTTGCAGGCAAAGCAAGAAAAGTGCACAGTGCACCCTGTGAACCAGGAAGTGAGACCTCTCCAGACTTGATGATCTTGACCTCCGCCTCCAGAATGGTGGAAAAATGCATTTCCTTTGTTTATCTGTTACCCAGTTGTCCATCAATTTCTTTTTTCCTCCCTCCCTCCCTCCCTCCCTCCCTCCTTTCCTTTCTTTCTTTCTTTCTTTCTTTCTTTCTTTCTTTCTTTCTTTCTTTCTTTTTCAAGGTATGGTTTCACTGTATAGCCCATGCTGACCTGGAATTCGCTATGTAGTCTCAGGGTGGCCTCAAACTCATGGAGATCCTCCTACCCCTGCTTCCTGAGTGCTGGCTTCTGATGGTATTTCTTGACAGCCTAACCTAAGAGGAGAAACTGGGATGAAGAGCAGTGTTTCGGATACATCATCTGAAGAGCATCAGAGGAAAGTGCCCGTTAGTGCTCAGAAAAACAGTCCTCTTCAAATGTGAGAAGAGGAGCGCAGGAAAAAATGTGCACTGTGCAAGCCCTTCTTACAGGACACCTCATCTGCAATCAGCCAAGCAAGATCTTTCACAACCCTGTGGGATAAAGGGAACTAAGAACATGCAAAACACATGCAAATTCTGTGGTTGATTTTCCTCCTCCTTGTCCAAAACACATCTTGTTTCCCCTGGTACATTTATTTAAATATTCCTGATCTGTAAAATTGTCTGTTCTTCAGATCCTTATTTGAACAAATTATACCATGGAAAGAATAAAAGTTTTTACATCTGCTCATTTTTTTTATATGGTTGAAAGTTTTGTACTTTTCCCTAAAAATTATTTTTTAACTGTGACATGTTGTGGAAAGGGGATTGTAGACTGATAAAAAGGAAAATGGGAACCAAAAGAAATTATGGCTTATAATAAGGAAAAAAAGAGCACAAGTTCAAAAATCAGAAGAATCAAAGTTTAATTCCTGGCTTGATAAATCTCTGTCATATGATTTGAGCATATGCCTTTATGTCAGTTTTCTTTGCTAGAACATGGGTATAGATGGTACCTACTTCATTGGGCTTTTGGGACAGGTAAATGCAATTTAAACAAAATGCTTCAGAGTATGTCTAGCGTACAATGGACATTTGACAGATAAGAGTGATGGCCATTGCTACTAGTTTTGCTGATTATTCTCCATGAAGGTAAGACCTTCTGGGGGAGGCAAGCAGGCTGTCTTGGAGGTTTCGAAGTAGACTGAGCATCTGTAGAAGAGGCCTTGTGGGAGGCAACTGTGCTTCAGGGGGAAGAAGGAATCTTCTGGATGTCTAAACATAGGGCTCTCTCTGCTGCCCCTTTCATGCTTCTGAGTTTCATGCACGTGTCCTCCTGTCACTGTTCAGGACCTTCCTCCACCTAAATCCGGGGCAAGCTCTTAACTCACCCCAGAAGCCAATATTCTCTCCTCTTTGGCCTCTGCTGTGGTTCCCCAGGCAGTTAGCAAATCCTGTTCTATCCTCATGGCACCAGGCTCCTAGCTGCTTTTGAATACATAAAGATTTCTAATAGGGAGCCACTGGGCTGAGTGACATAGGTGGTCGTGGGGCAGCACCGTGATCCCATGCATCCCAACCTGATCAAATATGCAGTTTTTTTTTTTTTTTGAAGTAAGCCCAGCAGACTGGCCTTTAAAAAAAAAGTTTATTTTTATTTATTAATTTGAGAGAGAAAGAGAGAGAGAGGTGCATCAGGGCCTCTAGCCACAGCAAATGAACTCCAGACGCATGTGCCACCATGTGCATCTGGCATACATAGGCACTGGGAAATTAAACCTGGCTCCATAGGCTTCACAGGTAAGCACCTTAATCACTAAGCCATCTCTCTAGCCCGTAAGAATTGTTAATATTCAGAGAGTATGTTTTCTTTTTCTTTCCCTCTTTTTAACATGTATATGGGTGTATGCATGTTCATATATGTGTGTCTGCACATGTGTGCACATGCATGTGGAGGTCAGAGGTCAATGTCAGCTGTCTTTCTCTATTATCCACTATGTTTTTAAAAAAAAATATTTATTTACTTGAGAGCAAGAGAGAGAGAGAGACCATCCCTGCATCTCTGGGATTAAGCCTACTTGGTTGGGGTGAATGATCTTTCTGATATATTCTCATATTGTTTGCCAATATTTTGTTGAAAATTTTTGCATCTATGTTCATGAGGGAGATTAGTCTGTAATTTTCCTTTTTTTTGTTCTATCTCTGTCTGGTTTTGGTATCAGGTAGAAGGAGTTTGGTAGGATTATTTCCTTTTCTATTTTATGGAAAAGTTTGAGAAGCATTGGTGTTAATTCTTCCATGAAGGGCTGGTAAAATTCACCAGTGAATACATCTGGGCCTGGATTTTTTAGTTGAGAGGTTTTTTATAACTGCTTAGATTTCTGTACTTGTTATAGGTCTATTTAAGAGGTTAATTTAATCTTGATTTAATTTTGGTAGGTCATATAAATCAAGGAAATCATCCATTTCTTTCAGATTTTCAAACTTAGTGGAGTATATAATCTTATAGCATGTCCCTATGATTTTTTTCAATTTCTCTTGTATCTGTTGTGATGGTGCTTTTTCATCTCTAATTTTTTTGTTTTGTTTTGTTTTTCGAGGTAGGGTTTCACTCTGGCTCACGGTGACCTGGAATTAACTATGTAGTCTCAGGGTAGCCTTGAACTCACAGCAATCCTCCTACCTCTGCCTCCTGAGTGCTGGGATTAAGGTGTGTGCCACCCCGCCCGGCTCATCTTTAATTTTATTAATTTGTGTCTCTTCTCTCTTTCTTTTAGTCAGATTTGCTAAGGGTTTATCAATCCTCTTTATCCTTTCAAAGAACCAACTTTTTATTTCATTGATTCTTTGGATTTTTTTTCTTTTTGGTTTCCATTTCATTAATTTCTGCCCTAATCGTTATTATTTCTTCCTGTCTACCAATTTTTTAAAAACAGTATCTTTTTAAAAATTATTTATTTATTTATTTGCAAGCAGAGAGAGAGATAGAAGAGCGGCAGACAGGGAGAGAATGGGCATGCCAGGGCCTCTAGCCAATGCAAACAAACTCCAGATGCATGTGCCCTTATGCATCTAGCTTATGTGGGTCCTGAAGAATCGAACCGGGATCCTTTGACTTCAAAGGCAAATGCCTTAACCACTAAGCCATTTCTCCAGCCCTTGTCTACCAATTTTTAGTTTGCCTGGCTCTTCTTTTACCAAGGCCTTAAGGTGAAGCATTAAGTTGTTTACTTACAACCTTTCTAATTCCTTAATATAGGCAATTAAAGCTATAAATTTCCCTCTCAGGACTGCCTTCATTGTATCCCAAAGGTTTTGATATGTTGTGTTCTCATTATCATTTAGTAGTGTATTGTTTTGTTTCCATGATTTTGTGTATGCTCTGTAGCTTTTCTTGCTATTGGTTTGTAGTTTGATTCCATTGTTATCAGATAGAGGGCAAGGAATTATTTTAATTTTCCTGTATTTGTTAAGATTTGCTTTGTGTCCTAATATATGGTCTATTTTAGAGAATGTTCCAGTGCGGCTGAAAAGAATGTGCATTCTGCAGCATCTGGATGAAATGTCCTGCAGATACCTGTTAGGTCCATTTATTCTATGACCTCACTTAATCCGGGTGCATCTCTGTTTATTTTTTGCCATGATGACCTGTCAATTGATGAGAGTGGGGTGTTGAAGTCACCCACTTCAACTGTGTTTGGTGTTATCTGTCACTTTAGTTCTAATAGTGTTTGATGAAATTGGGACCCCCCCCCCCCATGTTAGGTGCATATATATTTAGGATTGTAATGTCCTGTTGGAGTGTTCTATTAATCAATATAAAGTGACCCTCCTTATCTTTCCTAACTAATATTGGTCTGAACTCTACCCTGTCAGATATTAGGATAGTGACCCCTGCTTATTTTTAGGCCCATTTGCTTGAAATACTGTTTTCCAACCTTTCACCCTAAGATAGTGTCCATCCTTGGTAGAAAGGTGAGTTTCTTGGAGACAACAAATTGACGAATCCTGCTTTTTAATCCAGTGTGCAAACCTGTGTCTTTTGGTTGAGGCACTGAGGCCATTGATAGTAAGGGTTATTATTGAAAGGTGTGTATTTATTTTTGCCACTTTTCTTGTTTTGTAGTTCTTCCAGTTTTATCTTTGCTCTCTTGTATTAACTAGTATTTGTGTATGATTTGTTTTGTTCAGGTTCCTTATATGTGTGCTTTTCTTTCTCTTCAGCATGGAGGATCCTTTCAAGTATTTTCTGTAGATTTGGTTTTATTTCAAAAATTCCTTTAGCCTGCTTTTGATGTGGAATGTCCTTATTTCTCCATATATTTGAATGGATAGCTTTGCAGGATAAAGTAACATTGGTTGACATTTATTATCTTTCAGAACTTGGAATACATCATTCCAAGCCTTTTTGGCTTTTAAAGTTTATGTTGAGTAATCTGCTGTTATCCTGATGGGCTTGCCTTTGTATGTGATTAATTTTTTTCTATAACTGCTTTCAGTAGATTTTCTTTGGTTTGTGTGTTTGGTAGTTTAATTATAATATGGTGAGGAGAGGTCCTTTCCAGGTTTTGTCTATTTGGTGTTCTAAAGGCTTCCTGTATCTGCATTAGCATCTCTTTCCAACTATGGGGGAAGTTTTCTTCTACGGTTTTGTTGAAAATGCCTACCATGCCTTTGGAGTGAAAATTCTTCTCCTTCTATTATACTCTGAATCCTTATGTTTGATCTTTTCATAGTGTCCATCCAGAATATCTTGAAATTCCCATTCATACCTTCCTTTTAGTTTGTCTTTCTCTTTGTTGGACTGTATTAGATCTGCTACCTGGTCTAGTTTAGACATTCTGTCTCTCCTTCATCCATGCTACTGGTAAGATTTTCTACAGAGTTTTTTTTATTTGACTTACTGTGTTATTCATTACTAGTATTTCTGACTGGTTTTTCTTTAATATTTCTATTTCCTTATTCATGTCTTGTATTGACCTTATTTCATTAAATTGGTTTCCTGTGTCTTCTTTGATTCCTTTGATTTCCTCTTTGATTTCTTTAAGCATATTTATAATCATTCCTTTGAAATCTTTCTCAGCCATTTTCTCTAAATCAGTCTCACTGTAGGTCATTTCTGATAGATTTATAATTTTGGTGGATTTATATTGTTGTGTTTCTTGTATTATAATATAGAGATTTTTGAATCTTGGATTAATTTAATGGCTGGGTTTTCTAATTATCTGCAGTATTATTAGATGTATCAATCAATCTGTTGTTATATATCTTCAGGGTAGGAGCTTAAGATGCTAGGTGTGATTCTTAAGAGTTGCAGAGTAACCATAAAAGTGACTCTAGGCATTGGGTTTTCTTGCTATCAGAGTATTCTAGTATTCTGGGTGGAACAAAATACAGGCAAATTCTAAAATTTAACTGGACAATATACACATTCAATGAAAACCAACAGAGTACTTATGCAAAAATAGGTATTAGGGCAAACAGATCCTCTAACAAAGTCAAAGTCCCTAAGGATGTGTGTTGGCCACACCCTTAATCCTGTCAACTGGGAGGCTGAGATTTCTAGTCTGTAGAGGGTTCCAATGTCAGATTGTGACGGAGTGAGACCCTGTCCCAACAAACAACAGAAGAGGAGACAAAGGCACTATAAATCAGGAAGCAACAAATAACAAGCCCAAAATATAGCTTATTTAAGAATGGGAATCCAACCATCCATCAGATTTAACACATAATTTACCCTGACATGGAAGGTGCAATTAGCACTTCCAGTACAAGCCTAAATACCAGATTTTTTTTGGCAGGTCTCAGTTATGCTGTGCACCCTCTTCAGTCCCTCTTTTCTGTGCTGTAGGCTCAGGTAGGCTGACTAGATTGGTGGGTCACTGCTCTGATAGCCTGTACCAGGTGCTGTCTAGGTGAGTTCCCTTCCCCAGGTCTCTGGTGCTTGCTGGTGCTTTCACTGGTGGTGGAGGGAGGGGAAGCTGTAGATGTTGGCTGAAATTGTTCTGCTGGTCTTCGCAATCCTCTTCCTCATGACCCACTCCGCTAGTCCCTGCCATCCTCCCCTTCACGTTTCTTGAGTTTGTGAGGAGGCTGGTATGAGTTGAAAATCCCCTCACCTGGCTTTTCCTGTGGTTCAGGCTGAGCCTGGCAACTGTGGCCACAGAGATCTGGTGCTGCCGCTGCTAGAGCCACTTCTGCCTGCTTCTTTGGCCTCCGGATGCTCTGGATCTCTCCTGCTTTGATTGATAACCTCTTTTTTTTTTTTTGAGGTAGGGTCTCACTCTAGCCCAGACTGACCTGGAATTCATTTTATATTCTCAGAGTGGCCTTGAATTCATGGCAATCCTCCTATCTCTGCCTCCAGAGTGCTGGGATTAAAGGCATGTGCCACCACTCCTGGCTGATAATCTCTTATTCACCTTCACTTTTTAGTAGAAGAGTGAATTTTACCTTTTTTTCTCCCCTAGGCTGCTTTGGTATGGTTCCTACACTGCCATCTCAACAAGAAGTCACAGACTGGCCTCTTTTTATGCAAGAGAGTAAGAGAGAGAAAGAGAGACAGGGAGAGAATTTGGCATGCCAGGGCCTCTGGCCACTGTAATCAAACCCCAGACACATATGCCACCTTGTGTGCATGTGCATCCTTGCACGCTTGTGTCACCTGGTGCATCTGGCTTATATGGGACCTAGAGAGTTGAACATGGGTCCTTAGGCTTTGGAGGAAAGTGCCTTAACCACCAAGCCATCTCTCAAGCCACAAATATGTATTTTATTTTATTTTATTTTATTTTATTTTATTTTATTTTATTTTATTTTATTTTATTGAGGTAGGGTTTCACTCTAGCTAAGGCTATATAGTCTCTAGGTGGGCTTGAACTCACGGTGATCCTCCTACCTCTGCCTCCCAAAATGCTGGGATTAAAGGTGTTCACCACCATGCCTGGCCTATATGAATTTTAAACAGTAAGACTAAACAGAAAGGACCAAGTGTCAGTGAGGGTGTAAAGGAACAGAAACTCCAGTGGACTGGTGGTGGCTATATAACTAGTACAAATCTCTCTACTAGGTGACAGCCCAATCTTGTCTCTTGAAGCTGAAAATTTTATATATATGAAGAACTCAAGAAGAATAGGACAGAATTGTTAGCCTTGAGTGATTATAATATAGCTAATATGGTTGGGGATAAGGCAGGGTCTCTAAATACCATAACAAAAAAGGATTCAATACATGGAATGTGGATATATATACTTCGTGACTAGTATATACAGTAGGAGCACATTCATCTATTCACCACTTGTCATATACTAGAATGCCAAAAACCATACTATTTACAGTTGTCCCAAATGGGGCACTATCCACATGTCCATCAGGAGTAGAAAATATAAATAAATGATAGATTATATGAGCAGTACCTACAATGTAAATTTCCAACTCAAGGTGAAAATGGGCCAGCTATAACTACGTATTGGAAGTGGTAATGCAGCACAGCAAGTTAGACAGCAGAGAGTTCATAGTGTTTGCTTGAAAGCACTAAAGCAGGCCAGCTAGAATGAGAACACTGATAACATCATGGGTAATGGCTGAAAGGGGGACGGAAGGTTTGCTGAGTGCAGGTGATGCTGTTTTGGGGTGGGACAGCTGGTTACAAGGATGTGCTTGTTTGTTGACACTTATATCAGCATTATCATCTATGCTTTTACTTCTGTGCATATTTTATTGTGGCAAGAAATATTTTTGAATGAGACTGATCAAAGAAAAAATTCAAAGAAGCTTAAATCCACACTGTACTCAATGCTGTTCTAGAAAACTTAATTCAGATATTATTTACATAATCATTGTGGTATTCAAGAACTCAGCAATCCAAAGAAGAATAGAACAGAATCTTCAGCCACCTTGAGTGATTATAATATAGTCAGTGATAAATCAGGTCTCTAAAAACTATAGCAGAAGATAAGATTCAATATGTGGAATGTGAGAAAGGACAGCAGTGAGAGCCCTAGGCACACAGGCTGTGGTTAACCCTTCATTCTCATGACAACCCTTCGTGTGGGAACTGGTAAATCTCCATTTTACAGAGGAAGGTGCTGAGGCTAGGATTAAATGCGTCACGTCTTCTCCCCTTCTCCAATTTGCTATCATTTCACAAATCTCTTATTCATGTTTCCAATCACCATAGTCTTCCAGTTTCTGTCGATGGGTCCCCTAACCTCTTTCCAGGATTTTGCAGGCACTTCTCCTCTGCTGGTACCCTTTCCCTTGTGAGCCTTAACCTCCACACTCATTGTTTACTCTTTCCTCTGACTTCCCTTCCTGAGGAAATCTGTGATGGACACACTCAACTATTGTAGGATCTTGACTCTAAAGCCTCATGAGAGCAGGGACCATGTTGGTGGATATTCACCATAATGTCCCATTACACAGCATGGTGACACTCAGAAAATATGTAATAAAGTTTTCATTGAGTAAGTCTGTTAAATACTTACCATGAATTACTATATTCTAAAGTGATGGAACTCCAGAGCAAGAATCATATAAATGATGTGATGTCACTTGCTATAATTCCAGTTAATTTAGTGTAATCACTGTTCATTCTTCAAAGCAAAGCAGTACTTGTTCTTATAACTCACCCTAAGCCTTTTTACTAAAATAAGAATAATAAACTTTATAAAATTGGGGGTACATTTGGTACTCTGTCTCTGCTCTATTTCTTATTATCCTATAATTTTGTCTTTTCCACCAATAGGAAATTAATCTTTTTCTTGCCTGCTTAAATGTTTTCAAGATAAAGAAGTCCTTGGTTGCCCTGCCAACCTCTTTCTTTTCTCTTTGCATCAAGGCAGAACAGGCAGATAAAACTTGGGGAGGGGACTGGAAACTAACACAGGTCTGTATCCCTGCAATGCGCACTGAGGTTGATTGTGTTTTTCCAGTTAACACTTTTCCTAGAAGAAGTCTGGGGTAACAGACCAGTACATTCTCCTCCCATCTGATGATTTAAACACCCAGTGAATCAGTATTTTCATTAAACTCTTAAGTGGTTTCATAACTAGATATCTGCCTCCATGCTCTTGATTTTAAACACATACGTTATGTCTCAATCACACAGAACACAAAAATAGTCTCACACGAGACAAAATGCAATTGTCCACTATAGCTGCTATTTTACATGTTATACCTGGGTCCAAGCAACATGTCTTCTCTTCCTCCTCATTCCTCTTTACTAAGGGCTTTGTGGTTCCCTGTGCCACAAGTTGTCATGTTTTCTGCATGTGGAATCAATTTTCTGTCATAGTTCTATCTGCCAGGGAAACAAAAATCCCCATAGGATGTTCCCTTAGTCTGTGTGGAATCTGAAATATGAACTTCCAGCTGAAAACAAGAAGTTGATGTCTATGATTTTCTCCCTGTCAGCTTTCAAAGGGCTCAGCTTCCAGGAAAACAATTCCAAATTCAGTGTGAAGGTGCAACAGGTCCACGTGAGCAGAGGCCTTCCTCTTCCTCCTGTCTCCCCCCGCCCTTTGTGTATGTATATATGCATGCTCCATAAGTATGAATATGAAGGTCAGAGGGAGACAATGAGTATCTTCCTCTATCACTCTTCCACCTATTTCTTTGAGACAGAATCTCTCACTAAACTTACTCCCCATTTTTATAAAAAATATTTAGAGTGAGTGAGAGAGAACAGACATACCAGGGCCTCTAGCCACTGCAACTGAACTCCAAATGCCTATGCTACATCGTGCATCTGGCTTACGGAGATAATGGAGAATCGAACCTGGGTCCTCAGGCTTTGCAGGCAAGTGCCTTAACCACTAAGCCATCTCTCCAGCCCCCAGCACTCCCCATTTTTCAGTATTACCAGTTGACCAAGGATCCCCAGTGACCCTCCCATCTTCACCCCCCTCAGGGCTAGGGTTACAGGCATGTTCCACCATGACAGGTTTCTATGTGGTGCTGGGGATTTAGCCCGGTCTTCATACTTGGAAAACAAGTGTCCTCACCCACTGAGCCATATCCCCAGTCCCAAGACTCCTTTATCTAAGTATGTCTGTTGGAGACTCCTGGAGCCCCTGCCCAAAGCTTTTAGGAGACTTCCAGATATTCACTTCCATGGAGACAAGAGCCCCACTCAGTTCCAGTGATCACTCAACTATCTGCCTTGTGGGGCCTCAGTGCACAACTCATCTTCTTGATCTCTGCTCTCTAGTCAGGAGTTGTGGAGGTTCCGCAGACCTAGAGCATGACACTTGAGAGAGCAAGCTTATCAGTGGATAGCGTCAGTCATTTTAGAGGTGTCAACTTGACAGGATCTACAATCACTCAGGAGGAAACCTCTGGGCATGTATATGAGGGTATTTCAAAGGTTTAGGTTAATTGAGGTGGGAAGACCTACCCTAAATGTGAGTGACAACATCTCATGGGCTGGATTCCCAGACTGAAGAAAAAGGAGAAAGTAGACTGAGCGCCAGCACTCACCATTTACTCCTTCTTGGCTGTGGATGCAATATGACCAGCTGCTTTGCATTTCTGCAGCCAAATCTAATGCACCATGTGGACTGTGAGCCTCAAGAAAAGCATTCTTTCCTTCCTTCCTTCCTTCCGTATGTTGTTTCTTGTTGGATACTTTGTCACAGAAACAAGGGAAGTAACGAATACAGCAACCAATATATTTTTGAGAGAGAAAAATGTGACCAGTATCTTACCAGGAAATTGTCCTGAACCTTCCTTCTCAGGAATCACACCAGGTCAGTGAAGTCAAACAAAACAAAAAATTTCTAACGGTTAAAACAAATGTCTTGTGGTGACTTCTGTAAGTGAGCACCCCTCTGAGAAGGAAGTCACCCACCTGGGATCCCAGCAGGCTTTCAGGGAATAGAACAAGGCAAAAGCCAATGCTTGTTTTCTGAGAGAAGTTAGAAACATTTGTTTCTTATACCATGGATGACTTTGAAATAATTTTCAGACACATAATTTTATTCACAAATATTTCAGAACATCTCCCTAAAGAAAAGAGCTCTAAAATTAATTATAATACATTTCTTATACCTAAAATGATAATTTATTTAAAAAGTAAGCATTTTGGGTTGGAAATGTAGGCCAATGGTTAGAGGGATATTGGCTATGAGATGAACGTTATTGAGGCTGCACATGGGTACATTTTCTCTATTGGGGGGGATGGGTTTAAAAGTCGGTTAAGGGCTAGAGAGATGGCTTAGTGGTTAAGCATTTGCCTGTGAAGCCTAAGGACCCTGGTTTGAGGCTCAATTCCCCAGTACCCACATAAGCCAGATGCACATGGTGGTGCATGCGTCTGGAGTTGATTTGCAGTGGCTAGAGTCCCTGGCACACTCATTCTCTCTCTCTCTCTCTCTCCCTTTCTCTGTCTCCAATAAGTAAATAAATAAAAATAATAATACTAAAATTTGGTTAAAGCATACATTCCTACCTTAGTCAGGCTTGGCTTAGGAAAGAAGATGTGTAGAGCTATAGGTGGCTGGTGTCAGTGAGGTTGTGATGATGAAGCATAAGCCCGGGGAAAGACCAGGCTGACGGTGTTGTAGGCAGCTCCACATTACTTGGATAAACATCCAAACCAGGCAAGTTTATATGAGGAAGGGTTTATTTAAACTTGCAGATCCAGGGGAAGTTCCACAATGGCAGAAGAGGCTGGCCCCTTTTCACAGATCCAAGCAGAAAGAGACAGCACCATCAGAATCATAAGCAAAAGCAAAAGCAACATAAGTGGGGAGCAAACAGCAGGGACCCAGGCAGAGGTCAGACTGCTCTGCTTACCATTGCTAGAAATCAGATCTGCCTCCAGTGACACCTTAAGGCTGGATCCCAGAATTTACCCCCAGCAACACCTCCTCCAGCCAGGTAGCTGGAGACAAGCTCTAATAAAATACCTGACTCGATCAGGGGACATGCATTCAAACTATCACACGGGGGATTTTGCATCCCAGGACCAGTGGCCGGAGCATTTTTCTGGACTTCACATTTCTTCACATGCACGAGCTGTGAAGCACTCTTCCTCTGTAGCTACACAGCTGATCAGTTTCCTCTCCACTCACAAGCCCTCTGCCTATGACTACTTCTTTCTCTTCCTCCAGGTGTCAGCACAATGCCAGGAGGGGGTGGGTGGGCCTGCTCTAGGATGAGTAAGTGTGTTTGGTTATAGTTAAATGGTGCTGAGTTTGTTAGAACATAGTCGACCCCTTGCTGACAAGTCAGGACTTCTATATTTTCTGACAAGCTCTAACTTCACTCTAGGCCTCCATGTATTCACTGTCATCGTATTTCATCGTAATATCCTCAAATTTGAGCATCATGGTACCAAATGAACCTGTGGTTGATTCGAAGCACTGATATTTTCTATTTGGCTTGGTAATTTGTTCCCCCTGCTTCCAAGCCATCTTATAAATCCTCCCACAGACTGTGCCATGGGATTCCAGGGCAATTTAATGCTCATCAAGGCTCCTCTACCAATAACCTGTGTGGATGGACTCCATGAGTCATCTGCCAACTGAATAGCTGCTTCCTGTAGGTCATGGACACAGTGTAAAGCATTACTTCAAATGTATATGCCTTAAAATGGCATATTACTTAGAATGATTGTCTTTTGTCATAACAAAAGAAACAACAAGTGAGGAGTGACTGCTCTTGGGCACCTTCAGCGTTCCAGGTGTGACTGTATTTATCGTTGTGGGCATGTATTAGGTCACGTAATACCAAAGGGTTTAAAGAGGAGTGAATCAGATAATGCATGGACCATGCTGAGCACAGGTGCTATGCATAGAACATGTTACTACTACTACTACTGATGATGATAATAAGAAAAGTTTTAATAATTAACCCTGGGGTGGTCTGATTACCTTTGTTACAGATGAGAAAGCAGAGCCTCAGAGCCAGGAAGTAACTTTTCTCAGATCATATAGCTAGTCAGCAGTAGAGGTAGGATTTTAACTAAGGTCTTCAGGAGTCTAAAGCTTGGGCTGAGTTCAATCAAGGAAACAGAACCAATGAAAGAAACATATTAAGAGATTAAGGGGCTGGAGAGAAGGCTCAGCATTTAAAGGCACTTACTTGCAAAAGCCTGACAGCCTGGCTTTGATTCTCCAGGACCCACATCAAGATAGATATACAAAGTGGCACATGCATCTGCAGTTTGTTTACAGTGGCAAGAGGCCCTGGCATGCCTATACCCTCTCTCTCACTCTCTTTGCCTGCCTCTTTCTGTTTCAAGTAAATAAATAAATATATTTTTTTTAAAAAAAGATTCATGGCAAGCCTGACAACCTGTGCCAGGATGATGGAGACAGACACTGAGGATACTCAAAATGTACCAAAGCAGAAATCCAGAAGCTGCTGAGAGCTCAACACTAAACTGGACTTAAAACACACCCACCATGGCTCAGGGAATTCTACAGAAGAGGGGACAGAAAGATTGTAAGAGCCACAGGGTTGGAGGGAATATCCAGAGACATAGCCCTCCCCACAATGGCAGACTGCTGCTCTCACAACTCATAACCCACAACTCCATGGTGAATACTAGCAATCCCACCAAGGAGGTCCTTCAATGGAATGGGGCCAGAGAGGAGGGAAATGATGGTACCAACATATGATGTGTCCATACAAAGTTTATACTTAATAACTAAATAAAAAGAGGGGCTGGGAAGATTGCTCAGCAGTTAAAGTGCTTGCTTGCAATGCCTGACCACCTGGGTTTGATAGCCTAATACCCACATAAAATCAGACACGTGAAGTAATGCATGCATCTGGAGTTTCTGTGCAGTAGCAAGAGGCTCTGGTACACCCATACACTCTTTCTCTCCCCTCTCTCTTTGCAAATAAATAAATAAATAGTATATTTAAAAAATATAATAAAAGTAAAAATAAAATAGAAGACTAGCTTAAAGAAAAACATGAAAACTTCAACATTTGCTATACATAATTCAAAATCTTTCCATATTCCAGTTAAAATTCAAAAGCATAAATATGTGGTGGCAATTAGCCAACTGTAAATTGCTAATAAAGAAATATGTGATAATTACATATCTACAAATTCAAGCTTTCCCCATTGTTGAAAGCAATTTCTTAATCTCTTAGCATAAATGAATCACATAATTAGCCAAGGAGAAAGTTGAAGGATATTTACTTTTGCTTACCTTTAAAAATCAGGATAGCCAAGGTGAATTTAAGACATGAATCATCTAATTATCAATTCTACTTTATTCAGCAATGAAATATCTATTTTTCAAATATTGTCATAAAATACATGGATGAGGGCTGGAGAAATGGCTTAGTGGTTAAGGCACTTGCCTGCAAAGCCAAAGGACCTAGGTTCGATTCCCCAGGACCCACATAAGCCAGATGCACAAGGTGGTGCATTCATCTGGAGTTTGTTTTCAGGGTCTGGAGACCCTGGCATGCCCATTCTCTCACTATCTGTCTCTTTCTCTATGCTTCTTTCTCTCTCTCAAATAAATAAGTATAAATACATGGATGAACTTTCTAGTTCACTATCATTTCTGACATTCTTTTTTTATTTTTAAATTTTATTTATTTATTTGCAAACACAGAGAGAGATAGAAGAGAGACAGACAGAGGGGCTGGGAAGATTGCTCAGCAGTTAAAGTGCTTGCTTGCAATGCCTGACCACCTGGGTTTGATGAATGGTCATGCCAGGGCCTCTAGCCACTGCAAACGAACTCCAGATGCATGTGCCCCTTGTGCATCTGGCTTATGTGGGTCCTGGGGAATCAAACCTGGGTCCTTTGGCTTGGCAGGCAAATGCCTTAACTGCTAAGCTATTTCTCCAGTCCTTCTTTCTGACATTCTTAAACATAATTCCCCACCCCAAACTAAAATATTGAATGCCAAATTACTTTCTCCATTTTAAAAGAAATTGTATTAGTCAGAGTTCTCTAGAGGAACAGAATGGACAGAATGAATTGTATTAAAAGGGGATTTATTGGATTAGCTTACACAGTCCAGCAATAGCAGGTTGCAGGTCCGAGAGTCAAGAAACCCGGTAGCTGCTCAGTGCACGAGGCTGGAGGCCTCAGCAGTCCCAATCCGGAAGGCCTGGAGGCTTCCTGGAGAGACGCTGCTCTTCAGTCCACCCTGGTCTTCAGTCCACACTGGAGAGCAGCAACACCAAGCAGCAGGTACCAAGCAGAAAACACCAAGCAGCTAGTAGCACCGGCAGCCAGGTGGGAGAGAGAGAGCCTTTCTTCCCAGAGCTCCTTTTTATCAACCAGCCCCCTCCTCCAAGAGGGGCCGCCCACTCTGGGCCGCCCACTCTGGGGGAAGGCTTACCCCTGAGGGAAGGATTCTTCCTTTAGTTAATCCTTCCTAGAGGCAGCCTCAGAAACACACTTATGAGGAATGTCTGTGGATTCCTAAACAAATCAAGTTGACACAAACTTAACCATCACAGAAATTATTTTGCTTTCAAGAAAATATAACTCACTTTAGTAATGGAGAAGTCATTTAAACTAAATACTGCGGATTTCAATCCATATCTCCTTTTTTTCTCAATTTGGATATACCATAAATGCCATGCATGGCTTCACTAAAATTATTTAGAGGAGTGCTTTAAAAGAACTCAATTCAAATTATTTCCTCAGTATAAATTCAGGAGAGTTGTTCTAACAAAGTTTGGTTTTCTGACTTATACAAGACATATTATGCTTTGTTCACTGATTTTTAAGACAGTCAGCTATTGATGGCTTCATTAAGAGAAAAGTTATTTAATAAGCTTCACAATTTAAAAGGGGGGGAGAGATTGATTCAGTGCAAGGAATGGGCTGATATTTGGGGAACAACCATGCAGGTTGGGAGTGTGTGAGGCAGGCCCTTGGAGGGATAGACAACACACCTAGACATAGCTGACACTACCACCCACAGATGGACTTCCTTCTTCAGGAAAGCCTCAGCAGGGCTCTGAAGATCTTGCAACTGAACCAGCCCACTCAGATTTTAAAACAACCAACTGCTTAGGGATTCTAGTCACATCTATAGAATGCCTTCTCAGAAACTCACAGATTAGAATTTGATTGAACAAGAGGGATTGGAAACCAGCCAAACCACCTCACCAAAAGGTTGTCACAAAGTTCTGTTTACTTTGCTTTCACATAAACATTTCAAACAGTTAGTTGCCTTAGGCTCTATTCACTCCACGCTTTAGAAGGTGGGAAACAGGGCTCAGAACTGTGTACAGCCTAACCAAGCTCACGCATTCATCAATGACAAGGCTGAGATCAAACCCAGGCCTCCTGGCCAGCAGTTGACTATCTACTGAAAGTCCATCCCATACCTGTGGGGAATGAGAAAGGGGCCACAGACCATGACAGGGGCTGCAGTAGATGTGCACAGGAGAGACACAGTATCAGAAAGCGCCAGCACTACCTCGCTGAGGAACATGGGCAGGAAAGGAAGATGAGATCTGGAAATGGTGTTGCTGTTGGCCAGATGTTCGTGTTATTTAAATGTGATGAAAGAAGTGTGTGTAGAGAGCTCTGGAAACAGGGAAGGGGTTAATCACTTCTCAGCTCTGTGGTGCCAACTATAAAGTGAGCGTGTCTTAGAAAGCAGCCATTATGAATAGATGTGACCACTATTCATGGCTGTGCAGGTTGTGCACTGCACAGCTCAAGAAGATGTAGCAGTCTAGATATTATCCCTCCAGACCACTCCATCCCCACCCTGCCAAGTTGAGTAGGGCACTGCTTAAATGACTGGAACCAGTATAGAAGGCATTTTGGGGGGGAGAGTGAACTGCTCTAAAACTGTAATGTGATACAGGGATATCACTAACTCTAGAGGGATATGTATACTTCTGAGAAAATTGAACAAATGCTTTCAGGAGCGACATGAATTCGCATTTCTGCAGAACTGCTCAGAATTCCTTCAGAAGATGGTCTCCACGCTCAGCAGCAGCAGCACTGAATTCTGTCATTCTAAACAGCATTCTAGTTACATGGCAGCGTTTTCTGACAGCCATTGAGGGAAAATGTCTGAACACCAAGGTTAAAAGGAGGACAAACTGAAACCCGTGACATTCCGCTCAGCACAGGGTGCAAAGGGGCCATGCCTAAACACCCATGCAGAAAGTTACAGTGGCTTTATTTTTCTCTTTTGACATTTAAAAATCATGGTGCTATTTTTATACTTCAAGGGGAGAAGGGGGACGTAACCATGTGTGTTTGCTGTGCTGTTTGTGTTCTCTGGGAATGGGCATTGTACTGTAGCACAGAGAAGATCTGCTTCACTTCCACGCTTGCCATTTTGGCTGCTGTGCCTAGGGGCCACTGTGTCTAGGGGTCACTGGGCCTAGGGGCCACTGCGCCTAGTGGTCACTGTTCTTGGTTCTGACTTATGAGGGTTTGGGTCCTCCTTATTCCCATCAACAAGACTCCTCTGATTTTCAGCTTACCTTAAACTCTCAAATTATGGGCCCTGTACTAGTTACTTTGCTAAGATCAGATACCTGAGAGGGGAGGAAGTATTTACTCTGGTTCATGGTTCAGCAGATACAGTCCATCATGGTGGGGAAGACATGGTAGCGAGGGTGGGGAGCCGCTGCTAGTTCACATCTCCACCCATCAGGAAACAAAGAGTGGACAGGAACAAGGGCCATGTTCTAGAACAGCAACTCCACCCCTAGTGACCCATTGCTTCCTGCAAGGCTCCACTTTCTATATTTTCTTAAACTGTGGGTCTTAAAATGTGGGGGTCACAATATATTTGGCAACAGTAAATGGATTATAGACATGCAACAATCAGAAATTAATTCAAGATCAAACATGTAATGAAACTGAGGTCTCTCTGGTAGTTAGTTCTTGCCTGTGTCACACAGCTTCACTGTGGCCCTGGTTCATGGACCTTTGCACTGTGCCAATAAATACTCCCTGAAATGAATCAGGTGAGGAGGTTGTTATGACTTGTAAAGTTTTTAGTGCACATACAGTTCTCTACTCTTATAGAAAATAATAGTTTAATTCTAAAAACCAAACTTTCAAATATTTTTTCTAGTGTCATTCCTTAATATATATCAAATTAGTATATCATTGGATTGAATTGTTTAAGAGCAAAAAAAGTCATATTCATTCATAGGGCTGAGGAGAATCTCAATGGTTAAAGGTGCTTGCTTGCAAAGCTAGCTGGCCCAGGTTTGTTTTTGCCAGTGCCCATGTAAAGCCAGATGCAAAGTGGTACCCAACACACCTATGACAATTGACAGTCACAGGCAGAACCAGAAGGATCTGGAAGCTTAAAGGCCAGCCATTCTGATGTTCGTTTGTAATCTTGCAGTTCATTTGCAGTGGAAAAACACCCTATCTCAAAGAAGGTGGACACAGATACCTCCAAGTTGTCCTCTGACTTCCACATGCATGTGAATGGCACACATGCCCATCCACACACAAAATCATTTTGTAATTAGTTATATTAAAGCCACATTGACCTTTTACAAATCACATTCATCCCATTAGTATGCAAATCAGTGTATGTTTTGGTCTTTAATAAGTGATAAATTTATATACATACTGAAGATTGTATTTTTTAATTTTTATTTTCATTTATTTATTTGCAAGCAGAGAGAGACAGAGAGAAGAGATACAGATAAAGATAGTGGGTGCATCAGGGCCTCCAGCCACTGCAAAGAATTCCAGATGCATGTGCCCACCACTTTGTGCATCTGGCTTTATGTGGGTACTGGAGAATTGAATCTGGGTCGTTAGGCTTGGCAGGCAAGCACACCTTAACTGCTGAGCCATCTCTCCAACTCTAAACAATTATTTTAAAATAAATTTCTTTACAATTTATTATTGATGAGTGATTTGTATAGATATTATATATCTAAATACCCAGGATTGAATAAAATTTCTTGAGTGCAAAGTGCTATAAGTGGTAAAAGTTTGAGAGGCTCTGTTCTAAAGACTCCACAGCCTCCCACAATAGCATCACCAGCTGGAGTCCAAGTGTTCAAATAATTTGAGCCTATGGGGAGAGTTTGACATTCAAGCCATAACAGGCCCCAGGCATCAGAGGACTCAATGTGTTCCCCTCCATCATCATGAAATGAAAAAACTGGGACCTGCTCTAAGGCAAAACAGGGGTCCTGAGAGCCAAGACGACATAAAAGTCTTTGCTTATCAGACAATTGCTGCTCTTTTCCCTCTGGTGAGATTTTGTCTGATGTTACATTCATTTTATGGCTGTGTATGTCTTAAAACGGAAAGGAAAATGCCACACAGCCTCTCCAGGTTCTGATTCAGAATCGCCTGAATGTTATCTGCATTATGCCTTTGCGATAGGGAATGCCAAGGTCACACAAAGTATTTCTACATAGTCTGGGCTTCAGAGCCCTATAAGACTTGGGAGGAAGCTTTTGCATTAGGTTTTATTGCTTCACTATTTTAATAGGTCCTGTTAACTATGCACATGGGGTGACTTACTGTGATCCACGTTTCTTTTTGAACTCAAGCAGCTAATCCAAAAGAAAGGCTTTGGAATCTGCAATGAGCTTTGGGGTGAACAGTCCATCTTAGCAGCCTCAACTGGATGCAAAGAAAAACATTGCACATGAGATTTTCTACAAACAATTGGCTGTGACCACTGGTTTGGACACATTCAAATGCAAAGTTGTCCTCTCCCCTGGCTTCATTGAGGTCTAGTTGATAAGTAAGGATTACTTATATTTAGGTACACAGCTTATTTTCTCTTAGTCCATTTTCTGTTGCCATAACTGAATGCCACACACTGGGACTTTATAAAGAGCAGAGGGTTATTGAGCGGATGGTTCTGGAGGCTAGGAAGCCCAAGAACACAGTACCAACATCAGTGAGGTCCTTCTTTCTGCTAGACAACAGGAGGGCATCACAGAGCAAGATGAGACAAACGTCTCCTTCTGTTCTCTTTCTCTTATGAAGCCATTGGCCATCACAGACCCCATCCTTGTGACCACAAGTAATCCCTATCCCCTCCCAAAGACCCCACCTCCAAACACCACCTACATATCACTTTAGGAATTAAAGTTCCAACACTTGAACCCTGGGAGACTTAACCAAACCATAGCAATGATGCTTTGATATCCAGATACACTGTGACATGAATGCCACAACCAAGTTAAGGAACATGCTTATCCCCTCACATAATTACCATTGTAATTAGAGTAAACTGAAAAATAAAATGGCATCTATTTATTATACTAATATAATGAATATAATATCTTTTTGTTTGTTTGCAGTGCTGGGACTTGAACCCAAGGCTTTATGAATGCCAGGTTAATGCTTAGTCAATAATATTTTGAAATTTATATATAAATACACACACGTGCTCGCACATGCGCACACACACATACATTGTGGTGGTTAAATCAAGCCAGTTAATATATACATGAGGGGCTGGAGAGATGGCTTAGCAGTTAAGTGCTTGTTTGTGAAGCCTAAGGACCCGGTTTGAGGCTCGATTCCCTAGTACCCACGTAAGCCAGATGTGCAAGGTGGCACATGCATCTGGAGTTTGTTTCTAGTGGCTGGAGGCCCTGGAGCATCTATTCTTTCTCTCTCTCTCTCTCTCTCTCTCTGCCTCTTTCTATCTCTGTCACTCTCAAATAAATAAATAATATATATACACATATATATACACACATAAACAATATATATACACACATACACACACACATTACCTCACAAACTTATATATGCACATTCAGTAGTGTGTGTACTGGATCATAGGATAATTCTATTTGCGTGTGTATGTGTGTGTTGTATCTGTGTGTACATGTCTATGTGTGTAAATTCGGGTGCATGCACATTCATGGTATGCATGTGGAGGTCAGAGGATAATTTTGGGTGTTGACCATCACTTCTACCTTGTTTTTGAGGAAGGGTCTCTCATTCTCTGTGTCATTCACACTGTGTTAACCAGGCTAGCTGTCCCATGAGCTTTCTGGAAATTCTTGTCTCTGCCTCCCTTCTTGTTTTAGGCGCCTTAGGATTACTCATGCTCACCATAGCATCTGGCTTTTATGTGGGCTCTGAGGATATGAACTCGGGTACTCATACTTGCATAGCAAGTGCTTTTAAGGCAACAGCTATTCTGTCATTTGTGAAGTACTATCTCATTGTGGTTTTAATTTCTGTTTCCCTGATGTTAAATATTTATTCATGTACCTGCTGGCTATCTGTCTTCTTTAGAGCAAAGCCTGTTCAGTTCCTTTTCCTATCTTTAAATTGGATCATTTGTTTTCCTGCTCTTGGATTGTTTGAGTTCTTTACAAATTTTGGATAGTGGTCTATCATTGTATGTATGTATGTAATGGTGTAATTTACTAAAACAAAAAACTTACATTTTCCTTTCTGATTTGGGTGCATTTTATTTCTTTCTCTTACTTAACTACTCTGTCTGGACTGCTAACACCATGTTAAGTAGGAATAATAGTGAGCATGCTTGTTTTGTTCCTTAGATTGGAGGAGATGCATTCATAACATTATCTGAGGAACTTTATCTATAATCTTTTTTGTGTTGAGATGCATTCCTTCTGTAAGAATTTTTGAAGACTGGGGAGATGGCTCAGTGGCTAAGAAAACTTGCTGCACAAGCATAAGGACCTGAGGTCCTTATAGTCACTCCCTGGCACCCACATAAAAAGCCAGGCACAGCCACAGACACCTGTCACCCCAGTGCTGAGAGCAGGCAGTGGCTGAAAATAGTATGAGCAGGTTCAGTGAAAGACCCTGCCTCAAGGAAATACAATGGAAGTGTGATAGAGGAAGAAATTTGATGGCCTCCTCTGGCCTCTGCACACACGTGCATGGAGTGTATGCTTCTGTACACACACATGCATATACCATATACACACATACCACATAAACTACCCCCAACAAAAAAAGAGTTTTGATCAATAAATAATGTTGGATTTTGCCACATGGTTTCCTGAATCCATTGCCATGATCATGGTTTGAGTCCTTCATTTTACTAATATGATGTAGAGCCTCATTGATCCACCCAGGTTAAACTATTCCTCCATGCCTAGAACAAATCTCACTGTATCATACTATACCATCCTTTCATTGTTCTGTTGATTTGGTTTGCTAAAAATCAAACAAAAATGCCAATCGATAAATAGGCTATTAAAATAAATAGATAATTCTCAAAAGAAGAAGCATATATGGTCCATAAGTATTTTCAAAAGTGTTCAACATCCTTAGCCATCAAGAAAATGCAAATTAAGTCTACTTTGAGGACCTGGAGCTTGCCTGCAAAACCTAAGGACCCAGGTTGGAGTCCCCAGAACCCACATAATACAGATGCACAAGGTGGCACATACACCTGCAGTTCATTTGCAGTGGCTGGAGGCCCTAGCATGTCCATTCTCATTCTTCCCCCCCCCCTTGTAGAGAAAGACTGAGCACACCAGGGCCTCTAGTCACTGCAAATAAACTGCAGATGCATGTGCCACTTGTGTATCTGACTTTATGTGGGTACTGGGGAATTGAACCTGGGTCTTTTGGCTTTGTAGGCAAATGCTTTAACCACCAAGCCATCTCTCCAGCCCCAAAGTTGGCCTCTTAAAAATGAAATGCTTGGGGCTGTGGAGATGGCTCAGTGAGTAAAGTGCTTGCCACACGAGCAAGAGGACCTAAGTTTGAATTGCTAATGTCTACATAAAAGTGTCATGTGCATATAATCCCAGCATTGGGGAAGTGGAAAAGGGGGATCCCTAGGGATTTGCTGGCTAGCTAGTCTATCCACACTGATGAGTTCTAAGTTCAATGTAAGACTTGGTCTCAAAAACAAAGTAGCGTATAACTGCAGAAGACACCCAATGCTAACTCCTGCCCTCCAAATGCATGCACATCCATCTATGCATGCTCCCACACATATACAAACACGCACACACTTATCCACATCCTACCATATACAAAGAATGTCATGCACTATATACAATTTGTGTTTGTGTTTTGAGGCAGGGTCTCATTGTACCCCAGTCTGACTGGGAATGAAGCTCAGGTTGGTCCAAAGCTCATGAAAATCCTCCTACTTCAGCCTCCAGAGTGCTAGGATTATAAGCATGAAGCAGAAAACCTTGCTGAATATAACACAATGAAAATAATGTTCAGCACACCTTTAATCCCAGCATTCGGGAGGCAAAGGTAGGAGGATCGCCATGAGTTCGAGGCCACCCTGAGATTACATAGCAAATTCCAGGTCAGCCTGGGCTACAGTGAGACCCTACCTTGAAAAACCGAAAAATGAAACCCCAAAAAAAAAAAAAAAAAAAGAAAAAGAAAATAATGTTCAAAATTTGTATTGAACATCTTCTGGTCATTACAGACATTGGAATCAATAACTTTTGTTACATGTGTGTATGGTGTGGACTCACCTCTCTGCTCTATGTCGATTATTTAGTGAATTTTCTCAACAACTTTCATTGTCATTTCATTTTACAGATGGCAAAACTCAGCATATACTTATAAATCAACTGAACCAGAATTTTAATACAAATCTGGGCCACTCTGGCTTCCTCAAGCAGAAGGTGGTCAGGGCAGGCCTGGCCAATCAAGTCCTGACTCACATGCATGCCCACCTGTGACAGTCAGGTTCCTATTAGCTGATTCTCACACAGGGAAAACAATGCCAGACCCCAGGAGTGCTTCTTTAGAGACACGTTAAATTTTCCTAATGGATGTAAGCCCTGAAACTCTCTGTGCTGTCTTGGGGGAAGGACCCTGGAGAGCAAGATGAGGCTGAGATCTGGCTCTAACTGCTGTTCCTTCTGGGGCTATGTCAGGCTCCATCATTCTCAAGTTGCCACCAAGCAGGGTGTCAGGCAATCAGCTGCTTCCCTGATCCAACTAGTCCTCAGGTTTTTGTCTGAAAGTAACAGGATTGGACTAGAGTTATAATTTTAAAAATTGAAGGTTTCATTTCATAAGAAAAAATTTAACTCAGCATTGACATAATTTTTTTGTTACATTATATGTTTTCACACAGTATGGGGAGAGTATGGTGGCTTAAGTGTAAAATGCCCCTTATAGGTCATGTGTTTGAATACTTAATCTGTAGCAAGGAGTGCTATTTGGGAACTTTTAGGAAGTGTAGCCTTGCTGGAGGAAGTGGGCCTACATGTTCCTGTCTGCTCCCTGTCAACTGGTATGACAATGTGACACTGACTTCCTGTTCCTGCCACGCTTTCCCCCACCATGATGGACTTTACCCTCTGGAACCTTAAGTGAAATAAAATCCTTCCTTTTCTAAGTTGCTACTGGACAGTTATTGCCCACAGCACTGAGAAAGAAACTGATACAAGGAGGAAGAGAGGGAGAAGGAATAGGAAAGAAAGAAGGGTGGAAAGAGGAAGTCTGGAAGGGAGAGAAGAGGGAGAGGGAATGGTTTTATCCATCTTCATATTCCTACCTTAGAACACAGAACTTGACACATAGTAAACATTCAGATAATACCTAATGAGAAAATGAGTATATACGTTTGTATGTAAATGAGTGAAGGGATGGCTGGATGTTGAAACCATCAGGAAGCTGCTGCAAATGTGATGATAATCTGTGATAGCGTGGAGGATAACTTCTTGGATCAGAAAATCATGAAAAGAGAGAAAGGAACGGAATATAAAGATTTTATTTCAATAAAGTCATAATTGTACCAATGTCTTGAAGCCATGCCTTAGACCACTCATAGGACTTAGTCATCCAGTTGGCACACATTAGCCAGGTGGAGTGGCTCATCAAACACTGAGGGGCAGAGGGAAGAGGATTGATTGCAAGTTCCAGGCAAACCTGGGCAACAGAGTGAGATCTTGTCTTAAAAGATACAAAACAAGGAACTGGAGAGATGACTCATCAGTTAAGACACTTGCCTGTAAACCCTAAGGACCCAGGTTCAATTCCGCAGTGCCTACATTAAAACCAGATGCACTAGGTGGTGCATGTGTCTGGAGTTCATTTGCTAGAGGCCCTGGCATGCCATTCTCTTGCAATCTGCCTCTTTCTCTCTCTTTCAAATAAATAAATAAGATACTTTTAAAAAATACAAAACAAGCCGGGCGTGGTGGCGCACACCTTTAATCCCAGCACTCGGGAGGCAGAGGTAGGAGGATCGCCGAGAGTTCGAGGCCACCCTGAGACTACATAGTTAATTCCAGGTCAGCCTGGACCAGAGTGAGACCCTACCTTGCAAAACCCCCCCCCCAAAAAAATACAAAACAAAAACATTGATATCATTATATAATGTATGCATACTCATGCATGCACACACACTAATGCATCCTGACACTTTAATAAAAACTGCAGAATTGAAATGAGCAACATAGTCATTTTCCTTGTAGAGTTCACGATTAGGAAAGCGGATAAACATATAAAGAGAATTAATACAACGTGGTGAATTTAAAACAAAATAGATCAAACAGGATAAGTCTGTCAGTGCTACAGTAACAAGCAGCAATCTTGGAGTGTTAGTAAAGTGGGCATCACTTTTTTTTTTTTAACTCAAAATCATCCACCATATCTAATTCCAAACAGGCAGGAAAAATTTAAAGGGAAACATCTGGTGGTCATTATGATCCATGGAGAGGTTTGAAAGAATCACCCTGGGAGCATGAACAAGCATAGTATTCTAAGCTGGGGTGCTTTTCAGAGAGGGACCTGCACTTGAATTGAGGCAGGCAGTACAACATTAGCTGCACTGAGGCACAGGTCTAAGAGGCCAGGTAACAATGGATTTGGGCTGCTAGAAGGTGGCAGAGGGTCTCCCTCACTGAACAACACACAGTGGCACAGCTCTGCCTGCAGTGTCTTCAGGATGAAGACATCCTGGTGACGTTTCAGATCATTACTGCTTGTTAAATTTTACTCTGTGGCCCGGGAGCCGTATCAGAGCCAGGGGACTCATCTGTACAGCTCATCCCTAAAGAGTCACAGACTATTGATGCCTTGCTTGAGGAGGTTATACATGAAATCAGAGACTCTCCACGAAGTGAATACTCATCATACACAGTGTCTCATTTCTGACATGAAGACCACAAGGACCCTTGAGATAAATAAAATCTTCTAGAACTCCTATAATCATCATGCACTCTATTTTTTTCACTAGAAGTGATCATTCATTAAATGTGCATATTGAGGATCCTTCCCAATTTCTTTTCTTCTTCTTCTTTTTTTTTTTTTTTGGTAGGGTCTCACTCTAGCACAGGCTGACCAGGAGTTCACTATGTAGTCTCAAGGTGGCCTTGAGCTCACAGCAATCCTCCTAACTCTGCCTCCCTAGTTAATTGGATTAAAGGTGTGCCCCACCATGCCTGGCTACCTTCCCTATTTCTGTGGTAGTGATTGTTATTCATTTTCTACCCAAAGTCTTTGAAAAAGTAGGTTGGCCTGAGTCCTACCTGACCTGACAAGGCTCCCATAGTTCCAGGCCAACTTTTACCCTTAGGTGAAAGTAACCCTAATAAGTGAAGGAAGCGAGCTGTGAGCCCAGGTCTAGCTTGAACTTAAAGCTCCATGACCATAATCCCCAGCGGGCCCCACTAATGGAGTTTTCCCATCTCAGGCCACTTAGCCTCCTCAGTGCTTTTTTTTAAAAAAATATTTATTTGCAAGGAGAAAGAGAAAGAGAGAGAGAAAAATGAATGAATATGGGTGTCCCAGGGCCTCCAGCCACTGCAAAGCATTTCCAGATGCATGTGCCACTTTGTGCATCTGGCTTTTAAAAAAATATTTAATTTATTTGAGAGAGAGAGAGAATGGGCACACCAGGGACTATAGCCCCTGTAAACTAACTCCAGACACATGTGCCACCTTGTGTATCTGACTTACGTGGGTACTGGGTGTTAGGTTAGACAGGCTCCCCAAAAAGTGGAGTCACCAAGGACAGCCGAATGGTAACAGAGACCAGGAAGCAGGTTATCTACATTCCTCAAGAAACCACCCGGCCATTATGCCTTTCTTGCTTAACAATGCCCCCAGGTCATGGTTTCCTGCCCCTTTATCTTGGTAGTTGCCTGATTGCTGTTCTGGTCCCACATCTTAGCTGCTTGAAATGGCTAAGGTAAAGAACAAGGGAGTTCTTTCCCTTCCTCCCCCCTCGCCCTACTGAAGAAGCCTATAAAGCCCACTACCTGAGGAACTTGGGTTGGCTCTGCTCCTTTCTCGTGAGTTAGTCCTTGTAGCTCATGCTTTTCCCGAACAAAAGCTTTCTTCTTTGCTTCAAAGTGGTTTGCGTGGTCATGGTCACTCCTGAACCTTACATCTGGTGCCATGACTCAGATAGGAGGCTTCTGGTTGCCCTCTTGGGTGGCCAGACCTCCTTTCCCATGACCAGACCACTGAGCTGCCATTTACCCTCTGATGGCTTTGGACCATCTCTGCCTGATACTGGCCTTCACACCCACCACAATTTGGCCTTGCCCTTCTTCCCTTCATCTCAAACCTCCTTCTCGATAAGTGTCCCTCTTGGGTTGGCCTGCTCTCAGGGTTAATCCCTCCTCATGGAAGCCATGGCCCTTGGCCACTTCTGGGCCCCAACCCCAGGTCTCAAGAAAGATGCACTCTCAACACCTTGAGTCTCTCGCTCTCTGGTCTACCGTACCCTAAGGGGCACCTTTTGGTTCAGTTGCACCATCTCGGGACACTCTCCCTCTTTCTCTTGAGGTCTCAACTTCAGTGCCAGCTGCTTTCTCCATTGGGAGCATAGGTGCCCGCCTTTCCCACTAATAGGCTAAAAAGCTGACAATTGTGACTTGTACAGCCTCTGCCCATGTGAGAGGTTTACCCTAATGGGCCAGGGGGTCATATTGGTGTTCTGTATAAACCCAGTTTAAGCCCTGGTTCCTTTCTCTCATCCTTGTTTTGCTCTTTCCCTGTTTACTCAAGAACTTAAAGCCTCTATGACTCTTGGATGACATCAAACCTTGTTGTCTGATCTTTCTCTGCAACTCTGCTTGGCCACAATCTAAGCTAGACAATGGGTCCAAATGGCCTGAGAATAGTACTTTTGATTTCCAAATTCTCACTGATTTAATTAAAAACACTTCTGCCAGTCTGGAGAGATGGCTTGGCGGTTAAGGCACCTGCCTAAGAATGCCTGTTTGATTCTCCAGGTCCCATATTTAGCCAGACATAAAGTGATGCAAGAGCACAATGCTGCACTTGCCCACAAGGGGTCACATGTGTCTGGAGTTTATTCACAGAGGCTGGGAGGCCTCTGGTGCACCCATTCTCTATCTGTCTCTCTCTCTCTCTCAAAAAAACAAAACAAACAAACAAAAAAAAACTTCTGCCAACGTACAGGCAAATGATCCAAAATAACCCTATATTCAAGAATTTTTCACTCTGCATGCATGGTCTTCTCTCTTCTCTACCTGCTCTTCTCACCAGGTCCTTCTAGCTGAGGTCTCAGAAATGTGCTCTAATTCAACCCCTCCCCCTACTCGTCCTCACCCTCTGCTTTTGACCCAGATGCCATAGAAGACCTGGCCCCAACAGCTCCCCTGGTTCCTCCAGCTCCTTTAAAATGGGAAGGGATAGTTTCTAAATAAATGAGTAAAGGAATATGTGAAGGGAAATGGTTGTCTAGAGTCTGTATGAAAAGTGCACTTGAAATGAATGTGTGTATACATATATGTATGTGGCTCACAGCCCTAAGGCTGCAGAATGATTTCTGTTCTGAGCAGTGACTTTTCATTGTAGGGGATGTTCCCCACCAAGCCCACTGCACTAGATGGCATAGCCAATTTTTACTGTTGAGTGTCCCCCAAAAGGAACACTAAAAGTAATTAAGATCATAGGCAAAAAAAAAAAAAAAAAAAAAGCAAGATTCTCCTACCCTAAAGAGTTGTAAAATGGCAGGATCAGAAAGCTGCCTTTAGCCCTGAGGGAAGTCCAAAATTCTCCCTGGAATTTGGGGGGGGGAAATGGCTCTTCCTTAGCTTCCCTGTCTTGCAGAATCAGGGGGCTGCAGGCACAGGGAATCTCAGGATCCTGGTCCCAGCATAATGGGTGAATGCCAAGTTGCTGTGCACATATGGGGACTTCTAAGAATCTGCAGCTGTTTTAAGTTTACTTGATCTCTCCATGCTTCTGTGGGACTACTAACAGAAAAACAGTCTCAAGATTTATGTGTAAATTTAGACATACTGGATACTGAATTTATAAGAAATTTTCTAATAATGTTCAAATCTGCTTTCATCTGTTTTACTAATCAGATATATACAGTCTGTCTGAGTGATCAATAAGCATATGTAGTAGCCAAAATCAATTGGAAACATTGAAGTTAAAAGGATAACCAATATTTTGGTTCCTGCTCCCCAGTCAGAAGGCCACAGATGATGAGCCACTTCTATCCTCTGTTAGTTACCTGTCTTCTTGATCAGAGAGGATATGGAGACCCAGAGATAACTCCAAGTCAGTGTATCTGCAACAGGAGAGTCACATCAGAGGAAAATCAGTCCTTCAGGCTTCCCAAAAGAGGAAGGGCCACGGGTCAGCACAGCCTTTGGCTTATCCTAGCAAATGACAATGCCGAGAGTCATAGAACTCCTCACAGGTCCCTAAAAGCCTCTCCTACAGTGTTATTATTGACCTCCAAAATATACAGGTAATTCTGGCAGCCTGCATGGTCTTAATCACCCAGTTAGAAAAATATAACTACAAAATATAACCACAATATAAACAAAGATTCAGACTAATAGACTCCCCTATCTGATGCTGACTTACAATACTAAACTCTAACATTAACTCATGCCTTCTGCCTCTGCTTGTCCCTGATTAACTTCACCTACCCTGAAACCAGGGATAAGTACACTGCCACCACAATAGGCACTCTCAAACTGAAACTGTCTCGTAGTCCTACTCTTTTCCTGATCCCCAAATGCTCCTCTTGAATACACTGATGTCCCCCTGCCTCCTCTCTCTTGCCCCAAGCCCTCTATCCCTTGCCTCTGAGTGCCCATCTTACCCTTGCACCTGCTGTTTTGATGTCATAACAAGCTCCTTCATTCTTCCTTCTGTCCTCTCATAGCATGTGCAGAGCCCATCTCCCTCACCTTCTCTATAACAGAGGTCACCAGCGACTGCCCCGAAGCCAGCTCAATGCAGGGATGGTACGAGAGAAGTCTCTTTTTCATTCAGGACCAAGTCGTAACAGCCACCATGGAACTGCCTCCTCATCACCTGCCCTGAAGGGAGACCCATCCACCACATTATACAGCCTTTCCCATAAGAACTCATGAAGCATGAAGAAATTAACCTTTGTCTCTTATCATTAACAAAAGGCTGGAATGTTAGGTTGAACAGGGTCCCCCCCAAAATGGAGTCACCAAGGACAGCAGGATGGCAACAGAGACAAGGAAGCTATTTATCCAAATTCCTCAAGAAACTGCCCAACCATTATCCCTTCCTTGTCTCCAATGCCCCCAGGTCATGGTTTCCTGCCCCCTTATCTCATAAATTGCCTGGTCACTGTTCTGGTCCCACATCCTAGCTATTTGAAATGGCTAATGTAAAGAACAAAGGAATTCTTTTCCCCCTACTGAAGAAGCCTATAAAGCCCACTACCTGAGGAACTCAGGTTGGCTGTGCTCCGCTCTTGTAAGTCAGTCCTGGCAGCTCATGATTTTCCTGAATAAAAGCTTTTATCTTTACCTCAGAGTGGTTTGGGTGGTCGTGGTCACTCCCAAACCTTACACTGGGGAATCAAATCTGGGTCCTAGCGCCTTGACCACTAAACCATTTTTCCAGCCCCTATATCTGGCTTTATGTGGGTACTGGGGAACTGAACTGGAGTCATTAGGCTTTGCAGGCAAGTGCCTTAACTGCTGAGCCATCTCTCCAGCCCTCAGCACTTTGTTTCCTCTGAGGTTCACCACTATCACCGCCTGCTCCCAGTTGCTTTTCTTGACCCAGATGGAGAAGCAAGCCCAAAGAGTTAGATTTTGTCAGGCATGAAATCAGGAAGGAATCCCAGTTACCTAGAATCTGTTGGTTCCCATAGCAACTGAATCAATCAGTGAAATCAACAAGGAGTTATTGAGTGTCACTTATAAACTTAGCTTGATGTTGCAGCTGAGTTCCATTGAGAGGTGGGGAAAGCCAGCAGGAGGTGGGAGAAGCTATACAATGATGAAAGTGACCTGGGGGCTCCAGGCTGTTGTGGTGTGGGTGTGGCTGGCTCCCTGCCTCAAATCCATGCTCTAAGAAGCCAAAGGGTGGCTGTCATTCAGACAGGTAGGCCTTTTTCTCTGCTGCCTCCCCCATTCAAGACCGCACAGTCATCTCTGGTTAGTCCATTGTTTGAGTATATTAGTAGAAACCCAGGCAGCCCATGACTGTCTGTGGAAGAATTACTGACAGCTGTCGTCAGCTGAGCGTGAGCTACAGAGGTTTTGTTATGAAAGTGCATTTACATAGAAGGCATACTTTAACTTAAATCATGTTATAAATTTGGGGCTGCCAGGAGTTGGAGCTGATGATGATTATAGGGGATTAAACCACACTCTCCTTTGCCAGTGACTGTAAGCATTTACTATAGATGTTTTAATCACACACCATGGTGCCTTTCCACAGTGCCTTTGTCATAAGCATGACAAAGATTAAAGGAATGGTGAATTTAGTGTGCTCATAACTAAAATTGTCAAAATACTGCAGGCTAATCACCAGGCCTGTCTCATACCATCCTGTTGTGCTGGTGAGGCTATGGGTAAAGGCAGGACTTTGTCCTTTGGCATTGAGAGGGAGAAAGTTAGGGTGACTTAACCCCCGAAGGTAAAAAAGAAGGAAAGTGTGCACTTGCTAGAAATCAAAGATGATCTGACTTCTTATCTCTTGCCTAGTTCCCTAGACCTGTTTTTCCACAAATAACTTGGACCCCGCCTGGGAGGGAGGTCTTTATTAGGATTGAAACATTGTGGTAGCCAATGCATCTGGAATTTGTTTGCAGTAGCAAGAGACCATTGTGTGCCCATTCTCTGTTTTTCACCCTCTCCTCAAAATAAATAAAATTTAAATAAGAATATTTTTAAAGCTGCTCGATTGGGGGCGAGTTAATCCATGCAGACCTTGCTTTCCATGTCTGTTTGGCCAGGTTGACAGTGTCTATCTCATGCTGTGACAGTGTCTTTCATTCAGGCATCAAGTGAGTCAATGCCTGGAAAGCAGCTGGACTGGTGTTTTTAAAACACAATAACTCCCCAGCAAGCCCCACACTACTCTAACTCCTGTCAAATGACCTGGCCAAGCCGAGCACGTTGTAGATGATTGTTACTTCTTTTTCATTTCAGTGTGCATGTGTGTGTGTGTGTGTGTGTGTGTGTGTGTGTGAATATAGGTTCATTTGCATGTGGGCACATGTGCACATGGGTTCACATGCATGTGGAGGCCAGAGGTTGATGCTGGGTGTCTTCAATGATCACTCTCCTCCTTATTTACAGAGGCAAGATCCCTGCATTAAATCCAGAGCTCACTATTTCAGTTGTTTGGCTAGCCTGCTTACCCTGAGGATCTGCTTGTCTCTGCCTTACAAATTACAGGCAGACTGCCATACCTATGTAAAGCCAGATGCACAAAGTAGCACATGCATTTGGAGTTCGTTTGCAGTGGCTGGAGGTCCTGGCACACCCATTCTGTCTATCTCTCTTCTATTGCTTTCTGCCTGCAAATAAATAAAAATATTTTAAAAAATAATAACATAAAGGTTGGGGAGATGGTTCCATGGATAAAGTGCTTGCCTTGCAAGTATGGGGACCTGAATTTGGATCCCAAGAACCTATGTGAATGCTGGTGGGTATAGCATGGAGCCTGGGCTGGACAGAGTTAGCCAAGATTGGAGGCCTTTCACTCCACCTGTTTTTGAACACTCAACTTTTTGGTTTTCTTTCTTTCTTTCTTTCTTTCTTTCTTTTTTTCTTTCTTTCTTTCCTTCTTTCTTTCTTTCTTTCTTTCTTTCTTTCTTTTTTTTTGCAAAGAATATGTCATCATGTCTGCTTTGTCTTTCACTCTAGTCTGGGCTACAGTGAGAGCCTACCTCAAAAAAGCAAAACAAAAAATAAAAGAAAAAAGAAAAGGAGACTCTCACATGGAGAAAGGAGGAACTGAGGGTTGTATGGTCCATTTTGGAGAGCTACCACCTGCCACAGGCGTCAGGCTGGCTAGGACTGGGGAGACAAGGGCCCATGAGCGCAACTCCCAAGCAGCCTTGCACACTGCCTGGGGCCTGGGCTCCTCCAGCATCTTATACCTCCTCTCTTTGGGCTTAGGGACAATCACACCCACAGGCTTAACGTTAGGGGGTTCTTTGAGTCAAGGATATTCTGGAGTTGTTTTGAAAATACCCATGCTGCCCTCACTGCTCTATTCAATCTTTGCTGCCACTAGCTCAGGCCCAGGGACAAATCCTGGGGAGTAAGGCAGAGTGTGGGATGGGAGCAGTGAGGGGATTCCACTCTTAGCAACTACCTCTGCAGGGATCTTACCCAGATGAATTTCTCACCCTTCAGTTCTGTGAGGAAAACTCCAAACGACTTCCTTTTTTTAGCAGTTGTTTCTGAGGTCCCATGAAAAGCTACTATCTGTTAAGCACCACGGATATCAATTTCACTGAGTCTTAGCAACTACCCTGAAAACAGAAAGCTGTGAATCCCGAGGCCACCTCACCTATTACAGACAAGACTCCAAAGCAGATGTTCTGATACCAAAACCTAAATTAGGGACTGGGAAGATGGCTCAGTGGACAAAGTGTTTGTCTCACAAGCATGAGGACCCATGTTCAGATCCCCAGCACTCACCCGTGGAAAAAGCTGAGTGTAGTGGCACATGCTATAAATCTAGTGCTGGGGATGTAGAAACATGAAGATCCCTGGAGATTACTAATTCGTTAGTCTAACAGCGTCAGTGAGCTCTAGATTCAGAGAAAGATCCTATCTCAAAAAAATAAGATGGAGAGTAAATGAGGAAGACATCAAATGTTGACCTCTGGCCCCTGCATGCACATGCACACTTGAGTGACTACACAAATATGAGCGCGCACAAACACACACACACACACACACACACACACACACACACACACACACGCTCTTCTGCCCAAAACAAAAGAATACCATTGGGCCTTTTCCCAACTGTTGTTAAACTCTCTGTTATGCTCCCTAGTGTAGGAGTTTTCTGGTTTTCAAATACAGTTTACTTTGAATAGAAACAATACGCTTACCATGTGCTGACATTGTGTTTAATGCCTCTATTTAATCTACTTCAATCCTCACTAAATGCCGTTGTGTTGCTCTTCTGCTGCAGAAGAGGAAACTGAGGTCTAGAGGAGCTCAGAGCCAAGGTCGCCCAATACTTACAGGCAGTCTGGAACCAAAACTCAGACAGCTTGTGTCAAGAACCCATTACTAGTGTGCCTCACCCAAGCACTAAGGGAGTGCACTATCTGTATGGTGAAGATTCCTTGAGCTGATGTGTATTTTTAAGTGACTGTGCATAGGTGCTCAAGACATGGGGATGGCCCTCCTTCCTTCTATGCAGTGATCTCGCATAGGACCCTGTGGGAGAAGATGTAGCTCCCACAAGCAGACCACTGCACTGTAGAGGTTGTATAGTACAAGCCATTCACTAGACCAATTACTCAGAGGTGAAATTAGACATGGAAATCAAGCTTTCACTTTGCTTTGCTTTCTTTTCCCTTTTGCTACCATCATTCCCCAGGAACTCCATGAAGCCAGGGATCCACTAGTCTGTTGATGGTTATATGCCCACCCAGCACAGGAGGTGTTTGAGAACCTGTTTTGAATGAATGAATTCCAGTCTCTGAACAGGGAAGAGTTTGAAATGCTTCAGCTTTTCCCTCATGTGAGCTTCATTCATAGAGGAAGACAGAGCATCCTGCTTCCCTACATCAACTTGATTAGAGTTCCAGGATGACTCACTGACTTGGTTAGGAACCAAGATTCCCTACTGAACTGCTGTGCAAAGACTGCTCAGGGCCAAGAGGGGCTTCACCAGCTGGCATCAACTGCAGGCGGGAAGCAGACTCAGTGTAGGAGAAAGAGCCCTGAGCTGGGAGTGGGTGGCCTGAGATCTCCTCCAGGCTTCTTCCTCTATCTGGACCTTACTATCCTTGGCTCTAAAAGGAACCCATAGGACTCCCTTTCAACAAAAGAGAAATAGAGGGGAATGGGAGTTCATGGACAATGTTGCCCAAGCTGGTCCTCATCTTCAACAAGCGCTAAGAGCCAACTCCCAGGAAAGAAGATCTACCATTTATTGAGCATTGTGCTAGTCACTTGCCTTTGTACTCTTTGTGTGATACTAAAAAAATAAATCTTGTATAGAATACTTGTCACCAATAAAAGCAAAAACTTATTAGTATATGCTTAGATAGATCTCAGGAGAAGTAGGCCAGTTGAAAACAAGTCAATCCAAAGGCTTATATATTTTGTGATTCCATTAGTATATATCATTCTCCACACGACAGAATTGTGAAGACCGGCTTAGTGCTTGCCTGGGGTGAGGCATGGGTCAGGGACAGGACCTGAAAGTACAGATTTTCCACCATTGACATGACTCTGCTTCTTGGCTACATCTCCATACTGTATTTGGAGTTGGGCTCAATCTCTCCTGATAAAATCCTCTTTCTAGGACCCCCAAACCAACTGCAAACATCCAAAATCAAGTATGCCTCATTGTGCTTTAATAATTGTTTTTGGATACTGCTCTAAGATAAGCCACCTAAATTTAACAGATTTTATAAGCTATTTTGAGGATGCCAATAATAAGCAGTAAACACACAAATAAAACCAGCAACATTTAAGGCAAGGCAGTGAGAGGGTTGGGGCAGCAGTCACTAGCTCTTATGAGCTCTTACTGTAGGTCAAACTGTTTTGAAGGTGGGGGTTTTTAAGATGCACTTCACTGTGAGCAGGTAAAAGTTCTCACAGACTTGTTGAGTTTCAAGGCAACAGAATATGCATCCAGTTAATTACATCCAAATAGTCAGAAAGTAGATACATCTAATGGTGTATCTTTCAGTGGTGGGAGTAGACATGCATGCCATGGTCTATTTTGACCTGCTCTGTCAACACAGTAGCCACCAGCCACATGTGGCTACTGAAATGAGATGAGCTTGCAAGTAAAAAACTACATACCGAGTTTCAAAAATTTGGCAGAAAAAAATGTAAAACATCTCAACATCTCATGTGAAATGTCATGTTGAAGTAATAGACTGGATATATTAGATTAGTTACAATGATAACCAACATTCATTTCATTTTTTTATGTGGCAAAAAAATTGAAAATTACTTATGCATCTCACATTGTATTCCACTGGACAAGCTGTCCAAACCATCGTGATTATTCCAACAGCTTACTCTTTTTTTCTTTCTGCTTCCTTTTACAGCAGCCAGAGTTTTGGGCAATTTCTTTTTTCTGAGACGAAGCTTCTCTTCTCTCAAGAGGTGAGCTTATTTATAAAGTACTTAGGAGATGGTGAGCAGACTCAAGAGCCTCTGTTCTTACAGGGCTTCCTTTGTAACAGACACTTTTAATATTCAAAATGAACAAATGAGATGAATGTTGAAATCTTTGAGTCTTCTTACCTCTGAAATTGCTGTTAGAACAGTTCTTTTTATAATCCTGAAGTTTCCATGGAAGCTTGGTTTTTATCAGACAATCTTAGCTTACAGAGGTAATGCCAATTTCACTTCTGGGGGTTCAGAAGTGATTTTTGACAGTACTTTAATTGTTTTTCATTTCCTTGAGTCTGAGAAGACACACTGAAACCTTTGAACAGTGCTCTCTGAAAATGTGCTTTTATTTTCCTTTGTTGGCAGGCCTGCCTTCCTTCCCCTTACCCCAAAGGAACTACTCCATCCCTATGTGACACAAAGAAGTATTGGTTCTCTTCCCACATACTTTTCAGAAGGGGAGCCCACAACCCTAATGTTATTTGAGAGTGGAAGACATAGAACTTGAACAGGCAAATTCTCAGTTTTACAGCTTTACAGTTTAGCATCAGAAGGGGCCTGGAGCTACGGACCCCGTTTAGCAGCACCCAGCCCAGTACCTCCCTCCTTCCCTGCTGCACCCATGGGTGGTGGTGGTGAGGGGGAAGGATGGGGAGTATCATCACAGAATAAACCTCTTTCCTGGATGGATACGTATTGAGAACAGAAGAGGTCTCACCATCCCCTAATCTAATGGCCTCAACCCCTTTTAACAACTACATCTACCTATGCTCTATTAAGGTGGAATGCTTGGAGGGGGGAGTGAGGCAACTACACAGGTATAAATTAGCATGTATGCAATTGGGAGATACCACTATCAAAGGAAGTTACTTAGAAGTATTTCAGAAATCCCTGACCTTGGTTTAACTCCTTAATCCCTAAAATGGGGGAATGAGAGGATGCGGTTTATGTACTTGGCCACGTCCAACTGGGCAAAATGCATGGGTAGTGGAGGTGGGTGACTGGTCTAGGGGAGTGCTTGCTTCTGATCAGTTGTTCCCCTCTTCAGTACCTGACATTTTCAGGACTCAGTGGTGAAGGTTTGAGTAATCCTTATGCCTGGGCATAGGGCTGGATAAGATACAGGGACAAAGAAAGCACCGACCTACAACATGGCTTTCCAGGCTGGTAGGAGTGACAGGTGTCAGCACAGGAGGGCAGGGGGTGTAGAAACCTCCTGCAGGGGTTGCTGGAAGTGACTTTTGACTAGCCATGTCTGAGAAGACAGGTCTTTAAAGTGCACGTGGAGGGAAGTCCTGGTTGATAATCCTGGGATGGGTGGAGGTGGCAGGATCTAGACAAGTTTTTAGCCTGAAATCCAGTCTTGATCCAGCAAAACATCAGGAAGGACAGTGTGGAGAATGGAGAGCCCTCAGAAGAATGTTGGCAAAACAAAGCCTAAGGTGACAGACGAAAGGTGGTCCCCACAATTTCACTGATGCTTATGTTCTGTAGTGACCTCCTCTGTGTGGGCAGGATCGGATTTGCTTCTAGACAAGAGGGCATGGTGAGGATTGAGGGAATTTCGTGTGCATGCTCATGTTTGTTATGGGCACACTCATGCCTGCCACGGTACATACATGGAGGTCAAAAGACAACTTCAGGTGTCAATCCTCACCTTTCAGTTTGGTTGAAGCAGGGTCTCTCACTGTGCACCGCTGCAGATTAGCTGGTCTAGAAGAACAGGCAATTGTGTCTCTACCTCTCTTCTTGCCAGAAGAACTGGCCTAACAAAACATAAGTGCTAGTGTCTAGCTGCATGTGGGATTCTAAGGTACTCACATTTGTTCAACAAGACCACTCACTATCCATTGAGCCACCCTCCCAGTCTGATAAAGGGATTTTGCAGATATATTAAGGTTCCAAATTAGTTGACCTTTTTTTGAGTCAGAGAGAGAGAGAGAATGGGCACACCAGCAGCCTCTCAGCCTCTGTGAATGAACTCTAGGCATGTGTGCCCCCTTGTGGGCAAGTGCAGCATTGTGCCCCTGCGTCACTTTACATCTGGCTAAACGTGGGACCTGGAGAATTGAACAGGCATTCTCATGCTTAGCAGGCAGGCGCCTTAACCCCTCAGCCATCTCTCCAGCCCTCAGTTGACTTTTGAGCTAAAATAAATTCTGCCAACAACCTGAGTCACTTTGGAAGCAGTCTGTCTTCCAAATGACAACACAACCTGTCCACACTTTGATTGCAGCCCATAAGATTGTGAGAAGACCCAGCAAAGCTGCATCAAAATTCTTCATGCAGGGATCTTTTTTGAGCCACTGTTTGCAGTAGTTTGTTAGGAGACAACAGAAGATTAACACAGCATCCGAGTTCCTGCGGCTGCCACTCTAGGGAGCAGAAAGCAGTGATAATGGAAGCCAGCATTATGAGTACTTACTCTAGCACTCTGCAAAGATGTTGCATGGCTATGGTTTATTGAATAGCAAAGTGCATTAATTTGCACTGAAAAAGCATTCTCTTGAACAGAAGTGAGCAGGCCATCTCATGTTCAGTCTTACATCTCCCAATTCCTTTCTTCCCAAGCCCAGGCAAACAACTCTTAATCACAGAGCATGGGCTTTCTGCTTTAGAAACCCCAGTCTGTGGGCCCTTAATCAAGGACTTTCTTGCTGCAGTGACTGCCAGCTGGATCTTAGCAAGCACGTCAGAGCCTCTGGAAGCACGCACACCCAGCAGAGGGATGCGCCCTATGCACTTGAAGATGCATTGGTTACATCTGCTGTGAAATGACTCTGCTAAAGACAAGGCAAGGAACACTAGACACTCTTTATTACTTGAAAAAAATTTATTTAGGGGAACACCACAGTGCAGGACAAAAACATCACTTCACCTGTCTACAGACACGACAGCCTTGGCTTGGAGCCTGTGGCCTTGTTAAATGGAAGTCAACATGAACAGAATGTAGAGCGTGGCCAAGTAACTTATGCAGAATATGAAATTCAATAACAGTGATAACCGCAAAGATGCAGAGCTTTCTAAATCCCATGTTCTCCAAAGGATCATTTTCTAACGCTATCATTTGTTCTCATCTTCATGTCTTTGTGGAATAAAACTGAAAATGATCTGAATTTTTAAAGTAGCTCATCTGTTCACAGCCTCTTTACCAAATGATGCTGTAAAAGAACATCCATATTTTTCTTTGAAAGTTTCGGAGAAATTTAGTCATTAGAAAGACTAACTTACACACCAAGCCCCACGGCACTGAACCCCATCAAATTGCAATTATGGTGCTTTAAAAAAGCCAACTTGTTCAAAGAGCAGCTGATGGTATCATTTTTGTTGGGAACACTTGTCGCACTGAAGGATCCTACAAGGATTTTACTCCTCTAATTGGGCAGGGGAAAATAACCTTAAGCTATGAAAAACTTCAATAACTTTCAGGAACTTGAAGAACAATTACTGACTACAAACTGCATGCATTAGAGACAATTATTACAGCTAAAAAGGAACCCAGAAACACATTACACTGAATTTAAAGCAGTGTCTGCTATATCCCACATATGACACAATAGTTTCTTTGTCGTTCTTTTAGAGGAGGATTCACAGTACTTGTGAAAAATAAGGCCAAAATGCCAATGATCGTCCAAAAGGAGCCATTTTATCTCAGTGCCCTCAAATAAAACCTCAATTACAGGTAATTGTACATTTCAATCCACATCTCCTTTTAAAGGTTTAGACTGGACAATTACTGAGACCAGGCTCTTTAAAACTTCAATTTTCCCAGTCTCTGCAAGACAACCTTGAACTTGTGTTGAACTTGGAAAGGAGTCATGACTCACTCCACAATCAAAAGCAAAGACTCATCAGTATTTACAGAAGAAAGCTATCATTTGCATAAACATCCCTTTATCAAGAAGCAAGATGAGCCTCTCCAGCAGAAGACCATGTGTTTAAAATCAAATCAGTTGCCACCAAGTAGGGCTTCTACATCTCATCTGATCACCCACTCAACAAGAATTTGCAGCATACCAAGCACATCCCAGCTCACTTCTTTAGTTGCTGGTACATCAGCAAACCCAAACCCTGGCCTTGCTAGATCTTCTATTTAAGCTGGGCTGACATGGGCAGAATAAACCAAACACTCGCACATTCTGAAAGGTGCCTAATGCTCCACCTTTCACAGGTGAGGTCATTCTCCAGAAACAGTCATTGTGGGTTCACCCAGCTCACTTGACTGGGAGACGTCATGTAGTCACAAGTGTTCTCACATGGGAAACATGAATGTACAAAGAAGACCCACGAAACAGATGGAAGTGTCTAGCCTTCTTACAGTAAAACCATAATAAAGGAGAATGGTCCACGTTTTAGGTGGTATACTGTGCCCATCCTTCCCACAGTCCAGAGGCAGAACACTCACGGAGATAAGAAGGTATTACTCGGAAGAAATCAGTGATCAAAGTTGGTTTTTTGGTCACTCCAGGCCCACGGGGCCCAGTCATTCTCTTATCGACCTTGGTCAGTCTGACTCTAGAAACAGACAGTCAAGAAACCAACCAAAAGGCACAGTTCACTCCCAAGTCCACAGACACGACTGAATTAAGCAAACCAACAGCCAAGTTTCTGGTTGAGGCAGCAGCTCTCTGGAGACTGAGGCAGTCCCATTCTGCACTTACCTTGCTCTGGAGTGGTCAGGGCACAGCTTCTTACTGAACTCTAGAATACATCTACAATGCTGTGTTTCTGTCTGAGGACTGGGTCTGCAGCCTTAAAAATAGCGTGAAGCTTAAGAACCTCTACACTGGAGGCTTCGGCATACTGCTTGCTGAAATCCCAGGTGCGCTGGAATGCTGCTTTCAGATGCCATGCACCTGTGAAAGCCAGGTTCGCAGGATGGGGATAAAGCAGTGCCCTGCAGTGGTCATTTATGGCCTGAGGATGTCCTTAATAAAGGAATGAGTGCTTACAAAGCATACTCTGCACCCAGAAGCTGACTTGTGTAGTTTTTTTTTTTTTTTAATTATTTATTTATTTATTTGAGAGAGAATGAGTGTGCCAGGGCCTCTAGCCACTGCAAATGGACTCCAGACACATGCGCCACCTTGTGAATCTGGCGTACATGGGTACTGGGGAATTGAACCTGGGTCCTCAGGCTTCGCAGGCAAACACCTTAACTGTTAAGCCGTCCCTCCAGCCCTCATGTAGTTTTTTTAAGTCAGTCACTCAGTGGATGGCAAAATTTACTTTCCAGGCCAAATGTACTCTTGGGAATGTATCCCAGCCCTTGGGAGTAATTAACTGTTCCTTGTAGAACTAACTGCTCCATATACCCTCCCTCAGGCTTGTTCACCATGCAAGAGAAGCCACAGAAGGCAACTGGTGGAGCCCTTATTGTTCAAAAATCACTGTTTGTTCTTTGCCCAAACTTTAAATTAAAGATTTGTGGCTAACGGCTATGAGGCCTATTACCTTTAGGAAAAATTTCAACTAGATTCTCAGAATCATTGGCTATGGAACTATGGGGGTGAGAAGAAACAGCATGGCACCTACTAACACTGTAGTGGATTTTCCACTTTCCAGAAGGGCCTGTACTATGGGTACTCTTTCTCCTGTTTGTCCTGACCTGTGTGTCTGCTGCCTTTTACTAAAGTCCTCAGACAGGGGACCTGCCTCTATTTATCTTCTCAGACAGGGCTGCATGTGATGCCCGGGGCACTGTGGGCCACCAAGAGCTGAGAGTGAGAATGGGAAGGCAAGGGCCAAGGACACCAATAATACAAAGTCTGATAAAAGGATTATATATGGTTGGGTTTGGAAAGTTCCCAATCTCCTAACACATCTATTTTTACCATTTCAGAATACAAATTATGGGTCCTTTGCCAGAGAGATGGAAGCGTTTTGAAAAAAAAATCATATTCTAGAAAATATTTCAAAAATCTTTTTCAAAAAAACAAACACACACAAACAAACACACAGAGAATTTGATGAAACATCTCTGTCACAATGACATAAAAGAGTAGGAAAATCAACTTTTTAGGTTTCCATCATTTCTGTTACAGTATAATTCAACAGTAATAAATATCCTATGACAGAATAATTTAAAGCACTGATTGAATTCTTGACATTTATCATTAACTTTCCATCCCAGAAATGGTCACAAATAAAATCTGCTTTCCATATATTCTGAAAGGCAGAGAGCAGCTTATATAATGTCTGTTCTTCACCAAAAAGCAGTTACATTAGGTAAACTCTTGTCTCCAATGGCTGAAAGTAAACTGATTTGAGGATTTCTCACTTAGGCAGGAAGCCCACAAAATAGGTTTTCTTTAAATATATATATATATAGAGAGAGAGTGTGTGACCAACCAATATTTATATGGTCAGAACTGTGAGTAGTTTTTAACATATTTTGCATCAGCCCTACGTGTTGATAAAGCCAGATGTGGAGGCCCACGCCTGTGTAATCTCACCACCTGGAAGGCTGAGGGAGAAGGATTGCTGTGAGTCTGAGGCCAGCTTGGGCCACAGAGAGAGACTCTGTCTCAAAACATAAAACAAACAAAAAAGTTTATGAAGTAATGCTTGTGTTTCTCCTACCCATCCATGTGCATAATTTATTCTGTAATTCTTGTCAATGTTTTTTTCAAATGGTATCAATTAGATAAATTAAAAGGCACTTTAAAAATTTTTGCTTAAACAAAATCAATTGCTAAGAGGTCTGGCTAGAAACAAATGTCACTTATGTGCTCATATTGGGCAAAGCACCTCTTGCTGTCACCATGCCTGTGACAACCCCATTTCATAGTGTTTGATAGCACCCCATCGATGGTGTCACCGAAAGTGGCTGAACTACTTCTGTAAATTTAGACATCCCCACTGGGCTGTCTCTGAAGCCTTCCTTCTTGAGTTGAAGTCACCGTGCTGTGGACTGATATGCTTTAGACTTTACCATGGTAACTGAATATACAGTGAGACGGTGTCCTGGCCTGTGGCCCTTCAGGGCAAAGGGAAATGAACAGTGGTTAGAGAACCCCAATTAGCCAAGGTTGGCATCTAACAGTGTAAGGACAGATCATATATATAAGGGCCCGAGGCAACAGATTACAGCGAACTTAAGACCCTGGTACACACACGTCAACTTCACTTGTTAGCCAGGGGTTGCTTTGCTTGTTCAACAGCCCTATTATAAATTATATCCTGCCATGTTTATTATTATTTCTTAAAGCAAATCTCCCAAAGAACTTGTTTTATGGTAGCTTCTGGGTCTTGTCACAATGTGGTATAAGAACCGTGGTCTTCCATGGCTCTAAAAGGCACTGTGCTCTTCTGGTCTTTCTCTGACAAGGACATGCCCAGAGACCCTTGCTTGCTTGCTTATTTCCATGTAGCTTCCTGTAGGGAATACATAAACCATCTTTTCATGACATCTTCAGACCATCATGTTCATTACAGACTCAGTACAATAGGCTCTACATTTCTACCAAAACCATTTGCTGCAAACTAGCTACCTTCCCAACAGGGGTGCTTCAGCCAACATGACTCTCTCATCACAAAAGTCACGGACTTCTAATTCAAGGACAAAACCATCAACAAGAAGAATTCAGAAGTCTCTGCCGAGCGTTCTCTCCATTATTTGTTTTAGTTTCTCCACGCATGTCCAAATCTGTCAAAATGGAAAACAAGCATGTATGAAGGAAGTACAGTGGGAGCCATAGTACTAATCAACTTCTCTTCTGATTAAAACAAAACTTTCTTAAATATTGTGCTATGTTTGCTTCTTAGTCGAAAATCTTGAAGTCAGGTCAGAGCAACAAGTTGATAAACTCTCAATCCCTTTTTACAAAGAAAAATCAGAAAAGAACAGACAAGCGCCTAGGAGGTACAGAAAGAAAAAAGCCTGGAAGTCAAGACAGACACCTGCAGGAAGGACATAGAGGCATGCTGGGTTAAGAGTGTGAAGCAGAGAGTGAGACAAGGGAGACAGAACCACCAAACCCCACAAAGATTCCCTTCTTTGGAATTTGGAGTAGCATGTCCACATCTTGGATTTCATGCTAAGACCATATCAGGACAATGGAATGGGTATGGTAAAGATGGTCCATACCCTACGAGGCTGCTGCCTGGGCACTCGGGGTAGCGGGGTGGGAGGGTTCTGCAGTGCCTGTCCAGAGAGCAATCCTACCTTTGAGTTCTGCCATCTGGCTCCCTTGGTCCTCTCCCTTGGTCCCTGCTGACTTGGGAGTTTTGCCATCAATAATGTCCATCTTGATCATACCAAGGTTGGTCAGGAGCAGCATTGGGTCAATCCCCTGACCACTGCTTTTAATATTCTCCAGTACCTTGAGACACTTGTAGGACTTGAGTTCACTTATATTCTCCTCCAAGAAAAGATTATAGAGACTCAGGTCGTTGTACCCTTCAGACTTGAAATGTAAAACATCAAAGGTGGGCAGGATTTCGTATACTTTGAGAACATCTGCCTTCTGTCGGAAGGGGACGAAGAGCGTGTAGATGACCACAGGAGTCAGCAGAACATAAACCACGAGGTTGGTGCAGCTGAGCAGCTGGAAGATGCCCACGGCAATGAGCTTGCACTGGAACCGATCGGGAATGGTGCTGTCATTTCTCAGGACCCCTGATTTGATGTTACACATGAATTCATCTGACAGCGAGGACAAGCTGAAGTAGTAGCTCAGGTAGACACATGCTACCATTATGATTGCCAGTGTCACTACCCTACAGCTAATGTACTTCATGATTAAATGACCAGAGTTCTTCTTTGTCTTTAAGTACTGCTCCACAATCGGGTACTTGAAGTGGCTTTCAGATATCTCCCACAGGCTGAAAAGAAAGCAAACAAAAATGATTTACACCCTCACTCAGATCATAAAATATCAAAGATGGCACACTCAACAAGGTCACACTAAAAAATTTCAAATGCCCACATTAACTGTTACTTTATTAGCATCCTGGGAAATAAAATCCAGTTTAAAAAAATGAGGAAGGAAAGCAATAAGACATTTTTCTTCTAAATATTTTAAAGATGGTCTGAACGGAGTTAATATTTATAAATTCCTAGGATAGTTACAGGTATGCAGTTTTCCATATCTGTTAAATAAATCAGTTTCTGAGTAGGAATTGTTTTTCTGTTTTCAAACACAATTTCCCAGAATAAGATAAAGAAAATTTCAGCCCAGCTAGAACACATGTGCTAGAAGGCAAACTGTGGGGCCTGAAGAGCATAGTTCAGGCCCCTAGCTGTCCCACTTACGACTACAGGGCAGTGCGTTTCTCTAGAAACTACAGGGGGACAGAAGAGGCGAGTAAATGCAATCACTTAATAACGTTCTCAGAGCTCAGTGAGGCATGCACTCAATGAACTCAATACAATGTGGGGGATATAGTAAGGATTTAGGAAAAGTACGGCTCCTGATAGCATTGTAACTATTAACAAAGACCACGAGAAGCCAGAGCTCAACCTACTGGGTTGGTTTCTCTCCATTCCTCTAAGTGTGGTTATTTCAAAACCCCTGCACTTTTCCATTGAGGAACAGATCAGAGGACGTTCAGCTACACATGGTACTCTGACCCGTCACCCCATGAGGACTACATTTAAAAGGATGAGACAAAAAAATTTCATTCAACATAGAAAGAATCTTGATAGAAGGACAAAGAGATGGGGGATTGGGCCTTCCTTATTACCTGTGGGTGATACCTCTCCCTTCCCATCCCCTGGCAATCAAAAGGGCAAAGAATCTGTCTTTGGACATCTGTGGGCTGCCTGCCAGGCTGTTACCTTTGGCCCACATTCTCATTCACTGGAGCTGAGCAGGCGCCGTCTCTCAGGTCAAAGTCGCGAGCACTCTTGGCAGCCTTGATGGCGCGGTTGTAGACTTTGTCCAGCTCTTCCATGATAAACTTCAAGTCGGAGCAGATGTGAGGAGCTGCTGCAAAGCGCCAGAACAGTGGGGGTAGGTAGAGGAGGATTGCAAACAGCAACAGGATGTAGGGGAAAAACTGAAAACCAAGAGCCAACAGCAGGTTATCAGACTCCTAGAACAGCAGCCGAGTTCTGTATTCATGTAGCACAGGAGCACGACCGACAAGCGTGCCCACAGCACTCCTGCACTCTGCCTGGTGACTGCTGCTGCTGGGGAGCCACTGCCCTGGTGAGACTTAACCTGGAGTCTAACCCTTCTTAATTCAGTAGACACCACTTTGAAGTCACAATTTCCTTTCTAATTACAGAAGGAAAAGGAAAAGGAAATTCCATCCCATGTTCTGTAAAGCAATTTCCCAACAAAATCCCAATTAAGAAACAGGTAAATGTCACAATGGCCTTTGCTGGTCTTTTTTTTTTCTTCCACTTGTTGTTTTAAGAGGGTTGAAAACTCTTCAAATGGTAAAATGACAAAGAAACATGTTGAAAAACCTTGGTTTCATGGATCCAATAATGACAACAATTGGACAGCTGAAATATGAATTAAACCCCGAAGAGCATGGAAGAACCACCCATGATGAAGGCAGCCTCATTTTATAGCTGCACAGTGAACTTCCTGAGACATACCACTATGACAATGGCACCATGGGACAGGGTCTGACCTGACGAGCACACAGAGCTCCAGTAGGGGCACAGAATCAGGACAGTGAGGGGCGACCTGGAATCCCATCCATCAGGTCCAAGCAGAGGCTAAACAGCCCAGGTAGCAGTGAGTTCAATTTAAGCACAGCTTTGTGGCCTTGTGCAGTGAGATGATGGTGCCTCAGTTTCTCTACCTTGAAGTGTTCTTCATGTAATACAGGTGCATGAAGATAAAATTGGATCACTTATTTTTTTAAAAAACAATGCCCAGCACAGGACCAGGCCTGTAATCACTGAATTCACCAGGCAAAACTGACAAAAGGGTCACCTAAGTGGGCATGTAACTTTAGCCCCCCAAATGATCCCAGCAAGGCCTGCATGGATGGCTCCTGCCTGCACAGGAAAGCAGGAAGCTCCCAGTAGTTCAGGCCCCAAATCTAGCTGGGGAGGAGCAGAGCCAGAACAGGATCCCTACGCCATGTCTCTTCCATCCAGTCCACATCACTTACTTCTCTTTGGCTTTGAGTTGCCCCATCTCTACAATTCCATAGAGTGATGACCGCATGAGACCAGGAGAGCTCTGACTTGACACAATCCCTGCTGCCCAATCATCTCTGTGAGCTGGCAGCACCCACACCAGGCCTTTACTGTGACTACAGATATACAGAGAGGTTGCAAAGACCCTACAGAGTGTTCCCAGGAACACCACACCAACTTCTCCCACTGGCAACATCTTACAGTTCCATAGCACACATTTCAAGACTAAGAAGTGACAAGGGCCATTACAATGAACTGAACTCCAGGTTTTGATTTGAACTCCACCGGCCTTTCCATGGCTGTTCTCTTCCTGCTCCAAGACCCAGGGCAGCCACTGCAGCTTGGTTTGGGGAAAACTCCTCCATCTTCCCTTGTCTCTCATGCAAATACTGCATGTAAGTATATAAAGTATAGATACAGTGTGGCTGTTTCAATGAGATAGCCCCCCACAGTCTCATGTGCTCTGAATAATTGGTCCCCAGGTGGGTGCAATGTGGGAACACTGTTGGGCCTTTGGGAGGTGGAGCCTTGCTAGAGGAGGTGTGTCACTGGAGCCTTGGGGCTGATTAACCAAAAATGTCAGTGTCAGCCAACGCCCTTAGACTACTTCCACCCAGAGAAGCTTCTGCTCTGCCATGCTGTCCTTACCATGCTGAACCTTCCCCTTAAAATTGTAAGCCAAAACAAACGCTTTCCTTCCATAAGCTGCATCTGGTGGAGTGCTTTGTCACAGCAACAAGAAGCTAACTACAACACACAGGTTCACAGAAGAATTGGATCAAACTAATTTAAGAATGTAAATTTGCACACGTTTCTTCTTACCACCTGACACAAGCTTCAACACGTGGAATAGTCACTGTTGCAATTTTGAAGCAGACAGCAAACCCCACTCCAAAACAGCTATGGTTTCTCTGGGCAATGGTGCTGCTGAGGACTTTGACTACATGTCATTTTTCCCTGTTAAATTTTAGTTAGAAGTGAAAGAAAAATCAAGCCTCTCCCAGTTCACAGATCTCTTATGAGCCCTCATTAGGAATTCTTGCCCCAGAAGAGAGAAATAAACCCCAAACAGTCACAAGAGTCTTCAACATCTTCTCACCAATATAGTTGTACCTTGGGGTTCTGGAATGGAATGGGGTTTCTCAAAATTGCACACAATGACACACATGATCCACAGCACTGCAAAAACCTGGCACAGTGGGTACAATGTCTGCACATAGGAGATGGAGGCAGGAAGATCAGGAGTTCAAGGTTATCCTTGGCTACAGAGTATAAAGCCAGCCTGGGCTACATGAGACCTGTTTCAAAAAGTTAAAAAAAAAAATCCAAGTCTCCTTACAACCTCGGAATGTGAGGCTGCTTGGAAATAAGAGTCTTTGTGCATATATTTACAATGAGGCCACAGAACGTAGGATGCCCTCATCCAAGACAGTAAAGGTTACGGCCTTGTCAGAAGGCCGTGTGAAGACAGAGGCACAGTCTGGAGAGATAAGTCTACCACCCAAGCAACACCCAGGATTGTTGCCAGCTACCATCAGGCATTAAACAGACTCTCTCTCTTATCCCTGTCAACACTTTGCTTTGCACTCTTGGCCTCCAGAAGTATGAAAGAATAAATTCCTGCTTGTTTTGGTTTGTGATTTGTTACGGCAGCTCTCAGGAGCACACACTAAGGTTAACCAGGGCCTGAATTATAAAGGCTCCTACTCCTGTACTGTACACAGTGGGAAGTCAGTAGAAAGCAAGATAAAATTTACTTTGGGTAAACACCACAGCAGTGGAGAGAAAACACATAAAAAGTGACAAAAAGAGGTCACTGCAGCTGAGAGATCAGGCTACAAGACAGCGTGAGCATCAGGGCCACAGCGCAGAGCTGGAACCTGGACAGAAGGATGCGCTGAGGACAATGGTAAGCTTTCTGGCCTGTGCAGGGGTGTGGGTGCTGGCGCTGCCAGCTGAGGTGAGCACACGAGCATCACACACAGAGCAGAGCGGAGAGAGGTGGAAAGCAGCGCCAAGGTGTTCTGAACACAAGATGCCCATGGTCAGGAGCGCCAGGGTAGAGATGTGTAGTAGACAACTGGAATAAAGGAAGAGAGTGTGGCCTGATGCTTCAGGACTTGGGGGCACATGGACTGCTGAAGCCAAAAACTCAGCTGGGATTGCCCAAGAGAGTGAGAAGAAGGAGTCGACACCTATAGAATCTGAGCCGGGGCCTCATGATGCTTAAGGGTCAAGTGAAAAGTGAATCGTAGAAGAGACAGACAGGACTGGTCAGAAAATATGAAATAGGTAAACCAAGATCATGGGGAAGTGAGAAACAAAGGCATGAAGGATGTCTGACCTCCAGGCTCTAGGCTGTTCAGAGAACAAGTCACTTAAACAGCATATTAAGAGTTAAAAATAGTCCCTAAAAGGTAAGGTGCTCCTGAACAGCGTCTGTAAAGCACATGGTAGAAGTGATATACTTTTTTAAAAAAACTTTTTAAAATTTTTTATTTTTTTTTGGAGAGAGACACAGAGAGAGAGAGAGAGAGAGAGAGAGGGAGAGAGAGAGAGAGGAAGACAGAGATGGACGCGCCAGCAGTGTCTCAGCTGCTGTGAATGAAATCCAGATGTGTACGCCCCCTTGTGGTCAAGTGCAGCATTGCGCCCTTGGGTCACTGCATCTGGCTAAACGTGGGACCTGGAGATTGGAACCAGTGTTCTTAGGCTTAGGAGGCAGGCGCCTTAACCCCTAAGCCATCTCTCCAGCCCAGAAGTGATATACTTTTGATTCTGCACCAAAGCAAAGACACTCAGGCCACAGTGCTCTGTGTCTGCTGACATTTGGGGGTGGGGGTGGTGACACCCGAGAAGAGATCTGGTGAAGATTGTGGGCATGGCACCTGTGCCCAGGACGAGGAAAGACTGAGCAGGAGGACCAAAGCAGGGAAGAAGCTCTGCTCCAGTGTGTATGCTCCTTCCAATGGAACTGGTGTCCTCTGTCCCTGTACCTGCGAGCACTTAAGGATTCTGGATCAAGTGGGCAAGGGTTTTCCTGTGAAAAGCCAGCCAGCAAATATTACAGGTTTTGTGAGCCATGTACTCCCTGCTATAACCATTTCCTGCTAACACTGGAGTGTGAAACAGTCAATAGTCTATAAAGAAATGGTCAAGGAGGTCAATTATTATTATTATTACTATTTCTATTATTATTACTATTATTACTGTTTTTTCCAGGTAGGGTCTCGCTCTAGCCCAGTAACCTGGAACTCACTATGTAGTCTCAGGGTGGCCTCCAACTCATGGCAATCCTCCTATCTCTGCCTCCCATGTGCTGGGATTAAAGGTGTGCGTCACCACGCCTGACTCCATTATTATTTTTTTTAAACAATGTCTGTCAGCCAAGCTCTGGATTTTTGCTTCTTAAAGTGTGGTGTAGTCCACAGATCAATGACATCATTATCACCCGGGAGGCTGTTAGAAATGTCGAATGGCAGGCCCCATGAAGCCTACTGTACCAAATCAGCAATGTCCCTAAGATGCCAGGTGTCTAGTAGACACACAGAATTTGAACACTGGGATCAACATAGTGCTGAGAAGAAGGGATGGAGGGGTGCCCAGCACTGAAACACCTCTGTCACACCCTCCAAGGCTCAGGGACCATTGTGGAAGAGGGGTGGGTAGAATGGAAGAGCCAAAGGAAGGGTATGACTTCTTACAAAGCAACTGCCCAGAAAGAAATTGGCCTTGATATCCATGACCTTGCAGTGCCTAGCAATACCTTCACAAGACCCTCAAAATAGAAGAAAAAGATGATGACATCAAATTAAAAGAGAGACTAATGGAGAGAGGGAGGGGATATGATGGAGAGTGGAATTCTAAAGTGGAATGGGGGAGGGGAGGGAAATATCATATGTTTTATGTATGTAAGTATAGAAGGTGTCAATAAAAAAATAATAATTAAAAAAAGAAAAAAATTAAAAAAAAAAAGAATTTGAGCACTGGTCTACATGAGTAGTGCCCACCCTGGACTGCAGGCCAGGCCAGCTGCTTCAGAATCTGTCAGGACAGTGATAAAACCACATTCCTGGCATTAACCCCAGAGGTTCCAAAGGAGAAGTATGGATGGGGTTCAAGGTCCATGATTGTACATGTTCCAGGTAACACTAAAGCTTGGGAATCTCAGGTCTGGCAGCCTCAGAGGACTCCCCCAACTAAATTTCTGTGATTCTACAGAAATAAAGACTCTCCAACTTTGTTAAGGCTTAGTTTTTCTTTCTTAGTTTTCTGTTTCAAAGAGAAATCCCTCCATGGGATATTGTCTACAATTAAGGAAGTTGTGAATAAGAGGTTTTTTTTTTGTTTTTGTTTTTGTTTTTTTAAAGAGAAATCCCATGAATATATGTCTATATTCTGAATGTGAAGAACAAAACTTTAAAAAAAGGCTCATAATCAGGCAGTCCTAGAGCGCCCCCTGCTGGTCTCTGGGAATGCATCACCTCTCCAGCAGAGACAGATTTATAAGGCACTCCGATAGCATGCGTACCTTTCCCTCTAAACCTCCAGCCCCGTCTTTTCCTTTTTATCTTTTTGAGGCACGGTTTCGCTCTAGTCCAGGCAGAACTGGAACTCACTCTGTAGTCCAGACTGGCCTTGAACTCAGTGATCCTCCTACCTCTGCCTCCGGAGTGCTGGGATTAAAGATGTGTGCCATCATGCTGGGCTTTAGCCCAGTCTTTTCTGTGGGCCCACCCCATCAACTCTCCATGCTGGAGACCTCTTCATACCTCAGTGTCCACAGCCCTTCTTGGAAGTCTAGACTCAGAGCTTTCCACGCCTTCTTCCGGCTGACAGACTACCATATCTACAGTACCAACCCACCCTGTGATCTCTTCTACCTATCTGGAATGTCCCATGGGCCACAGAGCACCCCAGGTTTGATGTGGCCAAGCAGAATGGTTTGTCACACACTGCCTGAAAACCTAGACAGCATTGTGGCCTCTGATCTTCCTCTGGTCCTCCCATGCTCAATGAGCTCATCTTGTTAGCACTATCTCCTCAGACATGGGGAACCTGTCCACTTCTACTGCTGTCACACCAGCCCAGCGACTGGTCAACTGCTGCCTCCAAGCCAAGCCTGGCCACAATGAATCACCAGTGCACTGTCTCCTTAGATTTGAATGGCTTCAATAGTGACAGTGACTTTACTATCTGGGCTCTTCATGAAGTGTGCTGACCCTGGGTCTATGCACTTGCTGGTCCTTTGATGGTCCTGTACTTTTACCTTCTAATGAGCAATAAGACAGCAAATGCACTTTGCCTCCTCAGCATTGGAGCCCCCTGACCAGACAATTCCTCTGAGCCTCACTAGACACTCTGCCTCTCTTCCCTCCTACACATCACCAGTGAGGACCAAATCTTGGAAACAAGTTCATCCAGCTCAGGAACTTGTTGTGGCTCCTTCCATGGTCCCAGCAGTTTGCCCACATGGTGTCAAGCTGTCTCAGATCCCAGCCTCCCTTCTGCAGTCTAGCAAGGCCCCACTGATTCCCATAGGATAAGCCTCTCCCAGAAAGTGCTATACCCTCAATGCACATTCAAGGCAGTGTCTTCGTGCTTACTGGTGTGGCATCCTCAGCTTCGCTACCTTCCATCCACACCTGCATTTCTCAAAACTCTTCACTCCATCTTCCAAGACTCCAAACCATCCCTCTGTTACCACAGTTTCTTACTCACTTCAGCTTACTAGGAAGAGACATTTTCTAAAAAGGAAAAAGAGGGACTGGAGTGAGGGCTTAGCAGTTAAGGCAATTGCCTGCAAAGCCTAAGGGCCCAGGTTCGATTTCCTAGTACTATGTAAGACAGATGCACAAGGTGGCATATGCATCTGGAATTTGTTTTCAATGGTCAGAGGCCCTGGTGTGCCCATTCTCTCTACCTAACTCTTTCTCTCTCTCTTGGAAGAAAGAGAGGAAATATTTAAGCTGGGTGTGATGGTGCATGCCTTTAATCCCAGGAGAGGAAGGAGGATTGCTGTGAGTTTGAGGCCACCTTGAGACTACATAATAGATTCCAAGTCAGCTTGGGTTAGTACAGCAGGATCCTACCTTGAAAAACCAAAAGGAGCCAATTTTTTTCTTCGTGAAGCAACTATCTGTTCCTATCATCTTCATTTCTTCACTTTCTATTCTCTCTTCACCCACACCTAGCTGTCTGCCACTTCTTCACTGAAGCCCACTGCCAGGATCATGAGGGTTTTCAACAAATCCAGTGAGCTTGGTCCTACCCTCTTGGCAATGGCAGAAAGTAAGAGCTCACTGTCCTGTGTACAAACACACCCCTGATTCCTGGGGAAAATCACTCTCCCTTGTCTGTCCTGCTTTCTGATTATTCTCTCTTGCATGTCTGCTTCCCACCGAACAGTGAACTCCTTGAGAATGGGACACCCCATCTGTGGTTCTCTCCTGCCAAGCCCACATTCAAGCACAAGGGGGCCCTTGATCCACATCAGCTTACAGAATGCTCTGTTGCTTACTGTCTTCAGCCCATTTTCCATTTGCTGCTTTTATAGAGTTGTCAATACTGTATGACCATACTCTATCAAATCACAATTCTCTGAACCTACCCCTAATGATTTTGATCTGATAAGGACCTCGTGTAGGCCTGCCTCTGTTTCTGATTTTTTTCCCCTCAATTTTCCTGCATACCTGGTATGTCTCAGTGAAAGCTGAACATGGCTTGGCAGTTAAGGCACCTGCCTGCTAAGCATAAGAATATGGGTTCCAATCTCCAGGTCCCACATTTAGCCACATGCAAAGTGACACAAGGGCACAATGCTGCACTTGCCCACAAGGGGGCACATGCATCTGGAGTTTGTTCACAGCAGCTGAGAGGCTGCTGGTATGCCCATTGTCTCTCTGTCTCTTTCTCCAAAAAAAAAAAACAAAAAAAAAAAAAAAAAAAAACAGTGTGCACTTGAGGCTCCAGACAATGGTCCTTTCCTCCAGAGCCCATACAAGCTCCAGACAACATCACCTTCCCTCAGAAAGGACTCAGCTTTACTGCAGGCAGCCTAGAGATACCAGCAAGGCAGATGTCCTTCATTTCCCTGGCACTGAGGTGATGTAGAACAGGATTCTAACCCCTGGGAGGCTGTTGTGACTGTGTCGCTTACTCCCAAGAGACGGTCAGCTAGGGTCCTGCCCAAAGCCTGAAGATGTTGTGTAGGGTCCCTCAAACCTAGCAAGTCCCAACTTCAATTCTTTTTTGAGGCAAGCCCAACCTTTATTCTTTCTTTTTCTTTTCTTCTCTTTCTTCCTCCCTCCCTCCCTCCCTCCCCTCTTTCCTTCATCACTTTCTTTTTGTTTTAAATTTATTTATTTATTTATTTATTTATTTATTTATTTATTTATTTGAGAGAGAAAGAGGCAGAAAGAGAGAGAGAGAGAATGGGTGCACCAGAGCCTCCAGCCACTGCAACCGAACTCCAGATGCGTGCACCCCCTTGTGTATCTGGCTTACATGGGTCCTGGAGAATCGAACCAGGATCCTTTGGCTTTGCAGGCAAATGCCTTAACTGCTAAGCTGTCTCTCCAGCCCCTCTTTCATTTTTTTTTTTTAATGTGAGAAAGTGAGAGAGGGAACACAGAGAGAGAATTGGTGTGCCAGGGCCTCCAGCCACTGTAATCAAACTCTAGACACGTGTGCCACCTAGTGCACATGTGTGACCTTGCACACTTGGGTCACTTTGCATCTGGCTTACATGGGACTTGGAGAGTCAAACATGGGTCATTAAGCCTCACAGGCAAGTGCCTTAACCACTAAGCCATCTCTCCAGCCCCTAACTTCAATTTTAGTCCCCAGTCTTGTGAGTAGCAAGACTTCTGCTCAGACACTCAGAACTACATGCCCAGCAGACAAGCTAGCTGCTCACCCCAACAAACAGCGCTTCTCTCTTGTTACAGCAGGCACTTGGCCCCCATGACTACCAGATCCCTCCTTCCTTGACATGGGGCTGGAGTCTGTAGAACTGACCTCTGGTCTGTACAACCAGAAACTTATCCACGACCCTCTTCAGGTTCTCACCTCTTCAGGTTCCCTTAGCTCTACGCGTGAAACACATCTGGAAATCATCCAAGTTTCTTCTTGCTCCAGTGACTTCACAGTTGCTAACATCCTGCTAGCTCTTACCTTAGGCACATTTTCCTCTGGTTGGACCAACACCAGCCCAGTGACTGGTTACAACATTGCACCTCCATAACATTATACCATGGTCTTAAACAAAGCTGTTCCGTTTCTGGAACGGTGCCTGCTGGTGCCGTATTTTCTCATGATTTGTTGCTCCAACTAGCAAATCATGTACAGCTGATTGGGACCCACCCAATGCTCAGGCTGAAGACTAAAGAGAAAAGCCCAACCCAACACAGATAGGAGTCACAGCATGGCATCTCCATGCCAAAGGTGTATGCAATATACAAATGTGGGAGAAAACAGGGGCAGAGCCAACAAGAGTCATGGCACACTGAAACTGTTCTCTGTATGGAGGATGCTGACTGTGCCCAGCAGTGGCTGAAAGCAGGAGAGGGTCCAATGTCAGCCTTTGGCTTTGAAGATGTTAAAATGCTGCTTTCCTAGGCAGAAAAGAATATCAGAGGAGACATTCCAACATGGCAGCAGCAGTATATTAGGGTTATGGGTTGGAGCTGACACCAATGCTGGGGCACCCTGTCGGAAGCACCTGCTGCCATCACCACCACCTCTTTCATCTCTTCTGGGTTCTACACATCTTTAAATAGACTTCTCAGAAATGCTCTGCCAGCCAATTCAATGGCATCCTCCACTACTGTGAAGCATGCTGTCCTCAACTACTTGGGACACCTCTCAGAAGTTTCAAGAACATCACGGTCCCTCTCCCCAAAGGATCCAACTAGATGCAGCTTCACAATCACGAGATCCAGAAGTTTTATTCAAAGTTAAATCAGAAGTTAAAGAACTAAAATCCCTGTACAAAGAAAGCTCTGAGGCCTTTACGAGCACAGGCTTTGACTGTCTCAACTCTCCAGTCAGTGTTTGGTCCTGTTGACCCTGACAGCTCACTAGAAGACTGGACAGTCACTGGAACCGAAGGAGCTGCTGCACAAAGCACTGCCACCCATCAGCGCAATGTGCTTCTCTCTGTGCTCTCTGGTCGCATGTGCTCCCAGATGGTGAAGGCTTGGCTTCAGGCAAACAATTCTTTTTTCACTGTCCTCATTTCTTCCTTTGGCATTGCAAGGCATCTCATTTATATTTTGAATAACAGCTTTACCTTAAAGTGGTGTTTTCAACATGAAGTTGATCGTTTATATTTACCTGGTAAGCTCTCAGATTTCAACAGATGCATTTACTATGTTGTAAACACAAGCTGTTGTACTTGCTGTGAGCACAGCCTACTGCTGCTCTTTCTAGGGCCAACATAAATCCAATGGCTGGAATTTAGTGCACTGTCATATGTGACTAAAATTGTCTCTATATTTTAGATTCTATGTTTAACATTGTATCTGTATCCCAAAGATTGAAATTGTCTCTATATTTTAGATTCTATGTTTAACATTGTATCTGTATCCCAAATATTGCACATTTGCCTGTGGAACTACTTCTGCATGCTTGTAATGAACTTCCTCCCCAGCTATGGTTCTTACCATACCAAAGCTGAAATCAAGAAGCTCATAAAAATGGAAGTATGCTAAAATGAAACCAGTTTACTCACTATAAATCTTGAAGATCAATTTTTCCCAGTTCTTTGCTCAGAATCATTAAGGAATTAGTATGAAGACCTTTATAAAAGAGGGTGAGATCTATTCCTCACTAAAGGGCTGAAATCCACATGCCAAGTCACTGCTGCAGTAAGGAAATTCCTTACTTTCACACAGTCCAAGTCTCAAAGCTTACCATTTGTTATACGCAAGTAATTGAATTTTAAAAGAATTCCGTTTATTTCTGCAGATTGTGGTGAAATAAGTAAATGTAAACTCACCACTTATACTTAATGAGATGAAATCATACTAAGAAAACTTGAAAATAAATGTGGAAAGAAGAATATGGGTGTCAGAATCTAAAACTTAAACAAGAAATTTGGATTTATAGAATGGGTTTCTGCAAGCATTTCATGGGCCTGTAAGCCCTGAGGTTGTGAGGTCCTTGGGGAGGTGAAGGATGGACTGAGTGGGGCTCATTAGTACCTGACACTTATATTTTCATATGTTTTATATGTTGAAGTTACATGTAAAACTTGAAGAAAAAAGTATGGTATGGTGGCTAATGCCTTTAATCCCAGCCCTAAGTAAGCAGAAGGATCGTTATGAATTTGAGGCTAGCCTGGGCTACTTAGTGACAGAGTGAAACCCTGTCTTGAAACAAACCAAAACAGGAAGATTTGAAGAAAGAAATTTGTTGCTTTGCCAAAGGCAATAAAATACAAAAACAAAACCTTATAAAGCTATTGGGAATAAAAGAATTTAAGTGAGGGCAGTGAGGGCATGGAGAGATGGCTTAGTGGTTAAGGCGCTTGCCTGTGAAGCCTAAGGACACATGTTTGACTCTCCAGGCCCCACGTAAGCTGGAAGCACAGTGACACAAATACATAATGTCACAATGCGCACAAGGGCGTGCACATGTCTGGAGTTTGATTGCAGTGGCTGGAGACCCTGGCACCCCAATTATCTCCCTCTCTTGCACAAAAAAAAAAAAAAAAAAAAAAAAAAAAAAAGAATTTAAGTGAAAGCAAAGACTGTATTTCCAACTTGTATGCAAACTATAAAGCATACCATTTCAACCTTCATATGCCACTTTCTTCATCTGTTCATTGCATGCTTACTGAACAGAATTATATAGTTTTAAGTATTTTCTCTGAAGTTTTTTTCATAATCTACAGAAAAAAATGGTATCTTCTTATTTTTAAGAGAAATTTGGCTAGGATGAATATTTACTTTTTATCAAACCTTAAATGCTGCTACAATTATTTTTGAATAAAGTTAGTTACATATCAAAGTCACATCTCTTTATGAATATAATTTTTGTTTAGAAATATAAAAAAATGAGAGATGATACACATCCTACTTGCTTTTATGAAGGATAAAAGAACAAGTAGATGAAGGACAAGCTAAAACAAAGTCCTTTCATATCACCAACAAGATCTAAGGCATTACTCCCTTGCTCACAGAATGCTCTGCACATACTTGCTAACTCTAGCCCAAGTACCTTACTCTCCAGACTCTATGCCTCCCCTGCCCAGTACTCCACTGCCGTGTTCTCCACAGAGGCTGGATATTAATGTCTCCTCGTGTAACATCTCCTTCCTTTCCGTGTATGGATCTATCAGAAGTCCACTCCAAAAGATGTGTCCCCAGCAGTCGATGCCAGGCTTGGCTTCTAGATGCTCCAGGAACAAAGTGGCTAGAAAAAATTCAACTACATGTGATTCTTTACTTTTTCTAGGGACCCTGTGTGTGATTTAAAAAGGAGAAGCACTGATCAATAAGCAATGCTTGAACCCTAGCTCAGCTGTCACCCAGCTCTGCTCACACAGGCATTCAAAAGGTACTGAGAGCCCACCAGGGAGCAGACATTCTGCAGGGCATTAACTACCCAAAGAGTCATGAAGACACACAAGGTGCCTGCCACTGCAGAGCTAAAATCCACCTGCTATGTGGAGGTGCCAGACCCCATCCTCACGGAGGCTTCTTCATGTGAGCGGCCATACAGCTCTGCGTGGCTGTGAATGGGTGCAGCTTCTCCAGGCCTCCACTTCATCATTAAAAAGCAGCCAGGATGGGTGTGAGAGTGTCTCCAGTTACCTTATGCAGCCACAGAGGAAGGTTTCCAGTCTCGCTCTGTAAGGAGCCCTTTTGCTGCACAGCAGCCCAGCAGTAGGAATCCACGAAGGCAGCCTGGCGCCAGGAGAAGGAACTCGGGGAGAAGCAGCTTATCTGGGTACCTGCGAAGCAAAGCAGATAATTCTGAATGAGTGAAAAGACAGGTTACTATGCCCATGTCCTTCTTACCACATCCTCTCCCACTCCCCACTGCATCATGAGCTTAAGTCATTTAAGTCTTTAAACCATCTTCTTAAACTGTGAGTTGAAATCCCATAATGGGGCTGGAGAGATGGCTTAGCAGTTCAGGCGCTTGCCTGTGAAGCCTAAAGACCCAGGTTCCGTTCCCTAGAACCCAGGTAAGCCAGATGTGCATAGTTGCACAAGCATCTGGGGTTTGTTTGTGCGGCTGGAGGCCCTGGTGCGCCCATTCTCTCTCTCTCTCTCATAAATAAGTAAATAAAATCCTGAAAGGTAATTTGATATAGGGGTTGCAAAAAATGTGGTAACAGTAAACAGATTCTGAACATGCAATGACCAGAAATTAATTCAAAATCAAATGTGTTCCGAGGTGTTTCTGGCAATGCTCACCTGGGTTGCATCATGGGACTTCACTGTGGCCTTGGCTCTGATTACACAACGTGTGCACCCTGCACTGTGCATGCCATTGTACCATGCCATGCTAACAAGCACTGCCTGAAACATGTTAGCTCAGTTCAAGACTGTTCTGTTAGGACTTGCAGTGTTTTTGCTACATATACACAATGTTCTGCTTTATAGAAGCATGACAGCAGGCTGGTGCAATGGCTTAGTGGTTAAGGTGCTTGCCTGAAAAACCAAAGGACTCATGTTCAATTCCCCAGGATCCATGTAAGCCAGATGCACAAGGTGGCACATGTGTCTGGCTTGTTTCCAGTGGCTGGTGCGCCCATTCTCTCTCTCTCTCTCTTCCTCTTTCAAATAATTAACAACAACAACAACAACAACAAAAACACCACACACACACACACATTTAGAAGCATGAAAGTTTAAGGACCTTTAATGTTTTCCTGCCATTACTCCTTAGCATTTATGTATCAAATTAGTGTATCTTTGGATTGTATTGTGTTAGATGAAGAAGCATATACATCTCATTATTATATAAGTTTGCACCTATTTATTTATAATTTTTAAATATTTATTTTAGAGAGAGACAGAGCAAGATAGAGAGAATTGGTGCTCCAAGGCCTCAGCCAGTGAAATTGAACTCTAGATACTTGCGCCACCTAGTGCTTCACCTTTGTGCTTCTGGCTTACTGGGATCTTGATTTGTACACTTATTTCACATACCTATACAAAATACATGTAGGTTTATGTAAACATTTATTGGCTGGACAAAGGCTTCAGTAGATAAAGTTGAAGAAACCTGATCTAAGTCATGGAGCACCACAACATACAAGATCATATTAAAACTGAATCCTAAATAAATAAAAATAAAATATTTTGTTTTTTGGAGAGAGACAGAGAGGGAGAGGAAGACAGATAGAGACAGGCGCACCAGCAGCCTCTCAGCTGCTGTGAACGAAATCCAGATGCGTGCGCCCCCTTGTGGGCAAGTGCAGCATTGCGCCCTTGTGTCACTTTGCATCTGGCTAAATGAGGGACCTGGAGATTGGAACCGCTGGAGATTGGAAACAGCGTTCTTGGGCTTAGGAGGCAGGCGCCTTAACCGCTAAGCCATCTCTCCAGCCCAAAAAATAAAATATTAAAAAAAAAAAAAAACTAGGGCTGGAGGGGTGGCTTAGCAGTTAAGGCGTTTGCCTGCAAAGCCAAAGGACCCAGGTTCCATTCCCAGGACCCACGTTAGCCAGATGCACAAGAGGGTGCACATGTCTGGAGTTCGTTTGCAGTGGCTGGAGGCCCCGGCACGCCCATTCTCTTTCTTTCTCTCCCTCTTTTCTCTGTCAAATAAAGAAATAAATAAAAACAGAATATATTTTTAAAACCTGAATCCTGGAGGGCCTGGGTGATGGCACAGTGGGTAAGAGTGCCTGCTGCATAAGCCACATGACTGGAATTCAGATCCCCAGAACCCATGGGTAGCAGTACATTCTCGCTGCTGAGACAAAATATTTGATCAGAAGCAGCTTCTGGGAGAAGAGGGTTTATTTCAGAATTACAGATTAGAGGGGAAGCTTCATCAGGGTGGAGAGCAGCTTGGCTCTCACATCACAGAGGGGAGAGAATAGCAAGGGTGAGCTAGCTCTGCACAACAGGCCAGACAAATCAATCCCAAGGGTCATCCGCAGTGGCACACTCCTCCAGCAAGGCTCCACACGCTGGGGACTAAGAGGAATATACATAAATTTTATTTATTTATTATTTATATATATTCCTATATATAGTTTTTATTTATTTAAGAGAGAGAGAGAAACAGAGAGAAAATGGGCACACAGGACTTTCACAGCCACTGCAAATGAACTCTAGATGCATGCACCACCTTATGCATCTGGATTATTTGGGTCCTGGGGAACTGAACCTGGGTCCTTTGACTTTGTGGGAAACCACCTTAACTGCTAAGTCATCCCTCTGGCCCTTCAGTAGGAACTTTAATTTCAAACACTTGAGGCTGTAAGGGGACATTTTCCATTCAAACCACCACACCTTGTAAAGCTGGACATAATTACCACAAACATCAGTAATCCCAATGCGCTTACAGAATGAGGGTGGAGTCAGGAGAATCACTAAGCTCACAACCCAGCGAGTTCCCAGTGGCAAACAACAAGAAAGACCCTTTCTCAAACAAGGAGGAAGAAGATAACCAACACCCCAGGTCGCCCTCTGATCTCCACATGTGCGTGCACACACACACACACACACACACATGCACACAGGTATATTTGGCTAACATTGGTCATGCCAGCAGCTTCAGTCCTGTGGGGGAGGGGACCTTATGAAAGCAGTAAAAACTACCATGAAAAGAATAGGGGCGGGCAGACAGGGAACCAGAGCCCAGCATGCAGAGCTGACCCTCCAAAGTTGGGAGGAAGGTCTGGGAAGAAAGGCGGATCTCAAAGCTGGGCAGACAATGTGGGGAATTGGTATAAGAAAGTAGACTTTCAGAAGAAAACCTAACACAGAACATGTGGCCTGAGGAAGAGATGTTTGCAGGAACATAATAATAGATCACTGGAGGAAAAAACAGTCTGTTTTTCATCTCCTCTAAGGAAAAAAAAAAAAGAAAAAAAAAGACAAACCCAAACTGTGTGGTCTGGTGGATTACACCTGAAAGGAGAATGCTCAAGACCAGCAGCCCCCCAACAGGAGATGGGGCTGGGTGTGGGCTGGGAACACCTAGGTCCCAGTTGGGTCCGCTGTGAATGGCTCTTCTGGCTTTCTTTGCAACAAACTAGAGTGTGGCACCCTGCAAATGCTACTGTTATGTGGGCTGAACTTGTATATGCCACACTCGGGATCAATATGACCTGGGGGCTCAGAGCAGAGCTGTGCCCTCCCTGCTCACAGCACATACAGGGACTGGCACTAAACGGCCTCTGGTCCAATCCATTCTACTACCCAGTCAACTGTGCATGGGGGGGGGGTTGTCACAGCTACTGCTCCCTACCCCCACAGGCACACTCTGTCCCACATCCTACTCTGCACAGGGAGTGCTAAGTGCCTGGGCTCTAATATGAGTTGTATTTAAACCTCACTCTACCACTTAGCCGGGTGACTCAGAGTTGGTGAGTCACTTCAGCTTCCAAAGCCTGGATCTCTAATGGAAATGACATTAACAACATTTTGTCCACAATGTTGTTGTTGTGGTTATTTTGTATTAGAAGCTCCCCCCATGAACTCATGTGTTCTGAATGCCTGGCTCCCAGCCCATGGCCAGTTGGGAGGTGGAGTCTAGCTGAGGGTGTGTTGTTGGCGTGGGCTTGAGGGTGTTACAACCAGCTCCCCCTTGCTAGAGTTTGGCTCACTCTCCTGCTGCTGTTCTCCACCTGCCATGGCAGAGGGGACGTCCAGGCTCTGTTCATACCATCCTTCCCCAGCCATCATGAAGCTTCCCCTCACGACTGTAAGCCAAAATACAATCTCTCCTCCCATGGGCTGCTTTTGGTCGGGTGCTCTGTCCTAGCAATGAGAAGGTAACTCCAATAGGTGGTGGAGACTGGAAAAGCAAAGTCCCAAGAGCGTGTACCTTTGTAGCGGGTTCCCGCTAGTCAGTCAGCAAGTACTCACTCCCTTTTGCTAAGCTAAATAATGAGTTGATTCCTCTGGAATTGCTCTCAAGACACAAATGTACCTGCCATTCTCCCTGCCAATCCTATGGAGAGGGGATGAGACAGCAGGAAAACACTGAGCCAGTCTTCCCTAGACTCTGGCATATAAAAGACCTCAGAGGGTTACCTTGTCCTGGGGAGGGGGTGGCCTATATATTTGGCCAGAGAAGGATATTGGGTCAGAATGTTGTTAAGAGATTAGACTTTGTGATGTGAGGGAAGGCATGGTTGAGGCCTGCAGCATCCCTTCTTCCTCAGCGCGTGTCTTCATACCCAGACATCAGGAAAGGACTTCACAATGAGACCTTGGGTGGTCACTATCGATCACATAGTGTTCCAAAAGGGCAGTTCTTTATATCCAGTGGTGTATTGATATGAGTAAGGGATGAGTATGTTATTTTCAGGTCCCCTCTGACTCTTATCCCCTTAACCTAAGATCTGGCATTTTATACAATATACAGTATTCAAGACACACAGATCTTAGGACTGCCCTCCTTCCCCTGCTCTTGTATCCCTGTGACCTTGCTGATACTTCCCATGTCATTACCTACCAAGGCATATGCGTGCAGCAGCAATACAGCAGAGGGATGACAAGCCCCTGGGTTGCAAATGGGTGGCTCTGGAAAATTTGTTGGTCAGCTATTTGCTTGGGAACATTGGTCCAAACACTCATGAAATGAACAGTGCTGCCGGGAGTTTCTGAAAACCTGCCTGGCTGTAAGTGCTCCTTGGATATTTTCCTCAGAGTGTACACTTCCAACTTTTATGCATCACTCTCCCTGGAGGAGAAGGGGCTTCAAGCTCTGTCTTAGGGTCTCAGGGACCTTCCCCAAGGAAGTGGCAGAAACTCTCAGTGCAGGAAAAAAAAAGCTAGGCATTTTATATCAGAGCTTTTTCAAAAGAAGAAGGAAAAACTACAGACTACAGAGTGAGTACGTGCTGAGCTCCTGGGACGTATGCCCTCAGGACTGACAACTGCACACAGTCAGCATGCTGGGCACACACCAGTCCTCTCAGTCACTGTCTCATCTAAGCCAAGTGCAGAGAGACCAGAGCCCAGCATGGCTCAGTCACCCCCCAACTACTTCTCCACACCCTTCACTCCAGCAAGGCCCACAGGAAGAAGTCCCTGCTAAGGTCTGGCTGGACAAGGATGGCCTCAGGAAGTGGTTCCAGTAAGTAACCAGGAAGGGGGCAGCTTCTTGGAAAGGGTCAAGAACAACGTAGGCAATGAAGCAAATGGAGCTGGATATTCTCCACCCAGGAAGAGGAAGCAAGTCAAGGAAGTCAAGAGCCAGGTCCAGGGAGACAGAGGATCAAGAGAGGAATGCTAGGGAGATGGCTCCATGGTTAAAAGTGCTTGCTCTGGAGGCCTGTCACCCAGAGTCTGCGTACCCATCACTCATTTAAAGCCAGATGTGCAATGGTGCACATGTGTAACACAACATGACTATGGCAACTGGGAGGTGGATCAGGACAATCATGAAGCTCACAGGCCAGCCGGTCTGGCCGTCCCTGTCTCAAAGAAAGTGGATGGAGGAACAACACCCTGAAGTTATCCTCTGACCTCCAGTAGAATGCCAGGGCACGTGCATGCCTTTATACACATACACACATCATACACACCCTTATACACATAAATCATTAAAATATTTTAAAGAAAGGCAAGTTAAAGACAGGGCTAGAGCAGAAGCATGGGGGGTGAGGGCGCAGGATAAGTACAAACTTGGCTGTGCAGCCCTATATCCTTCCCCTGGTGACAGTCAGCAGGGCTTAGAGTTCCCTTCTGGGATAGTTAGCCACTGCTGTGGGCTTGAGAGACTTGGTACCACAGCCACCCTGATTCACATTTCCAAAGGGATTTTTGAGGCAGGCAAGCATAGTGAACAGCTTAGCAATCGATGACTCCATCTGGCTTCGGCAGTAAATGCACCCCCTTTCTCACAATGCACCTAGCAACGTGTAACAACTGAATCAGTCTCTCTTCCCCCCAGAAACATTTAGGAACACACCTTTTGTGATGAGCTGCCACTCAAATATGTTCCAAAATACATCCAGGATCAGGAAATGGAGCAGGGACTGGTTTTGGGTGCACGTGAAGTAAGGCAAGCTGTCTCCCTTCTAGGGATAATCCCTTATTTATCATCTTATGCCTATGAATACTTGGACATACATATAACAGATGCATCATGGGAAAGGCCATGCACAATAGAGAAAAAGGTTATATAGCTTGAGTCTGTCAATAAAAATAGATAACTACCCAAACTGCTCCCCTCAGCAATAGAGACTTTCCTTCTGTGGACTCCTTAAAAAGAATTCATGAACAGTAACTGGGGCCCTGGTGTACTTTCCCACTCAGGTGGTCTTGGCAGTGTACCACTGTTTTGCTCTTAATAGAGTTTCTTACTGGTTGATTTGTGTGTATGTTTTCTAATTCTCTGAATAAGGTACCAAGATCCTGGAAACATCCAGACAGAGATCATCAGTAACATTTTCACATTCTCATTTACTCTTTAAAACAAGAATGGGGACGTAAACGAGCTCTTATACTTACTGACTCCATGCCAGGTAGGAGGGAACAGACAAGCTGTGAGGTTAGAGCAAGCTCCAGCTGCCTTCTAACATACACATCCACCTTCCCTCCCAGGATCCTGGATAGTAAATTTTCTATATTGCTCCCACATTGAAGAGAGGTAAAGGAATAGGCCTCCTGAGGAGCTAAAGAAACACTGAAATCATAATTTAAAAAAATACATCAAGAGTGATGCAGGAACTAGCTGGGTGAAGATCAAAGGAACTTTTCAATGGAGGACTTTTATGCTGCAGCAAGTGTCCCTTGAGTAGACCATAGAGGGCAGCAGAGTGCCAGGATTTTTACCCCATTTTACAGATAAGGAAGGTAAGGCATGGAGATCTCATAGCTAGTGGAGGCAAAGCAAGAATATCAACTCAGGCCTCCATATTTACTTCCAAACACAAGAAAGAGGGGGAAAAGGATCAGGTTACTGAAGAAAACTGGGTTAGAGATGGGGAAGGTACAAGAAGTCAGAAGAGATTTTTTAAGGAGAAAGATATGTTGGGGTTGCTGTTCTGGGAGGCACAGAGGGGAAAACAGTAAAAGAATGACCATAGTGATGATAGTCATTTCCGCATACTTTAAAAATCTACAAAATGTTTCACATAATAAAAAGTGGGTCTAATTCACTTTATTATAAATTATACACACAGCTCTCAGATATATGGGATCCAGGTAGATCATAAATCCACCTTCAAGACAACTAAACTTGAAAGCACTAGCCACCTTTTGAGGCTGCCAGAAAAATTTAGAACCATTCTATACAGTAAACGCTCAAGTTTAATCACAACAATCATATGAAAAGAACAAGTGGACATGATAGACAAAGAAGAGATGAGTAATCAGCTCTTAAAACACAACAGCCACAGGCCCGGGAACAATGCAACCAGCCTGAACGGCTTAGGACTAAATCTAGCACAGCAACGAGGATGGCCCCAGGGATCTTCTCTTGACAAACGCTCAGTGCTCAGACACCACACCGCAAAGCTCAGCACAACCACAAGAATCTCATGGACGTCTCTTCCTAAACGCAAAACCACAAGAACCTCATGGATGTCTCTTCCTAAACCCTCTCCTTTCACCCCTCTAGCAGACTTCTACTCAATCCCACCTTCAGTTCCACAGCCTGTTCATTCACACTCCTCACGTATGGTGCACACAAGCCCTTTTCATGCAATGCTTGCCTTGGTTCCGGTTTGTCTGTTTCTCTATGTTGCAGTCAGGTTCGCATTGCTGGTAGAAATCACCTGACCAAGAGCAGCTTGTGGGAAAAAAAGAGGTTTATTTTGGCTTACAGGCTTGAGGGGGAAGCTCCATGATGTCAGGGGAAAACAATGGCTGAGCAGAGGGTGGACATCACCCCCTGGCCAACATCAGGTGGACAACAGGAACAGGAGAGTGTGCCAAACACTGGCAAGGGGGATCTGGCTATAATCCCCATAAGCCCGCCCCCAACAATACTCTGCCTCCAGAAGGCATTAATTCCCAAATCTCCATCAGCTGGGAAACTTTAGCATTCAAAACACCTAAGTTTATGGGGGGACACCTGACTCAAACCACGACACTCTACCTCCAATTCAACTTCTGCATTGTGGTGGGATGAACCCATGGAAGGGCATACCCCAGGACACACCTTGGGAGATAAGAGACAATTTCCCATATTACTAGTGATGTCAACTATGTTATTCATTTGGGTGTGGCCTGCTAACTCTCCCTACTGTAAAAGTGACTTGTCTCTTGTGAAATAAGGACTGTGAAGAGCTTGGAGACTATAAACATTGTGTTATGTACATGCCATACTCCTCTTCAGCTGGTCCCAGCCTTTACTCTTTCTTGGTAACATAAATCATGTACATGCCCTGGTTTATTTACATCTGAACCAACGTGACTCCCATTCCAGGTAGATATCACTCCTGTCAACACTGACCATGTACACAGAATCCCCTCTGAAACAGAAGAGATAGCACTTATTCTCTGGACACTACTATGAGATAGGAATTTGATGTCCTCATAGGCTCATTTGGATTTATTTATTTATCTTTTTTGGGGGGGTGGTTGAGGTAGGGTCTTGCTCTAGCCCAGGCTGTCCTGGAATTCACTATGTAGTCTCAAGCTGGCCTTGAACTCACAGCAATCCTCCTACCTCAACCTCCCAAGTGCTGGGATTAAAGGTATGTGCCACCATGCTGGCTTAATTTTGGATTCTTATTCTGCAGCTGATAGTGCCATTTTGTGGGGAGGGTGGCTAAGTAACCTTTACAAAGTAGGGATCATTAGGGACTCTAGTCTGGGCCATTTTTTGCTGTTCATCACCATATGAATAGCTACCACCACATGCTCCCATTGCCATAGACTGAACTACTCCATTATGCCTTCCCTACTATCATAGACTGCAATCCCTCTGAAACTGTGAGCCAAATAAATTTCTTTAAGGTGTTTCTGTCAGGTATTTTGGTCACAGCAACATAAAAGTAACTAACACATACTCCAACCAATAAAACAAACCTTTGAATTAGCTATCATTATCCCATTTTACAGATGAGGATGAGGAAATTGAGGGTTAGGGAGGATAAATGAGCCAACTAACACTTGGCCAGGCTGTAATTCAAACCTGAGTATGGATCTATACTTTTTCCCCCAGCATCACGGAATGCTAGGAATGACTGGCCAGTGACTGGGAGGAGAAAAAACAGATAGTTCAGGGTGGGTGGTATGGAGATAATTAGACCCTGTGGAACACAAGGCTGCCAATACAACACAGGAATGGTAAAATCAATCTCCCAGCAACCTTGCCTGAGCCTGAGAACCAAGTTCATAAGAAGGTGTCATGAAAAACTAGAGAGTCAGGGCTGGGGAGACAGCTCAGCAGTTAAAAGTGTTGGCTTGCAAGCCTGCCAACCCAAGTTCAATCCTTCTCAGCCCCCACACAAAGCTGGGCTCAAAGTAGCACCTGCACACATCTTTCCAACTCACCTACAGCAGTAAGAAAAATGGAGATACAGAGACAGGAGAATTGAGAAGCTTATAAGCAGCGTATCAAGAGAGATCCTGTCTCAAAAGAAGGTGGAACACACCAAGGTTGTCCTCTGACCTCCACATTCATGCTATGGTATTCATGCACACCCTCCCTGCCCCCATGCACTATAACACACACACACACACACACACACACACACACACACAAATAATAAAATAGAAAAAAATTAAAAAAACAAAACTACAGAGCTAACAAGATCTGTGAGCAACTGCTGCTGTGTACAGACCTTACCCAGAGCTCCTAGCTCTCTGCAGAGTCCAAAAGACCATTGACAGGGTGGTGGGGACAAGAGGCTGTACCCACTGAAGGGCAGATGAGAGAAAATGAATAGCATCATCAAAAATTCACAACAGGCCAGGCGTGGTGGTGCACACCTTTAATCCCAGCACTCAGCAGGCAGAGGTAGGAGGATCGCCATGAGTTCGAGGCCATCCTGAGACTACATAGTGAATTCCAGGTCAACCTGAGCTAGAGTGAAACCCTACCTCAAAACAACAACAACAACAAAAAAAATTCACAACAGGAATAGGACATGAGAGCCAGGAAATAAATGCGGAAGTGACCCACAATCGTCACCCTTCCATTAGAGCAAATGTGTTTGGCTCTGGAGTTTGTATTGTTAGAGGGTGGTGGGAGAAACTGGGCACAGTCCCAAGATAGACATGAGAAATGATGCTGCCAAGAAGCACTGTGGGGGTGGGGAGAGCCTAAGAAAAATATTAATGAAACAGGCCATGTAAGGCCAAAGGACAACTCCAGATAACATGCCTTTAAATCCAATTGTTAGAATGACATCAACTTAGATGAAGTAGCAGGAAGTCCATTTAAATAGGGAGCAGGCTCTGGCTGGGAATGTGGCTCAGTTGGTAGGATGCTTGCCTAGAATGCACAGCATACACAAGGCTCTAGTTTTAATCCCCAGCACAATATAAACCAGACATGGTAGTGCAAGCCTGTAATCCCAGCACTTGGGAAGTAGAGGTAAGAGGATCAGGAATTCAAGGTCACTCTTAGTCTGGTGTACCTGAGACCCTATCAAAAAGACAAAAAAGGCTGGGTGTGGTAGCATAAACCTTTAATCCCAGCAGATCACCGTGAGTTCAAGGTCACCCTGAGACTACATCTTGAATTCCAGGTCAGCCTGGGCTAGAGTGAGACCCTACCTTGAACCCCGCCCCCAAAAAAAGGAAAGGAAAGGAAAGGGAGGGGGCAGGGAACAAAGGGGAAAGGAAGGAATAAGGAAAGGGAGGGGAAGTGGGAGAAGGAGAGGAGAGGAGAGGGGAAGGGGATGAAAAAGGGGAAAGAAGGAAGGAAAGACAGGTGGGCAGAAGGGGCAAGCAAACAATAACAAAACAGCAACAAACTAAGGGGGAAATCAAGTAAGTCTTGTGGAAAAGATTCTAGAGCCCCCTTTCCTCACTGTTGCTTTTTAAAAGACCCCATTATATTTAGTAGGCACTGAGTTTTCTTTTACTTCTTGGCAACTTAATTTTTCTCATTTGTAAAGCATAAAATTCTTTCAAGCATTAAAGGAAATGTCTGCTGTAAGGCTGGGAATACAGCAAGAACCCACGAAACAGGAGCTAAGATTTTTATTTTTGCATTGGGCAGCAGGTCATGGGGTCACAGGCTGCATTTTCTTTAATGCACATATGGTTATTTTAATTTCCTATTTACTTACAAGTTCTCTTTTTTTTTATCCTTTAAGACTGCAACAAATGCATCAAGAAAATGAGCCTTAAAAAGGGTGGATCTAAGATCTGATAAGACCTTAGCCTGAAGCTAGATTCACTTTCAGAGTCCTTCCACATCCTTTCTCCCAAAAAGATGCCTAGGAATACTATCTTTGTGGTTCCTAAAACAAACACTTTTGTGGAGAAGGCCTAATTAAAAGTTAGTGACTCTCAGGAAAGGAAAAAACTTTGAGCAACTGTTAGCCTTACTTAGAAAACAGGTCAGGAGACATCTCTGCAAATACAAAGACAGTCTAAACAGATTATTATGAGGTTCCCTTGACAGAGGCTGACATTAAAATGACAAATACTCTTTTTTAAGGAGCCTCAATTCAGAAAAGAGACTTCCACACCTGTCATCAGAACAGGGTGCTTACTAACACAGTGCTTTTGTGCTGAGTGCACACCAGCCAAAGCCCAGGAAGTGTGCCTCCCAAAGCCTCCATTCTTCCTAGGTCCACATGAGGCAACAGAACAGTCTCCTGAAGCCACTCAGCACAGCAGCTCTGAGTATACTCACAAGCATTTCCTGGGCATGTGCTATGCAGACTGTACTGTGTGGGATGCAGGGCACTCAAAGGTAAAGAAGGATGTTTAAGCCATGCTCTCCTAGGGCTTCCAGTTCAATGGAAGAAATCCCTGGACAATAGAAGAGAGGGAAAATTAAGGGGTATGGGAAAGGAAAGAAAACCCTCATTCCAGAACCTGGAAGACAGTTTGACCCTTTAGCACAACTGGTAAAATCAAAATTGCCTACAGTGATAGACCTTGTCTCCCTAAAGACAACTCTAACGAGGATGTTAAAAACAAAACAAATTGAATTGGAGAGATGGCTTAACAGTTAAGGTACTTGCCTGCAAAGCCTAAAGACCCATTTTGACTCTCCAGATCCCATGTTAACCAGACACACAAAGGTGAGACAAGTGCAAGGTCGCAAATGCCCACTAGGTGTCACAATATCTGGAGTTTGATTTCAGTGGCGGAGGCCCCAGGCATGCCAATTCTCTGTCTTTCTCCCTCTCTCTCTCGCTAGAAAAAAAAAAAAAATCATGTTTATTTTGTGTGGTAGTTTGATTCAGGCGTCCCCATAAACTTATGTGTTCTGAATGCTTGATCCCCAGCTGATGGCAATTTGGGAATTGGAACCTTGTTAGAGGTGTGTTTTTTTGGGGGGGGGGGTAAGCTTATGGGTGTCATAGTGTTTGGCATACTCTCCTGTTGTGATCCATCTGATATTGGCCAACAGGTGATGTCTAGCTTCTGCTCATTTCTTGTTTTCCCCTTCTATCATGGAGCTTCCCATCTAGTCTGCAAGCCAAAATAAACCTTTTCCTCCCACAAGCTGCTGTTGGTCAGGTGCCTTCTGCTAGGAACAAAGGTACCTGCAACACTTAGGGTCTGAATATTTATGGACCTAACTTTAACTGTGTTAGCACTCCTCTTCCATCCTGCATTGAAACACTGTACCTCATAAAGCCACTACAGTTTCATTTACAAAAGGAAATCCAGAGAAATATATTTTCAATTAATTTTTCAACTTTTGGTTTTGTCGTAAATGACATCCTTAAAGCAATATAACCTAGAAAGTCATGTGATCATATGTAGATATATATATATAGATAGATAGATAGATAGATAGATATAGATAGATATAGATATAGAGGCGTGTACCCCCGTCTTGAATATGTACTTTAATTTCCCACTCTCTGCCCATGTTTTAAACTAAAGTGTGTACTCTCCCCTTATTTTAAAATAGCACCAACAAGTCCTCTGAGTGTTTAGAGTTGAGCCATTTTGGACAGGGAGCAGACCACTATGCCTGGAGCAGGGTCTAGCTGGAGATTCAGGCAAGGACACGGTGAGGTCGCATGCAGCCTTGCTTTGATGAGCAGGAGTAAGGAGAGAGTGCTCAGCTGGATGAGTGGCACGCATCTGTGTGTTCTAGCATCTTGCAATACAATCCATGTACTCAACATTTCTGATCACCAGCTGGGCTGCAGTGTTGGGCTAAGGTGAGGCTGTCTGTGACTTCAGTTCATGTCCCCTCATTAGCAGGGATCAGTGGAGTGGGGATGTGGTCCCACGGCTGCAACCTCTGAGCTGGGGTATAAGCTTCCTGCCCTCAGTCTTCCATCCCTCAGACACAACAAAATGTGCTGGGTTGAGAACTCAGACTGTGATCCCAAACATGTCACTTGGCCCATATAGATCCTTGTCCCTCATCTGTCAAAGGGTCATACATAGCAGAACTAGGGACATGCCTAAATCTAGTGTTTCCTATCTTCTAGAATGTTCTGGAGCGTCACATGCAAATTCTGTGACCCCAATGACTGGGAGGAAGCTGGGGCACAGAGAAATTGTTTTGAAATGTCTATAGCCTTACACTGAATGAGTGAATTACCAGGGTCAGACCACAGCAATCTGCTCCCAAACTTAGGTCTTAATCACTACATATTTCACACAGCCTCTCAAAAGAGGATTACAGTTAGGGTTACAGGGTGAGACTGGTCCCAGTGGAGATGTCCTGTGGTCATATATGGGCTGCTCAGCTAATTCTTGCTATTGGAAATACAGATCCAAACAGTGTTCTTTCGGTTCTTAAAAAGGGATACTTTCGGCTCCATTATGCTCTTGACTGTGTGCAACACTGAAAACAAATGGAGAACATCAAGGCTGAAGGAGTTTATAGAAGAGGAATGAAACCTTATTAAGAAAAAAATGCTAGGACCATCAGCATTGGCCATTCCTCTCTCCAAGGACACCGGGGCTGGGAGAGGCAGGTCCACTCCCCGTCACCCAGTCTCATCTGAGCAGAGCCAGAAAGAAGCCTGAGCCTGACCTTGCTTCTCAGGCGGCTATGCGCCGCACCTTCAACTGTACAAGATGTGTTTTCCTTCTGACACTAGGCCAGTGTTACTAAGCAAGACAGGCCTTTTCCTGTGGATTCCCTCATTCAAGGAGTCCTACCCCCTCGTTTGCAAATGAACAGCCTGGTGTAGTCAGAGGATAGAGGTTACAAGTCCCCAGCCCAGGGCACAGCTGAGGAGAAGCAGCCTTTCCACAGAGGACTGGGCTATGGGCAAGCCCCAGGGCCTAGGATAACCAAGTGGGAAGCAGACAGGAGTGCCTGAGGGAAGACATTCTCACACTTCCTAAGAAACTGTATCACACAGTTTAACCAGCTGACTAAATGGAAACAGGAAACACGGCTCAGAAGTGAGACACCTATTTTTTTTTTATTATTATTAAACCTTTTAGCTTAAAAAAAGAGAGTTAGGGGCTAGAGAGATGTCTCAGAGGTTAACTGTGCTTGCTTCCAAAGCCTGATGGCCCAGGGTTCAATTCCCCAGTACCCACGTAAAGCCAGATGCGCAAAGTGGCACATGTGTCTGGAGTTTGTTTGCAGGGGTAAGTAATAGCATGCCCATTCTCTCTCTCAACTCCATCTCAAATAAATAACTAATTTTTAATAAAAAAGCTTAGCCAAGTGTAGTGGAAAGACCTGTGACCCCAGCCCTTGGGAGGAAGAGGCAGGAGGACTGCAATTTTGAGATGGGCACTGGGCTCCAAACCAAAACAATGTCTCCAAACACACACCCACAGAGAGAAAGAGAGAGACAGAGGGAGGGAGAGAGAAGGAGGAGGAAAGAGGGAAGGAAGAGAGAGGGGGAATGAAAAGGAGGAGGAAGACTCCTGAGGGATGGGGGAGGATTTTCTAAGCCAAGAATATCCAGCTGAGAGAGCTCCGGAATGACACGGCCCAGGCTAAAAGGGAACAGTATCAGACAGAATGGAAGAGGCACTGTCCAGATAGTGCCAAGAGTCCAGTATTATGTCTTGTGAAACCCCAATGTCGACAGGGAACTACAAACTAAGACCCGGAAGCACTACTTTAAAGGTAAGAACAGCAAATCCCAATAGAAAGTGTTCTGCATTAGTGAGGACGCAGGGAAAGAGATTGTTCCTTGCACAGGTGAGGGGTGAAGGGCAAAGTGGGACTCAGAAGGGATTCTGAAAGTAAAGCACACCTTTGGACACTCTGACTTCAAGTTCTAAGCTGTACTTTGGCTCCAGAGCACTGGTCCACCAAGTACAGCTTGGAGGTCTCAGAAGAAAATGAGACCCTTTTACAAGAGGAGGTGCAGGACACTAATCCATGGCCTTTCTGCTTCCATTTCCTTGTGTATGAAGTGAGTTTCCCAAAGGTTACTGACCAAGGATATTAATGTGATGAATGATAAGCACATAGAAAAATCCAAAGGAGCCAGGCGTGGTGGTGCACGCCTTTAATCCCAGCACTCAGGAGACAGAAGTAGGAGGATCTCCGTGAGTTCAAGGCCACCCTGAGACTACATAGTGAATTCCAGGACAGCCTCGACCAGAGTGAGACCCTACTTTGAAAAAAAAAAAAAAAAAAAAAAAAAAAAAAGAAAAATCCAAAGGTCTTCTATGAAGAGAGATTCACAAAAATGGAAAACAATGCCATTGTTCATGGTTTTGAAGTTATTTTCATAAAAATTATATGTGTCATGTAATAGTCATATTACTATTAGGTAAAATAAGCAATACTTTTTAAATGTCTCAGTTGTAATTTCTAGTAAAATAGCAATAGATATAAATGACAAACAAAAATGTTTTTGGAATCTTAAAGAATATAAAGGGAGCTTAAGACCAAAATACTTGAGAGCCACTACGCTAGTGAAGTGTCTATGCACAAAGGATGCTACGGTATGCTTAGTGGACCACTGCTTGTAGGGAGAAAAAAGTGGAATGAATGCTGCATCTAGCATAGCAACTAAGTGAACTGGGGTATAGTCACCCTGTGGACTTAAAAAACATTTAAGGGCTGGAGAGATGGCTTAGCGGTTAAGGCACCTGCCTGCTAAGCCTTAGAACCCGGTTCCAATCTCCAGGTCCCACGTTCCGCCAGATGCAGTGACGCAAGGGGGCAATGCCGCACTTGCCCACAAGGGGGCTCACACATCTGGATTTCGTTCACAGCAGCAGAGAGACTGCTGGCGCAACCATTCTCTATCTGTCTCCCTCTCCCTCTCTTTCTGTCTCTCTCCAAAAATAAAAATAAAACATTTAAAAAGAAACAGATCAGCAGGCAACAACATGAAAACATCCTCAAGCATATTAAACACAAATGAACAAATTGCAAAATAACATACATCCTGGGTTCAGTTCAAGCTTTATGTTAAAATGCTAATGAGATTTTTCCATAAGAACACAGAAGTGTCAAAGAATTCGCTACACATAGAGTAGATATCTCTGTTGAAGAGACTGAGATGAGGGTGTGTCTAAAAAAAAAAAGGGCCCAGGGCTTCATTCAATTTCCCTTCCTTGTCTGACCTTTATCACAGATTAACACAGAGACATTTGTCAATTAAGGTTAACCTGATGTTCTATAGCTATTTCCCCTTCCAAGTGGCTGGGGAGGCTCTCCAAACACTTCTCCTTGAGATTGTATAATTAGTCGGTATTGTGGGGAGTCTCTTCCACAGTGCATGACAGCTGTGCAGGGAACACCAGTGACTCAGCTTTTATGCGTCATCACCCCAAGCTGGGGTGGGGCTTTTCTATGGTACAACTGCCTTTGAGTCACCCATGTTCCTTGTAAGTAACCCCAGTAAACTCACTGCTTCACCAAGCCAGACCAGGGCATCTACCTGGGGTGAAGAGTCACTTGTTCACATCTCCCCCAGAAAGTCATACAACACCTGGACAATTCCCTCCACTGACACAGCGGCAGAACCGTGGAGGGACCTGCCAGCTAGGACTCATACAGAGGACACCTCAGGACAGTTTCACGGCACCTACAATCAAGAAATTGAAGCTAAAGCACCAAGGACATGTACAGACTACTCAGCCTTCATACCAAATCTTCACCTTCTGCCACGTTGATCTGCAAGCTGTAATTTTTCTCAAAGCATCGCAGCCTTATTATTTGACTCATCCAAAAAGTTAGCAACAGCTAACTTGATGAATGATGAACAGCTAATTGAATGATGCCCCCAAATGCAGAAATGAGCCCTTCTGGTAACTATCAAAAATAAAAATGTAAAGCCAGGCGTGGTGGCGCACACCTTTAATCCCAGCACTCAGGAGGCTGTGGTAGGAGGATCGCTGTGAGTTCGAGGCTACTCTGAGACTACATAGTGAATTCCAGATCAGCCTGAGCCAGAGTGAGACCCTACCTTGAAAAAACAAAATAAATAAATAAATAAATAGAAAAAAAAAGTAAAGATCCTGCTGTTACCGGTTCTTGCTGTGAGTCAACAGCATTGATATTTAATATACTATGAGGAATTCATCTAAATTTTAGACATGACCATTGAAGCCCAGCACGTCAGGCACTTCACTACCAAGCTTTATTTCCCTCATTGTGATTCCAACATTCTTTGATGCTGAATGAGGAAATTCATTTAATTAAACAGGAAGCCTCTAACCTCTAGTTCCTTTTTTTAAAATTATTGACAACTTCTTTAATTGTAGACAATGTCCCATGGTACTTTCCTTCCTCCCCCCACTTTCCCCTTTGAAACTTTACTCTCCATTATATCCCCTCCCCCTCTCAATCAGTCTCTCTTTTCAGTTTGATGTCATGATCTTTTCCTCCTATTATGATGGTCTTGTGTAGGTAGTGTCAGGCACCGTGAGGTCATGGATATCCAGGCCATTTTGTGTCTGGAGGAGCACATTGTAAGGAGTCCTACTCTTCCTTTGGCTCTTACATTCTTTCCGCCCTCTCTTCTGCAATGGACCCTGAGCCTTGGAAGGTTTGTTAGACATGTTTTAGTGCTGATCACTCCTCTGTCACTTCTTGTTCTTTTTTTTTGTTGTTGTTTGTTTGTTTTTTCCAAGTGCTGAGGATTGAACCTAGGGCCTTGGGCTTACTAGGCAAGCACTCATCTCCTGAGCTAAATCCCCAATCTGCTACCCCCGCCCCTCCCCCAACCTAGAAACAAACTAGGATAAGAGCAGTGAAGAATGGTCGGATATTTCATGGAAATTATACATTTACAAGCAGAACAATACAAATGTCCCTGAAATAGATTTATCTACCCAAGAGTTAAGTTATCTGATCAGGAAGTCATTGTAGACTAATGAAGATAAGGCCTGGGTTCCCCTGCAAATGAAAGTATTGACATTGCATTAAAAGCAAAACAGATTGAAGTTGTGAATGCTAAATAAAGTCATGGAAGACAATTATAATAAAACAAATAAATATTCATCTGCTAGAAGGATGGGATTAATAGTGTTGAAAAATTTAATTTTTTTTTGTATTTTTTTATGAGAGCACGAGAAAGAAAGAGAATTGGTGCCCCAGGGCCTCCAACCACTGCAATCAAACTCCAGATGCATGCACCATCTGTGTGCATGTGAGACCTTATGTTCTTGAGTCACCTTGTGCATCTGGCTTATGTGGGATTTGGAGAGTGAAACATGAGTCCTTTAGGCTTTGCTGTAACCATTAAGCCACTTCTCCAGTCCTAAAGTATGTATTTTTGATAGTCTAACTAAAAGTTGAAAGTTTACCCCAGAGACAGGCCACTGCTTTCTTAAATGCAGAAGCACATCGAAGCATGCCTTCTGAACTTCTGACAGTCGCATTTGGAGGGAGACACAGCTGAGTGTGCACAAGGCAGTGTCTTTCTACTTGCTTGAAATAAGAACTCAGGAATGCAAGGTCTCCCTGGAAAATGAGTTCATCTTCCTGGAAATAGATCCTGTTCTCGTCTTTCCCTTCAATGCTGGGGGAAGGGAAGCATTTGCAAAGATGTGTTGTACCTAAGTATTATGTGGGAAAGTAGAAGTTTGAAAGAATTTAAGTATCTATCACGAAGGTCTGCTCAGATGACTTGTGATGAGAACACACTGTGCCATAGAGAGGACATCTATATGATGACATCAAAACTTTCCCAAAGCATTCTGAGTGGGAAAGAGCAAGTTACTATGACATCACCCAATCCGCTTCAAACATGTGCAGTCTGCTTCTCCAGGAATTTGCATTAGGAACACTCCCATGTCCAATTGCTCTGCTAGAGCTCGCTTCCAAGGGCCAGATCCTATATTGTAGGTGTGACTGACACTCCTCTGCCAAGAAACAGCATGTGGACCCCTGGCTCAGTCAACACCTGATGATGCCAAAAGCTATCGCCTTTTGTTCACTCAACAAATGTTTGTAGAGTGACCTCAGTGTGTGGTGCAGTACTCTAGCTTCTAGGGATCTATAAAAGATGAAGCACGCCTTTAATCCCAGCACTTGGGAGGCAGAGGTAGGAGGATCGCTGTGAGTTTGAGGCCAGCTGGGACTACTGAGTGAGTGAGTGCCAGGTCAGACTGTGCTAGAGTGAGACCCTATCTCAAAATAAATAAATAAATAAATAAATAAATAAATAAATAAATAAATAAATAAATGTACCTGGTGAGTGAGGCAGCCACTGGACTATAACACAATATGGAAAGTGTGACCATGAGAATGTCCCAGACGACAGAGAGTAATGGCCAGGAGAGGGATGACAGAACTGTGCTTGGAGCCGACCCTGTCAGACACTCCTGGGCTGTCTTCACTGGCTACTGTGGTGAGCAAAGTGCCTATTCCACGTCAATGACTCCACTCTCTTTGGCTGTTAGGGGTCTTTTCTTTCTTTCTTTTTCTTGGCTGAGAGCACACAGCTAAAATATAAAAAATTTTAACTGGGCTGGAGAGATGGCTTAGAGGTTAAGGCGCCTGCCTGCAAAGCCTAAGAACGCTTGTTCAAATCTCCAGGTCCCATGTTTAGCCAGACGCAAAAGTGACGCAAGGGCGCAATGTTGCACATGCACACAAGGGGGAATATGCTCCTGGAAACCTTTCACAGCAACTGAGAGGCCCTGGTGTGCCCATTCTCTGCCTCTTCCTCTATCTCTGTCTCTAATAATAATAATAATAATAATAATAATAAAAAATAAATTAACTGTTTGGGGCTGGAGAGATAGTTCAGTGTATAAAGCATTTTCCACACAAGTATGAGTACCTGAGTTCAGATTCCAGCACCCACATAAAGCCGGACACTGGAGCTGATGTCTGACATCCCAGTGTACCTACAGCAGGAAAGCAGGTGGAGACAGGAGAACCCAACAGAAGTTCATGGAGCCAGCTAGTGTGGGAGTGGTGAACAATGAGAGACGCTGCTTCAAATGAGGTAGAAGGATTGACCCAAAGCTTGTCCTTTGACCTCTACACGTATGCCGTGGCATTTACTCATACACATGAACATGCACATATACACATATGCATGTACATAGCAAAAGTAACTGTTGTGTGACATGATCTCACTCTATCAACTGCATGAATCAGTTCGAGTACCACTCCCTCCTTTCTAAAGTCTTTCTCCCCAGTTTTACAGGAACACTCAGTCTCATAGGACTTCTCAGGGCTGTTGGCTCCATCCCATATGCTTGAGTGACCTCCTCTTTGAACCTTCATCCTTTAGAAGACATGGGGGTCTGCCTGAGAGTTCTTCACCCAACCAGGTACTCAAAGTTACTCCTGTCTTGTCCCAGAATTACACACCTGCTGGCAGATCATTCTAGTATCTAGCTGGATGGGAAATTCCCACTGGGCAATAAAAGGACCATGTCTCACAATCCTTTGGCTTCCCCCTCAACACACAGCTATGGTCAGCAAACAGCATAAGCTCAGACCCACTTCCACATCCCCAAATGTCTCTCAGACAACACATTCCTTTGGACCTATGTAGCGGACTACCGATACAGGCGCCTCGGTGGTAGACTTTGGCCATGAAAGACCAGCTCCCCTCTCTTGGTCCTATACCCCTACCAGATATCTGAGACACTTCTCTAGGACAGGGAAAATGCCTTATTTATTTGCAGATCCTTGATGCCTACTGCTTGGTTTAGCACACTGCTGAGCATCTGCAAAGGCAGAGGCTATCATCTCCAGGACCCATGTGACTTAGTGGGTTTCCTTTCCGCCTGAAGTTGTAATTCCCTGTCATGTACAAGGCAAAGGAAACCCTGTGTCAAGACTTGTCTAAGAACAAGGGAAAGTGAAAGCTCACTTCTCATCACGACTTTGGCAACTTCCTGTCAGGATGAACAACTCAGTGCTGCAGGTCTCAGGATTACACTCGTTGTCCCTCTTTTCTAACAAGTCTTTCCTCAAGTTGCTCTTCCCATCAACACCTCCATTCTCCATTTGCAAGGCCTATAGCTTTAGAAACAAGCTCAACCTCTCTGTTCCAGATATCTGGGCTCCCAGGTGCTTCCTACTGCTTCTTAGTGCTCACTCGGAAATACTTTTTTCTCTTGGACCCACCCAAGTATATATAAGTCCTCGAGTGATGCCCCAGTTCATGGCATTCCCTTTCCCAGCTCCACTCACACCCTTCCTTCATAATCAGATCCCATGTGCCACCATGACACCATGACTTATTAGTTGCTGTTTTCAGGTAGTCTGTCCGCCACTCAATCAATAGCTTCCTACCCTGGCATCCTTAGCCTGTGTGGTTCGCTTTTGATCTGACCCAGGCCCACATGGTTCTCTGATGTCAGGACCCAGAGGAACCCTCCTGCCTTGGCTAGCATAGCCTGGGTGTCTTCCCTTCTGAGAACATGTACCCTCCTCCTTGGCAATGGTCTCATCTCATTTATGCTTATCCACACCCCACTCACCATCTCTCGCACAGGGGTTCACTACCAGAACTACCTAGCACTCCTACACTACCTTTCTGTGATTCGCACACAATCTCTCTTGTGCTGAAAGTCAGGACAGCTAGGAAGACCAACCAATCAACCACAGGATCCTGTCCAAACCACCAGAACTCTGACAGCTACAAGCTAAAATGAGAGTTGACATGAAGGGGACCAGTCCATCTGTCATCCAGGCAGGAAGTCCAGGAGGCTCTCTCTGCCACCACCACATACAGTTAGTTACTCCCCATCACTCACAGAACTAAAGTTATCAACTGAATATAGGGGCACACACTTTTTAGGGGGCACTTGCTTTTACATCCTCCATTTAACCATTCAGGGACGTCTTTGGTACAAATTTTGGGTGACTGCGCAAATACCAGAGGGGGATGGAGTGGAAAATGGAGCTGTCGGCTGTTCTTGGTGAATGTGATAGTAAGGGTGTCCGAAGGATAGAATTCAAACTCCAAGCCACAGCCCAAACAGTGGGGCTCAGTCAGAGGACAAAAGCACTAATGAGTAGAATGCAAGCACGGGCAAAAGGAAGGGGTACAAAGGATGCTCAGTGGCGAAGAAGGCTTCAGACTGTAAAACTGGAACCACCTTTCTTTCCACCAAGCCTCACGCCCAAAACTGCAACGACTATTATTATGAGGGCGTGCTGAGATCCGAGCGGTCTGCAAAGCAATCACCCCTCGTCTGGCGCGGCCAGCCTCCACCAACACCCGCCCGTCCGCGGGGGGCTCACCGATGGAGATCTCCTGCGCGAAGGCCAGCGAGATGAGCAGCAGTGGCAGCCCCACAGCGATGCACGTGACCATCTTGTCCACCGCCAGCTCCAGCCGCAGCCCCTTGAACTTGGCCTCGGTGGGCTCCTTCAGCAAGAAGTCGGAGAACACGTACTCCGTGGCCAGGTGGGCGATGGCCATAGCTACCGAGCACGGGAGGCCAGGCCCAGGTACCACGGGCAGCCGGGGCGCCGCGCCTTCCCGCTCTGCCGCCTGGCCCGCGCCTTCCGCTTTCCCTAAGCTGGCTGCGGGGAGGCCGCCCGCATCCCACTCCTGCGCGGAGGCTGCGCCGCCCTCGCAGGGACCCTCCGGCCGGCTCGCGGCCAGGGGCGCCCCGAGCTCCGCAGGGCAGGCGGGGACTCAGCGCCCGTCCTCCCGGCCCGCCCCGGCCCGCCCCCGCGCACGCCGCCTGGGCCCTCGGGGCGCGCGACACCCGGCCTGAGCGCCCAGCGCCTGGACCAAGCCGGAAGCAAGCGCGCACCCGAGCGGCCCCGGCTCCGGAGCGGCGGCCCTGCGCTCCGCCAGCCGCACCGCGCTCTTCCGGAACCTTCGCGGGAAACCGAGCACCCAGGGGCTTGCAGCTTCCGGAAGCGCGCTGACGCTGCGGTCGGGTGGGCGCGGCTACCCTGAACTCCGCACTGGCGAAGGGGTCGCGTACCCAAGTGGCTTTCGCGAAATTCTTCCCCAGTCACTTCTGCCACAATCCCTTCCCCTGTGCACAAGCCCTTTTATGCCTCACATACATTGTGTGCCTGGGCGTGATGCTGGGGTTCGAACCCACGCGCTTCCTGCGAGCTTTGGCAGGAGCTCTATGGCAGAGCTGCATCTCTACACTGAGCAATCCAGCTGAAGGGGCTGGCTGGCTGTTAACCGTTCAAGGAGTACCCGATGCCATGGTGAGGCTGTGGTAACGAAGCGGTGAAGACTGAGCTGAGAGGGACCTTGGATCTGGTCAGGCCTCCGCGAGGGGACACGCGGAGAGACGGGGAGAGGTAGCTGTGTGTGACTGGACTCCTCTGGACTCTACTTTCCCAGAGTCTGGCCCGCATGCCAACAGAGGGATGGGTAGGTGGATGAATGACTGTTGGGGGCTGCAGAGAGCTGATTCTGGACCCCTCACAGGAAGTAGAAAATGACGAAGACTGGAGGAAAGGCTCCAACCACCATTTGAAGCAAAAAGGATTTTAAAGGTGAGAACTCTTGGTGCCAGGCATGACTGTCTTTCTGGTCTATAAGATCCATGGAGGTAAGTTACCCTCAAGGCCCAAATGATCCTCTGCGCTTGGCATGTCCTCTACATGCATCTCCATTGGCCTACAAAGCCCTGCACTGAGATGGGTCACGGGACTTCACGCATCGTCTCCTCAAGCCTGAACTCCCATCTTGCCATCTTACACACATGTGCCCAAGGCAGAAACGTGCAGTGCCATCATTAACACTTCCATCTCTCTTGCAGCTGCCCTAATTTCTGAATGCTCTTGTTTATCTTGTCTAAAGATGTCAGATCTGACACTTTTCCACCTGCACAGCCAACACCCCAATTCAGTCCGCCATCATCTCTCCTAACCAATTACAGCAAGGTATTCCCCACAGCTGCCAGAAGTTCTTAAAATCTCCAATTTAGTCATGTGACCCTACTGAATAAAAATAGTGTTTTTAAGATAAAATTCAAGTTTGTCACAATGGCCACTATCAACCTCACCTACTTCAATCCTTGTTTGTTTGTTTGTTTGTTTGTTTGTTTGTTTGTTTGTTTGTTTTATGAGGTAGGGTCTTGATCTAGCTCAGTCTGAACTTGAATTCACTATGTAGCCTCAGATTGGCCTTGAACTCACAGTGATCCTCTTGTCTCTGCCTCCCCAGTGCTGAGATTAAAGGCATGCTCCACCACAACCAGCACTTGACTCCTTCTTCCTTTCTTCAAGTTGGTTAGGCCCCTCCTCCCAGCCTTCTGCCCCTAGTGCTCCCAACAGTGGCCTTTTTGTTCTGACCCTTATTCACCCTCATGGCCTCAGTTCACTCTTCCAGGACACCCTTCCCTAAATAAACTGAACTATTTATTAAGTACACTTCTATTCCTTGTGCCACAGATACCAGCTGTGGGTCTTAGGGAAGTTACTTGTGACTCTGTTTCCTCCTCTGTAAAATAGTTATCCATACATTTTAGGATTATGGATCCTAAGGATCTAGCAAACTGATGAGTGCTGTGCAGAAGTTATCTCTTACTGTTTCTATTTTTCCTTCTTAACTATAACACAGTTGCAGCTATACAATTATTTGCTTAACTGTTCATTTATTTAATGTTTGCCCCCCTGCAACATGGCAGCATCATGAAGGTGTGACAGTATCCAGGTATACCACTTTTATCTCCCACAATTAGCATAAGTGCCTGGCACATAACAGGTGTTTTATTAACATTATTCATTTAATATCTAAAGGAATTATTTTCATCTTGAAGGGTTTTTTTTTTGAATAGCCCAATTTACACTCATGTATCTGTTACCTGCAAGGCCTGTGTTGCAGGCTGGTGATGGACCAGGAAAGCAAGACCTGGAGGATGAGTCTGTCTGTGGTAAGCCGAGGGGGACTGGGAGCTTCCTTGAGTCAGTAATCATAGATGTCATTGTCATCTCCTCATTTAGGACTGATTCCTCCAACCGGTGGCACATCCCAGTGGGAAGTGGCAGAATCCCCCACAGGAGTTAGATTCCCTCAGCACTTTCCCCTCCACTCTAGCATTCAGCTCACTGCCTTAGGGGATTGTAGGTTGCTGGTTTGTTTTGTCATTACATATGAACCCCTGAGGATCTGGACTGAGACTCAGCAGGACTGGAAACTACCCTGGGTCCTGGTAGTTTTGTGTACTCATTAATCTGTGTTCGCCAAAATTTAAACAGAGAAATTTGTTAGGAAAAGGGAAGTAGGGAAGGTGAAGGGAAATAAGTCAAAGTGCTAAACTTTTTTTTTTCAGTAAGCATTAGGGCATGTTTGGAGGGAATTACTATAAACTGAGCCATGCTGCTTTCAGAGGATTTCTCTGCCTGCCAGTGTGGAAGGACCAGAAAGAGAGAGCAGAGGTGGAGACGCAAACAGTGTCTTGTACATGAAGAATAAAAAAGTCCCCAAGCTGATGCCAAGGCCTTGACGATCGAGATAACTGGTTCCCAGGGGCATGACAGATAAAAGAACCATTTTTTCCCATGGTAAAAAGAAAATTAAAAAACAGATTAAAAAAATCTGACATATACACCACCATACTTTGGGAGGAAACTAGAAAGCAAAAGCCTGGATTTAACTCCTGGCTTTGCCAGTTACTTTCTGTATGACCAAGGGAGATACCTAAGCCTCAGTTTTCTCTTACCAGTCAGGATGATCCTAACTCTCTCAGTGGATTGTACTAAAAATCGAAGGGGATACCAGTGGGATGTGATGGCACACACTGGTAATCCCAGCACTTGGGAGGTGGAGGCAGGAGGATCAGGAGGAACTGGTAATCCCAGCACTTGGGAGGTGGAGGCAGGAGGATCAGGAGGAACTGGTAATCCCAGCACTTGGGAGGTGGAGGCAGGAGGATCAGGAGGAACTGGTAATCCCAGCACTTGGGAGGTGGAGGCAGGAGGATCAGGAGGAATTCAAGGTCACCCTCAGCTATATAGTGAGTTCAAAGCCAACTGGTCTGCACGAGGCTCTATCTTACAAAACCAAAAAACAGGGCAGGGGGGAGGTACATATTTTTTAATGCTTTCTGAATCATAGACAACAGTATGAGCATCATTACTTTCTAAAAGATACTCTTTACATTTTTCTTTGGTGTGTATGTGTTTGTGTGTGAGCACATATGTGTGTATGGGTGCATATGTACTTGTGAGCACCTGTGTGTGGAGGCCAAAGTACAACTCTGATGCCATCTTCAGGTGCTCTTCACTTCCTTTGAGACAGGGTCTCTCTCATTGTCCTAGATCTCACTAATTAGACTAGATTAGCTGCCTAACAAGCTCCAGTGATCACCCTGTCTCCGCCTCCCCAGCACTAGAATTGTAGGCACACACCACCACATCTGGATTTTTTTTTCCACATCTGGATTTTTTTAAACAGGTTCTGAGGATCAAGCTCAGGTCCTCATGCTTGCAGAGTAAGCACTTTACCCACTGAACGATCTCCCCAGACTTTAATCACTCCTCCCACTCACCCTGTTTAATGGCAAGTAATTCTGAGTGACAACAAAACAAACAAACAAAAAAAACATACAAATTGTCATGTGAAACTTTATTAAAAAGAGAAATAGTATATAATAAAACTACCTTGTGGTTTTGTTTTCATTAAAAAAATAAACTAAGTGAGAAGGAAAAAGACTTACAACTAAATAATTTGTTGTCTTGCTAAAGGTGAGTAATAAATAAGGCACTGATAATTACATAATTATGCAGCCTACACATGTATGGACACTGTAGAGTATGTGCTACAGCGTATACAAAAATCACATTGTCAGTGGCTAGCAGGCTAGAATTCAAAAGCTTTTGGGTACCCTGTTGATAAGACATTCAAGAAAACTACAAACAGAGCTATTAACAATTGCATCTGTTTTAGTATCACTATGGCTTCTATCAAATTACCCGTTTCCTGTCACCAAGAAGAAGATAAGGAAGTATGAAGTTCCCTCCACCGGAGTATTTATTAGGTCCTACTCATTCACCTGGACAGTCAAGTGAGCCACGGCTAAGGCAGTGGTCTGAATCACTCATCTAACATCAGCATCTTGGGGCAGCTTGCCCTCAGCCATCCAGTAGTCAACAATGTTGCTTTTATCAATCTTACAATTAATATCTGGGCCTGCCCACAGAGAGGATGCATTGCCTCCTTATGCACTGAATTTGGTTGTCCAATATTTTAGGTTTGCTTATGAGTTGTGGGAACTGGAACATTAATCTTCAAAGCTGATTTAATGGCTTCAAAACTGCCACAAAGACTCTCTTTTCAAACAGATTATTTTCTTTTTTTTTTTTCCCCTCTTCCTCTCAAGGGTTATGTCTTTAAAAGGCATGGAATGTAAGAGTTTGAGAATTCCTTTCCCCTCCCAACCAGTCAGCTGCGTTGATGAATTCCTCCTGCCATCCCTCACATGATGAGACTGCTAGTATTTCATAGAAGATGGAGATGTGGGAAAATCACGCCTCCCCAACTAAATGAAAAACAAGACTCAAGCCCACACTTTGCCAACCCCTCACCAAGAACTCCTAAACTTTCAGGGAGTCTTTGCCTAACAGTGAGAAAATCAAGCGCTCTCCTTCACAGATTCCAGCCCTCCAGTATTCTGAAACAGAAACTCTCTAGTTGATTTTTGAAAATATAGACGTTGCCATGGAAACATATTGTAAAAAACATATAATATAAATGAATTGTAAACATTCAAGTATTTCTACAGGCTTGCATAAAAACAGCAGCAATTAAATTAAAAAAACTTATAAATTTGCCTTGTCTAACAGTGCACAGGCTGCTTATATGAAAGGGGGAAAGGCCAGGAGAGGTAATAAAAGCCTCCCAAAGATTCATTTGGTCCAGGTTCATCAACACATGCTGCCTTGGACATTTCCATGAACTCCTCAGAAACTTACTTTCCCTGGAGCAAGTAAGGGCACCCTTTCATGTAACAGAGTTGAAAAATCAGTGCAGTGCCAGGTAGACTTGAGATCTGAGGCACTATGACTCTAGAAGTTGTCCATCTAGAAACTTTGATGGTTAGCTAAAGATTTTTTAATTTTAAAAATTCTGTTTAATTTTAACTTTTTAAAGTTTTCGATTGTTTTTTAACTTAATTTTTTAACTTTATAAATTTTTAAAAATTTTAATTTTAAACTATGAATGATGGAATATGAAAATATCTTTCAGAGGGTCTCCCACTTGCACGACTCGTTCATAGAACAAACTAATGGTTGGTATTTTCTGGTCCCGTGCAGTCTCCTTTTTCTCTATACCTGAGGATTATTCACAGCCCATTAAAAAATAAATAAGTAAAAGCAAATTGCTTCGGATGACACTTCAGGAGTTCAGAGGCCTGATCCAGGATAGATACAGTGTCGACCTTCCATGGTGAACAATGTCTTGGTCCAGTTTCCCGTTGGCCACTGTAGAACCCGAGTTCTTCCCACTGAGGAAGGCCGGATGGTTCACAGAGCATCTGTGGGGAGTGCACAGGACTGGACTTCCCGGTAAGCCATCTGCCTCCTCGCAGAGCGCAGTGTTAGGAAAAGAACCACGGTGGCCACCAGGAGGAGAAGTCCCGTGATGAATAGGATGACCAAGGCTGCCTTGGCTCCCCTTGGACCCAAATTCTTGCCAAAGAAATAGAGCTCCTCCTTTCCAGGTTGTTCTGTGAAAAACAAAAGTGAGGCATCAGGCACCTGTCTCTTCCCCAGGGGTGAAATATGGAGGCATTATCACACAGGATGCAGGAAAACATATCATTACCCTTGGAGGGCACTGTGGCCGGATGGACAGCTCCTCCAGAAGGGGACTTGGTGGAATATGGAATCCTGTTGTCTGGGGGAACGAGATAAGTTGATGGTTTTATAAACAAGAGAAGGAGAGTCTTTTCATGGCACAACTCATGTCTTTACGCTCGCGAGGACTTGATTCCCTGACCAGCTTTGGCCATCTTTCTTGGATTTTCATTAGGCTACTTCACACCAGTCCATAGACGTTCCTGCCCTCTCTACTTCCCCAGCCCATTTTTAAAAATATGTGGGTCCAGGAGAATCAAGCTCAGACAATTGTCAGGCCCTCTTGAGCCCCTCAAGCTTGTGGCAAGTGGTCTTACCTGCTGAGCCCTCTCCGCAGCCCTTCTGTTCATGTTTTTACTAAGTGCCTTCTTGAAATCATGGCCTCTGAATCAGCCTGGGCTCACAGTCAGTAAGGACTGTTAACCATGTCCGCCAGCTGCCACTCAACCCTGTAGTCTGCCCTCTCCATTGGGTTACATATTGACATGTCTGCCTCTTGCTGTGAGCTTCTTGGGGGCTATGTTTCTCTCATGCCTCCTGTTTTGTGGGTCTACAAAAAGCTTGGTGCCATCAGCTGGCATCCCTGACAGACAATACCTATGTTTCTAAGGACTGTGTAGGTTGTCTCCATGCCAGCATGAATGTGATCAGACACATGACAGTGCAGCAGCCACGTCCCTGGATGATCTGCAAACAGTTCAATGGTTTGGAACGTCCCAGGAAAGAGATCATACACATCTTCTCGGTAGGATTTATCTATCTGCAAAAGCCAAAAACATAGTTTGTGGCTTTCTTTGCTTACATGGCAAGAAGAAAAAGAAGAGCAAAGAAACACATAGTAAGCACAAGGAAGGGAATGATAAGATCAGAAATCAGTAAAATCATGAAGAGGGCCTGAGGAGATGGCTCAGCAGGGAAGAGCACTTGCTGTAAGCATGAGGGTTTCAGGGAATCCAAGGGTCACGTGAGTTCAAATCACTAGGACCCATGCAACAGCTGGGTGTGGCCCAGTCCTGTGGGGAACAGAGACTGGTGAATCACTAAGGCTCATGAATATTGCCATTACACATCAGGAGAAATTACACCTCAAAGAAACATACAGATAAGCAATACAGGAAGGATACCCAACATTCTCTGGCCTCCATGAGCACACAGAAGTGCACACATTGACACATACGCATGCACATACCACACACATACCACCAACACCTCCATCATCACCACCACACAGACTACACACTCAAAACAAAAGAATAGAAAAACAACAGAGACAAATCAAAGAAACCTAAAGCTAGTTCTTTGAACACATCCATAAACTGACAAACTGTGTAGTGGCCAGTTTCTATGATGGCCCTCAATAATTCTCATTTCCTGATAGACAAGCTTTGTAGTTCCCTCCCATTGTATATGAGGGTTAGTCTGTGGGACCCATTACATACAGCAGAAGTAAAGGCATTCCATTTGCAAAATTAGGCTATAAAAGACAGATTCTATCATAGATCTCTCTTAAATTGGTTGGTCTGGGTGAAGCCAGCTCTGGCATCTTAAACCTTTAGTCAACAACCACATAAGCAAGGTTGAGAAAGGTTCTGTGGTTCAGACAAACCTTTGACAGCTGCAGACCCAGATACCTTGACTGTAGCCTCAAGATGTAGAATCAGAACCAGTTAGTCAAACCACTCCCAGATTCCAGACCCAGAGAAATGGAGATAATAAGTCCTTCTTGTTTTGGGTCACTGAACTTTAGAGCAATTTGTTATGCAGCAGTATATCTGTAATACAAATTTCTAGAAAGACTGACCAAGAGAAAAATGATACAAATTGTAAACATAGGAAAGGGAGAACATCCCCAAAACCTTATAGACACAAAAAGAATAAAGAATGTTGTGTAATTAGTTCCTTGTCCACAAATTCTACAATGTACATATGGTGAACAAATTCCTTAAGAGACATGATGTGCCAAAGATCACTTGAGAAGAAACAAATGACCTGACTCGCATTGGGTCTATAGTTATACCATCTAATAGGTCCAAATTGCTTGATTGGCAAAATCTACCAAATATTTAGAGAAGTAATATTAGGAGCTAGGGTGGTGGCTGTGCAACAGTGACATCCTGTGATCAGATCCCCAGAACCCACGGAATGCTGGACATGGTAGGGTGCACCTATAATCCCAGTGTGCCTATAGCAAGATGGAAAGCTGAAACAGGAGAATCCCCAGATAAGCTAGTGTTTGCAATAGTAAACAAAAGACCTTGCCTTAAATAAGGTAGATGGTAAGTACTGATAACCAAGGTTGTCCTCTGACTTCTACATGCATGCTGTGGTATCCCCATGCTCACATTCACACACACACACACACACACACACACACACACACACACACATTTTAAAAATATTTATTTATTTGAGACAGAGAGAGGGAAAGAAAGAAAGAAAGAAAGAAAGAAAGAAAGAAAGAAAGAAAGAAAGAAGAAAAAAAAAAGGAAGGAAGGAAGGAAGGAAGGAAGGAAGGAAGGAAGGAAGGGGCAGATAGAGAGAGAAAGAATGGGCACACCAGATCTTTCAGCCACGGCAAATGACTCCAGACACATGTACCACCTTGTGCATCTGGATTTACATGGGTACTGGGGAATCAAACTTGGGTTCTTTGGCTTTGCTGGCAAGTGTCTTGTGGTAGTTAAAATGAGTAGCTCCCAATATAGTCAGGATTTTATTAAAGTTTGTAATTTAGGGGCCTGGAGAGATGGCTTAGCAGTGAAGCGCTTGTCTGTGAAGCCTAAAGACCCCAGTTTGAGGCTCGATTCCCCAGGACCCACGTAAGCCAGATGCGCAAACTGGCACATGCATCGAGTTTGTTTGCAGTAGCTGGAGGCCCTGGCATGTCCATTCTCTGTCTATCTGTCTGCCTCTTTCTCTCTCTGTCTGTCATTCTCAAATAAGTAAATAACAAATAAACAAAAACAATTAATTAAAAATGTTTGTAATGTAGATCTGTAGCCACCTGGCTGGAGGAGGTATCAGTGGGCAGAGCCTAAGGTCCATCCCTAAGGCATGGGGAATTCCAGTCTAAAGATTCAAAAAGTGCCTGAGCTTTCCCTGTTGTTCCTAAGTGTGCTTGCTTATGGTGCTGGTGTGGCTTGTGGCTTTTTTTGTTTTCTCTGCTTGTACCTGTGAAAGCAGGCCAGCTTCTTCTGTCATTGTGGAACTTCCCCTGGATCTATAAGCTTCAAATAAATCCTCTCTCTCCCATAAACTGTGTCTGGTCTAGAGGTTCATCTCAGTGACCTAAAGCTGTCTAAATATAGAATTGGTACCAGAAATGGGGTAGTATTGCTGCACAATGAATCTGGCCATGTGGATTTTGGTCTTTTGGAACTTGTGTGCTAGAGGAATGGGTAATTTGGTGCTTGCAACTGAAGATGCCTTCTGAAGTGGTAAGACAAGTTTCATGGGCTATTCTGATAGAAGTTTGAAAATGCTAAGTACAGAGAAAATTGTATTTAGAGGCTTGGCTTATGAACTTTCTAAGGGAAAGGAAAGACTACAAAAAAAACCTTGTTGGATCTGGGCTACTGGTACAAGGGCTGGCTGCATTATGCTGCCCAGGCCTAGACAGTTTGATGAAGGTTAAATTTATAACGGACTGATGTGCTTGGCTAAAGATATGGGACTGAGAGATTTAAGATTTTAAGTATACTACACACCTTAACTGCTAAGCCATCTCTCCAGCCCCAGAAATATATTTTTTATACATTTAAAAATATTTTATTTACATTTATTATGTATTTGAGAGAGGGATTAAAAGGCTGAGGGAAAAAGAGACAGAGAAAGTGGGCACACCAGGGCCACTGCAAACAAACTCCAGACCCAGATGCAGGCACCACCCTGTGCATATGGCTTACGTGGGCACTGGGGAACTGGTCCTTAGTCGTCACAGGCAAGCACCTTAACCACTAATTCATCTCTCCAGCCCAACAAATTTTTTTTAAAAAGAAATAATACTTCTAAGCAAAGTAAGAAAATAGAAGATGGAAGAACACTTCCATTCATTTTACAGAGTGGTATTACCCTGTTACAAAAGCCAAACACACACATTACAAAAAAGAAAGGTGTACTCAATAGCCCTCATTTACACAGATGCAAAAATCCTCAACAAAATGCTAGCAAGTAAAATCCAGCAATACTTAAAATAGGTAATGTATAATGACCAAGTAAATTTTATCAAGGGAATTAAAAAGTGATTCCATTTACAAAAATCAATCAATACAATTTATCAGTGGACTGAAGAAAATCATGAATAGATTAAAGAAGAAAAATTATATGATCAGATGCATAAAGAAGACATTTGATATAATGTATGTATATGATAAAATCTCTAAGTAAAAGGAGATTAAGAATAGAAGGAAACCCTCAACTTAGTAATGAGTTGTATAAAATATCTACAACATACTTTATATTCTATAGTGAATGACTGTAATCTTTCTCCCTAAGGCTAAAAGGAAGGCAGAGCTGGGTGTGGTGGTGCATACCTTTAATCCTAGCACTTGGTAGGCAGAGGTAGGAGGATTGTTGTGATTTTGAAGGCAGCCTGAGACTACATAGGGAATTCCAGGTAAGCCTGGACTATAGAGCAAGACTATACCTTGAAAAAAAAAAAAAAAGAAGGCAGTGATCTCCATTTTTTTTTTTTCAAAATTATGGTAAAGATCCTATAATACAAGGCACAAGAAGGAGAGAGTCATATAGATTGAAAATAAAGGAAAGTTCATCTCTGTTTATAGACAACATGATTTTCTATGTAGAATGCCCTCTTGCCTAAGATCTATAGAAAACCCACTAGAACTAAAGCAGATTTAGCAAAGTTGCAGGATATAAGGCTGTAGTAGTAGTTTGATGTCCCTCCATTGACTCAGGTTTTATTAAAATTGAGATGGCAGCTTCTGCCCCTAGCAGGCAAACTCCTGCTGTGGGCAGTGGGGTGTCACTTGGGGTGGATCTGAATTCCAGCCTGAAGGATGCAGAGCTCTGTCTGCTGTGTGCTTGTTTGTCTTGTGGTTCTGGTGTGTGGTTGTGTCTCTGGATCTGTGTAAAGGGGGCTAACTTTTTCTGCCATTATGGAACTTCCCCTGGATCTGTCAGCCTGAAATAAATCCTATTCCTCTCATAAACTGTGTCTGGCCTGAAAGCTTACCCCAGCAGCATGAAGCTGACTACAGTAAAGGCTCACGTGCAAATATCAATTATACTTCTATGCACTGGCAATAAACAATTAGAAGTTAAAAACAATACCCTTGATACCATCAAATCTTAGATATGTGATTTATTTAAATATCTGGAAACTATATGCAACATATATATACTGAAAACTACAAAATGCTCATGTAATAATAAAAATGAAGAGAAAAGTATATCATATCCAGATATAGATCAACATATATGCAGTAAATATGATTTTTCACAAAAGTATACAAGTAATTTAATGGGAAAATGAATAAAGGCTTTTCTTTCAACAACAGGGTCTTGCTATGTGGCCTAGGCTAATCTCAAAGTTGGTTTTTAGCTTAGGCAATGATCCTCCTCACTCAGCATCCTGAGGGCTTGGATAACAGGTATATATCAGGACTCCTGGTTCAAGAACAGTGTTTTCAATATTTAGATAACCATATACAAAAAATGGACCTCAATCTTTACTTCAAGCAGCACATGAAAATTTATCTAAAATGAACCAGAGCTCCAAATAAAAACACAAATTGTAGAACTTCTAAAAGGAAAGAAGACCTATATGATCCTAAATTCAGCAAAACTTCTTATATATGATGCCAAAAGCATGGGCCATAAAAATGATATAATTATTAAGAAATTTTGTTGTTTGAGATACTATTGAAAACAAAGATAAACTAAATACCGAGAACAAATATTTGCAAATCACATAAAGAGTTTGTTCCCAGAATGTATAAAGCACTTAGGTGCAAAAGAAATAATCTAACTTTAAAAAGATAGCCCATGGGCTGGAGAGATGGCTCCTAAGCCTAAGAACGCTGGTTCCAATCTCCAGGTTCCACATTTAGCCAGATGCAAAGTGACGCAAGGGCTCAATGCCGCACTTGACCACAAGGGGGCGCACACATCTGGATTTCGTTATCAGCAGCTGAGAGACTGCTGGCGCACCCATTCTCTATCTGTCTCCCTCTCTTTCTGTCTGTCTCTCTCTGTGTCTCTCTCCAAAAAAAATTAAAAAAAAAAAGATAGCCCATACTACCCAAAATAACCTGGAAATTAAATGCAATCTCTATCAAAATACCAATAACAGTCCTCAAATTATTAGGAAAACTCCTAGAATATTTCTGACATCTTCCCCCATGAAAATAGAATAGTTGAAGTAGCCTGATTCTACTTCCTGTTCTCTCTCTCTCTCACTACATATGTAATATAACCATCTGGCTCCCTGCTCCTGCCACCATGCCTTCCCCATTATGATGGACTGTATTCCTGGAAATATAAGCCAGAATAAAATCCTTTCCTCCTTAAGATGCTTCTTGTCAGGTATTTGTCACAGTGACAAGAAAGCACCTGATCCAGGCACACACCTTTAATCCCAACACTCGGGAGGCAGAGGTAGGAGGATCACCATGAGTTTGAGGCCACCCTGAGACTACATAGTGAATTCCAGGTCAGCATAGACTAGAGTGAAACCCTACCTCAAAAAAACCAAAACCAAAACAAACAAAAAAAAATGGTACCTGATATCACTTGTGTTGGTGCTACCGCAGATTAGACATGGATACCATTTTCTGCTTCCTTGTACACAGTACTGAGAACCTTAGAAGGCAGACTCTGTGGACTTTATCCCTGGAGGTTGATTCAGCAGGTCTGGGGTGGGGCATGGCAATCTGCTCTCTAACGGGCTCCAGGGGTGATTCTGCAGTACAGCTAGCTCTACCCAGAGCGCACAGCAGAGCACACATGGTCATGGTCCAGCCAGCTTTCCAGAGTGGAAGTCAAGATAAAGTCTGGGGAATCTCAGGCCAGAATTTGAAAGATCTCCTCCCTTTTAAGACAGCACTATTCTTCTGAATGGCTGGTTAGTTGCTGTGGTTGTTTTATAAAAAATAATAAATACATATGTTAAGAAATTCTTGGGGCTGAGGAGATGGCTCAGTGAGCAAATTGCTTGTTATGCAAGCATGAGGACCTGAGTGTGGATCCACAGAACCCATGTGAAAAACTGCCAGGCATGGTGGTGTGTGCCTGTAATCCCACTTCTGGCGCCACAGAGATGGGAGTATCATCTGGGCTTACTGGCTAGCTATTTTTTCTATTTGTTATTTTTTAAATTATTATTATTTTATTTTAGAGAGAGAAACATAGAGAGGGGGGAAGAGAGAGAGAGAGAGAATGGGCATGCCAGGGCCTTTCAGCCACTGTGAACAAACTCCAGACGTGTCTGCCCCCTTGTGCACTTATGCGACATTGCACACTTGCATCTCTTTTGCATCTGGCTATTATGTACGACCTGGAGATTTGAACAAGCATTCTTAGGCTTTGCAGGTTAGGTCCTTACCTGCTAATCCATCTCTCCAGCCCCTGGCTAGCTTTTGTAGCAGAATCAGCGAGTTCCAAATTCAATGAGAGACCTTGTCTCAAAAGAGTAAAATGGACAGCAATTGAGGAAGACACCTAACATCGAACTCTGGCTTCCACACGCATGCACACACATGTGGACACGTATCCCACATGCACACACAAATGTTTACAAACATGTAAATACACATGCGCATACACCACACGATGCACACATACACTTCTGAAAAAAGAAATCTTGATCAAAAGGAGGGTTGTAATCACATACTCTGTTCCATTCTCTAAGAGGTACTCCCTCCCAAGCATTGCCACGTCACTCACTTATTCCTGTGTTAGTTCAACTCAAAGCAGCTTCCTGAGACTTACTTTGAACAGAAAGCTCTCCGCGTGGTAATGGATGGTGTGTATGTCCACTTCACTTCCTATTCCCAGCAAGTACCAGTTAGTCATAGTGTCTTCATACATTATGAGGCCAGGGAGATTGCCAAAGATCTTCCCATTGATGGCTAAGGTGAGAAGAAAACAACCTCTGGTCAGTGAGAGGACACATGCCACCTCGTTTGGGTTTAGAAATGGTTCAACATAAGCCAGGCGTGGTGGCGCACACCTTTAATCCCAGCACTTGGGAGGCAGAGTTAGGTGGATCACCATGAGTTCGAGGCCACCCTGAGACTGTATAGAAATGGTTCAACATCTTCCTCCCTCACACTTACAAATGACAAAAATTTCTTTGCACAAAGGAAGCCAGGAAAGAAAATCGCAGGCTTTTCAAATCTCTCTCTCTGACTTTCTCGCGCACTCACTCACTTGCTCTCTTTGTGTCTGCACACACACGAGCCACAGCACATGTGTAGAAGTCAGGGGATACCCAGGTGTCTGTCCTCACCTTCCACCTTGTTTGAGACAGGCTTTCTTTGTTCTTCTCTGTGCATGCCAGGCTGGCCGGCACATGGGTTTCTGGGGATTTTCAAGTCTCCACATCCTATGTCTCCATAGGAGCACTGGAATTACAGCTGCACTACCACATCCAGCTTTACATGGGTTCTAGGGAGATGAACTGAAGTCTCATACTTGAGCAGCAAGCTGTTTACCCACTGAGCCCTCTCCCCAGTGCTACCATTTGTCTCTTAAAGCTACATCCTGAGTGACAGTGTTGCTTGCTCAGTATCTCCTACTGGAAAGTAGATTGCAGGCTCATTGGTGAGCTCTACACTTACATCTACACCATGGATAGACTAGGCCACCCAGAACTGGGTACATGCATGTATATGTATATGAATTGCATACATATAGTCTATAATATGAATTTGAAGCTATGTCATTAGTGTTTCACTTTCTGAGAATTAGTATGAGTCAGGCTGAATCTCCAAAAGGGAAGCTTCAGACAGGCTATGACCTCACAATGACAAAGGGGCTGCGTGGATGCGATGGTGAATGCCACTCCTCCCACTTCCTGCTATTTTACTCTGTGCATCATGAGATCACTAAACAAGTCATATTCATTAAAACAGAAAACAGGGCCAGGGAGATGGCTGAATCAGTAAGTGCTTACATGAGGACCTAATTTAGACCCCAGCATCTCTGTGAAAGCCAGTTGCTGTGGTGTGGGCCTATGATCCCAGTACTGGGGAGACAGACAACCTCAGGGCTTGCTGCCTAGCCAGCCTAGCTGAATCAGTGACCAACAGGTTCAGCGAGAGACCCTGTTTTTAAAAAATTACCAGGCATAGTGGTGCACACCTTTAATCCCAGCACTCGAGAGCAGAGGTGGGAGGACCACCATGAGACTACCTAGTGAATTCTGGGTCAGCCTGGACTAGAGCAAGACATTGCCTTGAAAAACAAACAACAAAAAAGTAGAAAACAGTTGAGGAAGATATCCATAATTGACCTTTGACCTCCACATGTATGACCACACCACACACATAAATGCATACAAAAAATAGTAAACTTCTGAGAAAGCACAAAATTAGTAGGAGAAAGAGTAGTTGGCCAGCTGGGTATGGTGGCGCACACCTTTAATACCAGCACTTGGGAGGCAGAGGTAGGAGGATTGCTGTGAGTTTAAGGTTACCCTGAAATTAACATAGTGAATTCCAGGTCAGCCTAGGCTATAGTGAGAGCCTTCCTTGAAAAAAAAAACAACAAACAAATAAATATAAAAGAAGCCAGGCATGGTGGCGCATGCCTTTAATCCTAGCACTCGGGAGGCAGAGGTAGGTAGATCGTTGTGAGTTCAAGGCCACCCTGAGACTACATAGTGAATTCTAGGTCAGCCTGGACTAGAGTGAAACCCTACCCCCCCCCCAAAAAAAAAGAGTAGCTGAACTGAGACTCAGACCACAATGATCTAATCTATATTGACAGCTAGCCTGGACAAGGCCCATCTCCAAAAGTAAGTCTGGTGAAAGAATGGAGTTGTGCCAATCTGAACATATCATCCCTCTCAAAGCAAAGAAAAAGCAAGCTCCCTCCTTCCTGGAGGAGAGAAGGGCTCAGAGGAGGAGGTTGAAGTGATAGGAATATCTGTAATATCTGTGAGCCCGTCCCAGCGACAGGCTTCCTGGTCTGATATACCATGCATTCTGTTGCTCTCCTCAAAATCCTCAGTGTGCTTAAAACCTCGCGGGTCTTTATTGAGATACTTCTTAATATTGTCATCCAGATACCAGGATTCATTCTCATTAAATACCAAAAACAACAGAGCAAATTCGTAATCAACATCGCTTCTTCTTCCCTTTTCATTCAATACCCCTTCTCGGCATGTTATCAGAGGACCCATCAAACCACTGTATGTATCCTGGGAAGAAAAAGAAACTAAATTAGATGAGCATTAAATGTTTAATAATACTCCATTCCATCCGCTACGATTCTAGTGGAGGATCTAGAAACTGGTTCCTTTCTGACCTCTGAGTCACCCCACCTTCAGCCACCCTATCAACCACCATCACACTAATGTCAGCCTCCCACATCTAGACATCTTCAGTGATCCTCCATGGCCTTCAGAGTAAAGTAAAATTCTTGGCAGGTCTTTGAGGCCCTCCTTGTGTTTGTTCAGTGAACTTGCTGGCTTATGTTCCCTTTGGACCTTGGGTTATAGCCAAATGGGACTCTTAACATTTCCCAAACCCACTTTCCACTTTCCTATTTTCAGCTGCTCAGATTGCTTTTTTTCACCTGACGCTCCTTCCAGAGTCTCCCATAGTCCCTTCCGTACATTGAATAGTTGAATATTTGTAAGTTATATGTTCCCTCAAGACAAGCATTAGCATTATCCTGGTACTTGATTGCATAATTTGCATATCACAAATACTCAACATTTTTGAAGTGCATGAATGAATGAATAAGGAACTTTCCCATGATTATAATTTGCATGTGTTTTTCAAGTGACTTATATGTGTAGCCCATAAATTCTAGTGCTTGCTGTCCAGTGCAATGCAAAATATTCATTAAAGCCATCTAATACACAACTAAGAGAAAGTTAAAATAATCTCACACTTTTAAACTTTTTGAGTGTGTGTGTAGTATGTGTGGTGTTTGCACACGTGTGTGCAGACATGTGTGACCATTCACACATGTGCAGAAGACAGAGGAGGATATTGAATGGCCTCTTATCACTAATCGGTGTGTTTCATTGAGATGGAGTCTTTCACAGAACCTGAAGCTGTCATTTTAGTCAGATGGCTGATCAGCCAGACCCCGTGGTTCTTGGGTCTCTGCCACACAGGACCAGGGTTACAGGCATGCATAGCTACACCCAGTTGTTTACATAGATGCGGGAAATCAACATCTGAGCCAATCAGGCCCTCTCAAGCTCTCGTGCTTGCACAGCAAGCACTCTTGCCCACTGAGCCATTTCCTCCACCTCTATTTAAATAATTATATTTTATATCAGATATGATCTAGTTTGGGATTTGATCTATGACATATGACTAAAGACTGTAGTTGCTTTACATATAACATGCACTTGACTCAAAGTCAGTATTGAATATTTTCTTTTTATTTCTAAGTTGTTTACCATCCAAATAATTTTATAGCTTTACTTATTACCCCTGAGTTGTACTCTCTTTTCCTGAGTCCTAGAAATCCCTTTAAAATCAATATTTCCCACATCCAAAAACATGAACAAATTATAAGAGGATAATTTTTATTTTGTTTTATTTTGCTTCAAATTATTTTGTAAGTCCAATACTTGGTAAATTGAATATTATTTTATTATTATTATATTCCCATATGATAAATAAATAGCTAGCAAACTTTAAAAAAGATGTGAAGCATTTTTTTATTTTTTACTTTGTGCGTGATACTGTCTCTGTCATAGCCAAAGTGATGTCCATGAATGAACATGGCTAAATCTGGCCAGTGGATGATAACTGCCCTACATTGTACCCTTCACATATATATATACCTGCCACAGTTGTGATGACTTGAATAGTCATTTGTTACCCATGTTACATGAAGCATCTTAGTTCACCTCTCCTCCTTACCTTCACAAAGTTCACTGTTGAATAGTAAACCCATGGGATACAATTTGGATCAGAGGGCCCAGGGCCTGATCTTTTGGGGACATTCCATCTGTAAGTTTTTATTTCTCCTAAAATGAAAGAAAAAATGAAAGAGATTATTATATTTACCTTAAGTTGTGGCTCAACTATGAAATGTTCCCCATAGGCTCATGTTTTTGAAATTTGGTCCCAAGCTGGTGGTGCTATTTGGGAAGCTCCTTTTAGGAGCTTGCTGGAGGACATGGGTCACTGGGGAAGGGCCTTACAGTGTATAGCATGGTCCCCTTCCTGTTACTCTCTCGCTTCCTGCTACGGACACATTGTGACCAGCCACCTCCCTGCTGCTATGCCTTCCCTGCCATGATGACTATACCCCCTGAAACTGTAAATCAAAACAAACCCTTCCTTCCTTAAGCTGCTTCTTGGCAGGTATTTGGTCACAATAATGAGTAAAGTAACAAACACAGCAGGTATTTTTTTTGTGGTTTATTGCTGGAGATAATTGCCCATTTGTTCAGCAGGTTCTTATTAAACTCGCATTTTGATTTCTACAATTGTAAAAGGGAATAGCAGATCCATAATATCAGACTCCAGCTTTCTCTTAGTTTTCCTTTTTCTGTTATCAGCTAGTACATATTCAGAACATGGAAATTTATTTTGTGTCTCACTGTTAATCCTGCTTGACTTTTTAAAAAAATATTTTATTTATTTATTTGAGAGAGAGAGAGGCAGTGAGAAAGAGAGAAAGAATGGCACGCCAGGGCCTCCAGCCACTGCAAACAAACTCCAGACACATGTGCCCCCTTGTGCAGCTGGCTTACATGGGTCCTGGGGAATTGAACCAGGGTCTTAAACTTTGCAGGCAAATGCCTTAACCAGTAAGCCATTTCCCCAGCCCCTGCTTGATTTTTATATCTCCTTCCCAAGCTCTCTTCTGGCACACTTTGGCCATCAAGTATGGCATCCTGCTCCTCTGATGAAAATCACAGAACTCTGTAAGCTCTTTCTGCTCAGGCCTCACAAGACCAATGAAGTCCAAACACCATGAGTCTGGGATTTGGTCAGTGTGTCCTGAAAACTTCTCAGGTGGGAAGGTGCAATCTAGTAAGAACCAGTAAGGACCAGAGACCTAGGTTGATGGCAAACTTGCCACCTCCCTACCTTAGCTTACCAAGAGCAAGAATTATAGGTATGTGCTGCCATACCTGACTGGACCTTTCTAGTCAACTGACATGTGGCAAGCTACTTCACCGATCTACAGTTTTCTTGCTGTACACTGGGTTCCTTGACTCAGTTTCCCCATCGCTTATGACATAAAATGAAATAATATAATTAAATGCACGGGACAGTAACTCACATTGAAGGCAGTCAGTGAATGTTATTTGCTATACTTTGCTTTCTGAAACAAAGTGTCGTTGTGTAGCCCTGAGGGTAAGGCAGAGAAAATTAAAGGGATAGTGGAAAGGAAAGGAGACCTTTACCATCCCTATGTGCTTTACATTTTTGTAAAGAGAGCTCAGAGTCAAAATTTTTGATACAACTGGCAAAACCCACTGTGAAGGCTGCCTGCATAGAGACCACACTCCCCTTTCCTGGAGATAACTCAGGGTTTTGAAGCAGTAAAGAATTATGTTTATGGTCAAAGGATATCTTAAACCCATGTGACCTTTGATTTTAACTTTACCTGCACTCCTTTCTCATCCATAAACCTGAACAGCACACCTCATAAACACAATGTCATTTACAAAAGGAAATTCTTTAAGATTGAAGCTAGAAATAAACCAGTTCACACTTTTAAGCTTAATTTTAAACATTGATTATTCTTTGAGCTTGATGTAAATTATATCCTCTAAATACTTATGGCTTTTAAAACTACAAAACCACATATATAGCTAATGTTGAGACACTTAAAAAATGTGATTCTTTCTCTTGAGACACCCACTCCTTGGTGTATACTGTCTTCTTAATAAATTCCAACTCTGCTTCATGCTGATTATCCTGACATTCTTTTCTGTAGTGTAGGTCAAGATCACAGCTACACTTGAGTAGAGATTTCTGGAAAGAACTCTTTGGGTTGCACAGCCAACAATGTCAGATGGCATCACCCACTGCTGCTGACAGCCCAGACTAGGCGCCTTGGCCACCAGCTTTCTGGGATTACAGGCACACAATATCAGATCCAGCTGTGTATGTTGATGTTGCTGTGAGCATTATTGACAAATATATGTCCTCTCTATGTGCACTGGAAGAGAATCATATAAGTCTATCAACTCATCTTCAACAAAGTAGCAAAGATCAGGTGCTGGGGAGATAGTTCAATAGGTAAAATCCTTGTGAACAAACATGAAGGAAGCCCGTCTGAGACGCTGCGTGAAGGATGGTCCAACCATGTAACATTCTAGAGAAAGGAAAACTACGGACACAGTGGCTGTCTCGGGTTTTAAAATATAAAGTGTGATGAGTAGGCCAAACCTACAGTTTTAGGACACTGAAACTATTCTGTGTACTGCTATTGCTATAGATACATAGCATGTACAGTTGTCAAACCTATATTGTCTTCACACCAAGAGTGAACCCTAGTGTAAATTATGGACTTTGGATGATGTATCTGTGCAGGTATAACAAATTTACCAATTTTGTGAAAATGTTAATAAAGGGGGATCCTGTGGGGGTACCATGCATGTGCAGGATCAGAAGGTCTATTGTGGCACAGGTGTGCACACACACACACACACACACACACACACACACACACACACAAAACACAACACAGAACAATCAATTCAGCTCTACCTTGTACATAAAGCTTTCCCTAATTATATCTTTCCCTAATTGCTCCTAATTAATCAGTTAATCCCCATGAGGTTTCTTTCAGTGAAACTTTTATAAACAGTCCCACGAGTAACCCTAAAGTTCTTCATCACTGAGAAGTGATCATGCATACTCTGCATTCCTGCTGAGCTGATTTGTCCTAGTGATTTATCATTGTAATCATCTTAGGAGACATGTGTAGTGAAGGGGTCAGGACCTGGAGTCAAACAAGCAGAGGTGCCAGCACTTACTCACACAGGACCTGGCCCAGTTCTTTACCTCTCTGAGCTTCAGTCATTTGTTAAACTGATATATAACAATTCCAAATTTCATCAGCTATAAGAGTGACTATTTCGCCGAGCATGGTGGCACACGCCTTTAATCCCTGAGACTACATAGTTAATTCCAGGTCAGCCTGGACTAGAGTGAGACCCTACCTCGAAAAAACAAAAAAAAATAATTAAAAAAAATTTTAAAAAAAGAGTGAATATTTCTACATTTCTAAAAACAGATGCATCTTTAAATCATGTTAAGACTTCATTAATTGACAACTTGGTTCTTCTTTCAGTAGCAGGTAGACTCATAGTAGATATTAGAGTTACTGACTTTAGAATTGATGGACCATGTTGGAATCTGACTGGCTGGGGTGCTTTAAGGGTACACGAGAAGGTTTTCTAGTTGTTTGTTCTTTAAGTGTAATCATCACATATGGCACACGTGTTGTACGTGTTGGCCATTATTAATTCTGACTACCTGTGAGGTCTTTAATGTAGCTCTAGAGATTTCTTAAGTACTTGGTCATTGGGTGAACCATGATTTCCTACTGAAAGTGACCAGGTCAGGGCTGAGACACAGGATACCCAGATGAGCTCATGCAGATCCACAGAGGTCAGAAGAAAGCAGGCCCCAGTGTCCTCCTGCCTCAGGGTGGCGCAGGCTTCTGCAGAACTTACCTGGCTGTGTGACAGGCACTTGTAGGCGCTTCCCACTCTCTAAGTCCTCCACGCCCTGGGCTGCAATGGAGTAAGGCCGGCTGGCTTTGTTCTTAAATATTATCAGAATAGAGTCGCCCACCTCAGCATGAATCATTGGACCTACAGGCAATACACAGGCAGCGAGCATTTCATTGTTCTTTGCAAAACTGATGTAATTTGAATGTAGACAGCATCAGGCAAGACAAAATAAAGGTTAGCTTCTCCATCAGGTACTTCCTTTAGTGGACAATGTGGAGTAGGAATAAATATCAGGGTGTGTTTAGCTGTGGCATTAACCTGGGTTCAAATTCTGCCTTCTACTTCTATTAGAAGGCCTTTGGTATGTCATCAGAATCTCAATTTCCTCATCTGTAAAATGGGTTTGCTCATACCTTTCTTGTAAGGCTACAGTTAAGGATTAAATAAAATGATGTAGGTATAGGACTTCTGTGTGATGAAATGTAGTAAGCATTCTATAAATGCCTAACTTTTTATTGCTGCTGAAAAATAATCTCTAAGCAGAGCCGTAGCTACGTGACATCATGTAGTCATAACTAGATGATTGTCACTTGTAATCCCCCAGTGCATAACCTTTGGTAAGTATAAAATTGCTTATTATATTATAAGTGAACATGCTAATGATGAAAATCCATGAAACAAGTAGATTTCAAAGCTACAAATGAAATAAAGACATGTATAATCATGTCACCAGTGCTTGTCGAACATGGGCTCTTGGTATGTGGATTTTTCATACTCCTCTGCCCCTCCTGTGTGCACTTCTCTATGGAGAGCAGCTGGCTTGGATGAACCTGCACCTGCTGGAGAGAGGCTGCAGCAGCCTGACCATCTGTGTCCTTCCCACGCCAGATGCCTCTTGCCAAGTGGCACTCAGGACATGGGCACCTTCACAAAATGTAGGCCTCATGAGTATCTTCCTGAGGCACTGTTTTGTGGTATACAGACCCCCATTATGGAAGCACCTCTCACCTGATCCCTAACATTCCCTGTTGGGGGGTCGGCATGTGGAGAGATAGACTCACGGTCCGCCATTCTTCACTGATTCAAACCACAGCTTTTCTGAGAAGCACCACTAAAGCATACATAAATCTAAAATTTGTTGGACCACAATTATCTCCAGTAGAAAGTATTTTAGTGTGAATCAAGCTGTTTCTGAAAAGCATTGTTCTTTAATGACCAAGGGAAAAAAGAAATCCCTGTCTATGTTTTTAAATATTTTTTGATTACTTTTATTTATTTGTTTGAGAGTGACAGATAGAGAAAGAGGCAGAGAGAGAAAGAGAGAATGGGCACACCAGGGCCTCCAGCCACTGCAAAGGAACTCTAGATGCATTGTGCCACCTTGTGCATTTGGCTTATGTGGGTCCTGGGGAATTGAGCCTTGAACCGGGGTCCTTAGACTTGACAGGCAAGTGTTTAACCACTAAGCCATCTCTCCAGCCCCCTGTGTGTGTTTTTAAAGAGCAAGTGTAGGTACAGTTCAGTCAGATGCATATATTAAAATCATTGTTCATATACTCATTACCACTTGAATTGCACAAGTCTTATTGTGCTGGTAAGAGCAAATGCCTTCTAGCTGACAGAGAAATGGGTCCCAACAGTAGTGCACAGAGGTGCTGAGCCATGGTAGGAGAGCAGACCGCTTTCTGAGCTGCAGAAGATAGATGGGTGGCCCCATTCTCCCCTGGGTGAAGGCTGCTAACTTTGCCTCTGGTGAAGGCAGTCATTTCTGTTGGCTTACTGAGCCCACCAGGCTGTGTGGGAATCCACCTAAACCCAGCAAGACCAGCCCCTTCCTTCAGAGCTCTGTGGACACTCACAGCTCAAATGAGTGACTCATCCGCAATGGCAAACAAGCTCTCATGCCAAATGTTAATAGAACATGGAGGTGTGGAGAGGGTGGGTGGTGCCTGTGATCATTTATCAAGCTTGGACTCATGCTGCTGATTTTTATATTGAAAAGCACTGTGTGGAACCATATTGTAAACATTTCTTTTCACATTTAAAAGCAGAAAAGTATTTCCAAAGTCCTCTAGATTAGCCTACTACCTTAAAATCTTTCTCACTGGGGTCAAGTATGATGACTCCCAGGAAAGGGAAAGTGGGGAAGGAAAGCAGGAAAGAGGGCCTGGCTGCTGGCCAGGCCAGGAGTCTGAGGACATCAGCCAGACCAGAGTGTTGGCACAGGCCCTGTCAGTTCTGAGAGGAACGTGGTTCAGGCCTCCATATCTAAAGTGAGATCCGTCACCACCTCACCTCAGGGGTTCCTGTTTGTTCATTCTTTTCTTTTTTTTTCTTTTCTTTTCTTTTCTTTTTTTCTTTTCTTTTCTTTTCTTTTTCTTTTCTTTTCTTTGTTTCTCTCTCTCTCTGTTGTGTGTGCATATATATGCATGTTCATATGTATGTAGGTGTATATGAGTGCACGTGTATGTGGAGACCATAGTATAACTTTGGGTATTGTTTCTCAACTATGTTATTAACCTCTTTTTGAGACTGGGACTTTTATTTGCCTGATACTCACTGGCCTAGAACTAGCTGGCCAGAGGGCTCCAGGGATCCTCCCATCTCCTCCTCAGCACTGGGATTACAAGTGTGCACAACCATGCCCTATGTAGGTACTGAAGATTGTACTCAGGTCCTCATGCTTGCAAGGCAAGTACTTGACTGCCTGAACCCTGTCCCCAGACATTGGTCTTTATGGTGTGTTGGTTTGGCACTGTGTAAGGATAAGTTGGGACCTTGACGAAGTCCTACAAACACTGTGCCTAATGAACTGACACACTGGATGTTCCCTGGCTCAGCAGAGTAATGAGAAAAAAAAAAATCTCAAGAGTGTCAGATGCCAAAGAGACTGCCCTGATGATGAGGACTCCTGTTTGTGTGTATCTGGTATCTTACGTGACTTTGTGTGAGGGTGACACATGTCATACTCCCTGGTAGTGGCAGGGCAGGAAGATGCTGCACCTGTGTGGATACAGTCATGCTATTCTGATGCTTCCATCTCTTCTCAGTCTTATGGGACTGTGTGTGTGTGCATGTGCGTGTGCATGTGTGTGTGATATAATTGAGGGTGGAAGTGCCTGGCTGAAACCTGCCATACCCAGGAGTTGTAGATGCTCCTCTCGCGGTGGTCGGGCTTTGATCTCCACAAATTCCCCATTGGTATATTCCCTGTAGACCACTTTTTTGTACTGAGAGCCAATCCAGTTCTCCGTGTGGTTCATGAATATGTCTCCATGTCTGCAAATAAGAGGCATCAGCAATTAAAGTTGTCAGAAAGTAGAAAACACTGAGTGTTTTGAGTGACTCGGGGTTGCTCTGGAGTAGTGCTCCCCAACCTGGCTGTGAACAAGGTCTCTGTATGGAGCCGGCCCTTTGCTCTGCTTTGCTCTGCTCTCTGAGAGAGAGGCTGTGAAGCACTTCAGAGCTCCTCAGACCCAGGCCCAGCTCTAGTCCAGGGCCACTCCTGGAGACCACCACTCTCATCCACTGCTGGGATTTGAGGGGCCAACCTCAGACAGTCCTAAGGGCCCCTAGAGGTTGTGCTTCTCTTGTTGGTACTAACTCATCTCTCTCTGTATTTCCCTCTCTCTCTCTCTCTCTCTCACACACACACACACACACAGGCACATACAATTCTCTGCCTTTCTGAATTTCTCCATGTTTCAGAAACCCTTTTATGGATTTCCACTGCAAATCTCAGGTTTGCTCTCCAGCCCTACGCTATCTGTCCATGCTATCTCCTGAGCCTGGGTGCCCACCACTGCCCCTCACCCTGTCCTCTGGTCCTTCTAACCTTTGCTTTCTTGAACATGGGGAGCCACTTCCCCTTCACACCATCAGCTGTGTTGATCCGTCTGTCAAGGAAGGCTTCACTCTTCTTCTCCTGCCTTATTCTCCACATCACACCTCAAAGACTACTTCCTCCAGGAAGCCTTCCCTGACCTCTGTCCTCTCCCATTTTCCCCAGGATGTGGCTGTCTGCTTCTACTGTGAGTTCTCACTGAACTTCCCTTGTGTTAGAGACTGCCTTCATATGTTTGTTTTCATGGACATGAACTCAGTATGAGGACAGACCTGGCCTGTCCACCACACTGCTTCACCAGTACCATATGTATGCCTCATGCATAACAGATAGTCAGGAAATGCATATGTATCTTTGGACTGAGTTCTCATGCATTGCAAAAAACAAATGTGTCTCCTTCTTTTGTTTTCCAGGAGACCTAGTAATGCTAGATAATGCCTAACACAAACCCTAGGACAACATTCTGCCATTACCCAGTTTTTTGTCCATGCAGAAATGGGGCAATAATAATGTCCCTGCCTCAAAGAGTTGATGTAAGGATCATATAAGCTAATGACCATAATGTATGGCATCAGGCACCCATTATGTGGCATGTACAAACTTTGTCATCTCATGAGAGTGTTGCATGGGATGCTGGGGAAGAGCTGATTGAATGAGTCATGTGTTGTAAGGATCATGGGATCTATGGTTTATAAAAATCTCAGAAAATCCTGGTGTATAATTAGCATTCAATAGATGATAGTTATGTAGGTTCGCATAATGGTTATATCACATATATTCCAGTCCACCAGCTTAGGAAGGCTAGAAATCTATTTTTAAAATTTAATTTAATTTTATTTATTTGCAAGAGAGAGAGAGAGGGAGAGAGAGAGAGACAGATAGAATAGGTGTGCCAAGGCCTTCAGCCTCTGCAAATAGACTCCAGATGCATGACCATCTTGTTCATCTGGTTTACGTGGGTCCTGGGGAATCAAACCTGTGTCCTTTGGCTTCACAGGCAAACCTGCTAAGCCATCCCTCCAGCCCTATAACTATTTTTCTATGACAACTTAATTTCTATTTTCAGATTTTTCTCTCACTGCACGTTTGATCCTAGAATTTTGCTGATGGGCCCATATGTTGCCTTCCTGGGATTTTAAGGCCTTCCCAGCATGCTGTTAGAAGACCCCAAAGAAAGACATCCAGGTAGGACAGAAGATTGTAATGATTAGGTCAGTAAATGTCTCAGAGAGAAAGGCTGAACCAAGAAGTGGTTAAAAAATGAGATGTCAGCTTCTTAGGAGGTTGGGATAGGAGGATCATAAGTTGAATTTCAACCTGGATACTTTAGTAAGACCCTCAAAATAAAAATAAATAAACAGGGGTTGGAGAGATGGCTTAGCAGTTAAGGCATCTGCCTGCAAAGCCTAAGAACACTTGTTCAAATCTCTAGGTCCCATGTCTAGCCAGACGCAAAAGTGACACAAGTGTGCAATGTTGCACATGCACACAAGGGGGGGCATGCATCTGGAATTCGTTCACAGTGGCTGAGGGGCCCTGGCGTGCCCTCTGCCTCTTCCCTCTTCCCCTCTCTCTCTCTCTCTCTCTCTGTGTGTGTCTCTCTCTGTCTCTCCCAAATAAACATAAACAAACAAATACACAAACAAACAGCTGGGGAAGTAGTTCAAGTGGTAGAGTGCTTGTGCAGCATGCATGAGCCATTGGGTTTGTTCTCTAGTACTGCTAAAAAAAATTCACAGACACAGAAGGTGAGGTGTGGAGATCATTCCTCTCTCAGCTAGCTCCAGCTACACTGCAGACATGCCCCCAGAGAAGCTGTCATTTCAATCCTGTGCAGCACGTTTATCTACAGCGTTCAGTGTACTCTACACATGTGAACAAGTCCTTAGCTCATCTTGCTTTTATTTGGGGGCAATATCAGAGTAGCAGGGGAAAGGTGTGATCCATGCATTCAATGAATGCATTTTACCTTTTTCCCCCCAGCACCTTTGTCTTTCTATATCCTTTAAGCAGAGAGTACTAGAACCTAAGGCTAGACTATTCTGTTGATCCAAACAGATGTTTAAACAGAAGCCAAAATGATTGGCAAGAAAATAATGAAAGCAATATTCCTTACACATTGTAGGTTAAGATTGCATACACAAGAACATTATTACACAATTATTTCTTCAGTGATGGCAGCCACTTAGTGAAATAATTGGTTTAGAAAAGGCTGAATTAGCCTTCGTTTATCACAGCACCAGAATCAGTGTTCAGCTTGTACTGGCAGCACAAGTTTTCCAGAAGGGTGTCAGATTAACAAATAAGTTAGTGAGTAATTGCATTGGGGTTTAAATCCTCCTATCCTGAGGCAAATCTGCATAGTTATTTTGATTTTCTCATGGTACACAAGGCGGCACTGTTATGCTCACTTTTCCAGAAGTGTGGACTCTCCAAACAAAGGCTGGGGAGATGGCTTAGCCTTTAAAGGTGCTTGCTGGCAAAGGCCGCTGATCTAAGTTCAATTCCCCACTATATACAAAAACTAGACACAAAACTAGCACGTTATCTGCCATCCCTCTATATTCATTCCTTCATTCATTCTCATTATCCCTCTCTCTCTCTTTCCCATAAAAAAGAACATACAGTTGTGTTGAAATTTGGGACAGCAGGTGTTGCGTTGTCTGTGCATGGCACAGCCATAGAAGATGTATAGAGGTGGGTAGAGGAGTCTGGGGGAAGGGTTGAGGCAGGGGCTAATGAAGCACAAAGGGAAACTGGAATGTAAAAGACAATGTGGAGAGAACATGGGTTTGTCCTGGACAGATCTGTGTTCAGTTCCAACTCTGTCAGAGACTAGCTGGACACCTTCACTCTTTGCACCTGTTTTGTTTCCTCATCTGCATAGCGAGACCCAAGCAGTGGTGAGTGGAGGGTGTCAGCTTTGGAGACGTCTGTGTCTGTGCCTGACTTTGTCCTTTAATTCTATTCTGGTGCACCTTGAGAAGCCCGGTCATTAGATACCAGCATTAATCAGGTCAACAGGTGACCCGTCAAGGCTCACAAGCCTGCATATGGTTTGTGCTTTGTTGATGCCTTAACATGTAGCCCTGCTGATATCATCTATAAAAGAGTGTTCCATCTTGCAGACTTACTGGGTATCCTAGAAATCTGCTCTTTCCATTCCGACCCAGGGCTCTTTCCAAGGCAATGGCCGGGGACCCTCCTTGGATGTCTGCAACTGGGTCTGCACTCATCAGTGGCTTTTCCTCAGCTCCCCTTCCTTGTGCTTAGGTTCTATGACAGGCCATCTTTTCCCTGGGACCCACACACACTTTTGCCCTTCTTCTTCCATCCTTTGTGTGTGTGTGTGTGTGTGTGTGTGTTTTTCTTGAGACAGGGTCTCAAATATCCCTGGCTTGCTATGTAGCTGAGGATGACCTGGAGCTTCTGATCCTCCTGTCTCCTCCTCCCAAGCACCGGGAACATAGGTGTGCACCACCATGCCTGGCTTACACCCAAACCCAGGGCTTTGTGCATGGAGGGCAAGCAGTTTCCCCATGAAGCCCCCTTTGTCTTCCCAGTCCCACCATCACTGCGGGTCTACCTCTTTCTCTGAACGCTTTCCTCCCTCCTTTCTTACTCAAAGGTGCACCCATCCATCCACCCACTACCATGCAGTAGACCACCACAACTAGGGGGCTAGGGAAGGTGAAAGACTCCTCCATGGTACCCTCAGAATGACCTCTGATGCACTTCTTGGGGTTGAAGGGGCAGCTTCTCTAACCTGGGCTCACAAGCAAGAACCTCTGTCTGTGGAACTGTGCTGACAAACCCTGCCACACCTACCCCTACCCACCCCCCACCCAAGTGCCAAACGCCTACAGAGCATGCGCATTCCCACCAAAGAGACTTGATGACTTCCTTCTTGGTACCTTTCCCCTCCTGCGTCCAAGTGCTGCTTTTCGAACTCCCAGTTTTTGTTAGGGGCATAATCCCATTCTACTTCTTCAGCGGCGATGTAAAAGGTTCTTAGCATCCCATAGGGTGGCACAGAAGGGTCCCGGTTGCCACAGCTGTTGACCTCATATATCTGACTCATGCCTCTTGCAAAGTGGTGCAAGGTGGAACAGAACACCTTGAAAATACCTGGAAGAGACATGGGCATCTTGGTACTGTGCCCATAGCTAGATTTTGTTGTTACTGATGACCTGCCTAGGTATTTTATTTTTATTCCAAAATCAGTAATCAGTATGGCAGGCTTTTAAAATGTTGATTTCCTGTTATTTTAAAAGTATACCTATAGGAATAGGCTATATTTACTTAAGGAGGAAAATAGCATCTGAAATTCATTTGTAGTGGAAAATACCTTTCAATGTTGTTACCAAGGAAAAACTTCTCTGGATCTTTTCTCTTAACATGAGCCTGCTCACACATGTCACCCCTGGGAAAGCACTGGTGGGTATGACTATCTCAACCCAACCCAGTTTACAGGGAACTAATTACCTGTGAGATGAATATAGACAACCTTCAAATTAGGTCACAGTCAGGGATTTTGCCCTAAAGGATTTTGTAAAGTATAAAGCACAGTAAATGTGTAAAGCATTATGACTGTCAAATGGATTACTTCATTACTGCCTTGAGCCAGGGAGGGCTTTGTATGTATTATGCCAGATGTAAAGGAGAAAGAAAAAAAATTCAACCTGATTTCTCTACAGAAGTCATGTCTGACCAAAAGTTATGTAAGTTAAAGTGAATTTCCTAGATGCATTGGCAGCAGATAGATAGATATAGATTATATTATATATCCTTATTGAGTTCATCATAAAATCATGTGAAAGAAAATTATTGGAGATAGAAAACTTTTAAAATTATTCGATCAATAGATTTGCCCTTTCTCTAATAGACTGTTCTTAGAGTTGAGTGATTAGCTTGCCTATCATTAACAACCTGCAATGTGCAGAGTGACTCTGATTAGACACCCAGATCTACTGTCTAAATACTGCCATTTCCTCTTTACTTGAGTAAGGGCAGATGGTTTTATAGGCATTGGGGTAACCCCTTTGAACAGAAGCTTGATAAAGCACAGGAAATGTGAAGGCCATTATTATTACAGATACACAGAAGGGTCTTGGTGAAATTATCGAGAGAACGCCTCTCAGGGCAGACTTAGGGAGTGATGGGTTAGTTGTCACCCATCACTAGGTAAGGAGTCATATGGCCTGCCCACTTTTTGAGAACTCTTTACATCTTACAGATAAGAGACAGAAATTAATAAAATTACCAGGCTTTTAGCCAGTTACAAGCTTATGCTCACTACCACATATCAGACAGAAAACATTATTATGAAGCTCCTTAGAAGCCCGTGGAATAAATAAGTAGTGGTCAAGGCATGGGACTATGTAGTCACAATCTCCAAAAGGGTTCCAGCTAGCTCTATCTTTGAGTGCCTGCTTCTATGAATGAAGATAATTTCCCTGCTTCTCAATCTCCACCATTCTTGACTCTTAAAGCCTATGTTCAAGAGACAGTGAGTTTGGATGGTTCATACATGATCATCTATACTAATGTAGAGAGGCCAAACACTGTAAGAAGTTTACAAGACAAACAATACAGAGCCCCTGGTCATAGGGAGCTCTTGGACAAAGGTTTTGAAGCCCAAATCGTGAGTTCTTCTCTGTTGATACAGAAGTATCTCTACTGAAGTTCTGGGTGGAACAATCATTGGGTGCTCATCTTGGGTAGCAGCACTTTGGTTTCTTGCTAAGACTCATGATGAAGTTGAGGGGGAGGATACACAGTGAATACCCATTTATCATCCTCACTTTCCATGTGACAGGCAGCATATGGTTCTATGTGTTTCTTTACCTTTTTGTAAAACATGCCCCAGTGATCTAAGTAGCTTGGAATCTTTAAGGGAATAGGTTCTGGGTACTAGCTCTTTGCTAAGACTTTATAGACTCCAGACCCAGTGCAGTTTGCCCTTTGGGAAAGCAAGGATGGCCAACAGAATAAAAATAGACAAGTCCTGAAAGAACTCATCTACAGCCACTCTATGTCCCTAGAGGACAGAGACAAGGCTACAGCAGCAGTGATTGCTGCACCGCCTGGAAGCATCCATTGGGCTGTCCATGCCTGGTTGGTGCTGGGGTGAATAATCACAGTGATCCTCCTGCTTCATGTGGGCAGAACACACCCTCTTTCAGGGATGAGTGCTCAAGGATAGGAGTTAATGTATTCACCTAGGGTTTGTGTGGATTCATGCCAGCTCATGTGACGTTCACGTGTGTTCACCTAGGGCTTGCATGGATTCACCCATGGTTCATGTGGATTTGCTTAATATTTGCATAGATTGGCCGAAGGCTTATGTGGATTCACCTAGTGCAGGGGTTGATTCACTTAGCGTTTGCATGGATTTGTTCACCTAGAGTTCCAGTGGATATCCTAAAGTATGTGAGCAAAGTCACGCAGAGGACTCCCACCTCTGCTTTGTAGGCATCATTTCCTCTGCCCTTAATATTATGTGTTTGGGCTAAAATTGCCAGGATTCTCTGATGTGATTCACACCATTTCTACCATCTTTGAAGTGCCCCAAATCTACCAATTTTCCCTGGGGGAGAACTTTATGCAGATGAATTAGAATTTGATCACCTGGGATGGACTCGCCAAGTTACCTGCATGGTCTGGCTGCATGAATGCAGTTGTGGACATGTGGGGAAACAGAGCCAGGGAATCCCGATGAGTCCCTCGTAGGTCAATGGTGTTGCCCTGGAAATAAACTCCATGCATGTCGGTGTCGGTGCCCATTCCAATCAAGTGCCAGGAGACTCTGTCCTTCTTGCACATGCTTAGGCCTGGCTGGCTGCCATACATATAGCCATTAATAGCTAAATGAATGGAGGAAGATGTCAGTACCCACCTAAGTATACAGATATAGAAAAACATACCATCTTAGAGCGTGAGTATCAGTGTGCTTGGGAGGAAGTCTCAAGGTGTGGGTGACACTAAAGATCCTCATTATTGCAAAATGAGTACTACTAGGGAAAGTTCCATGATGAGTAAATCTAAAATGGAGACTAGAATTAGCAATGAATCTTGAAAATATACTGAAATTATAAAATTCACCAACACATATGCAAGAATATTGTAAGAATCACTAAAGAATAAATCAGGTTGTTCTCTTGCACTTTTTTTGTTTGCTTTTGTTTTGTTTCTATTATGAGTGTGTTTGTGTATATATATATATGTGGATGTGTATGATGTATGTAGGGCACAGACATGCATCTGGAGTTCATTTGTAGTGGCTAGAGGCCTGGCGTGCCCATAGCCCCCTCTCTGTGTATGTGTCTTTCTGCTTACAAATAAATAAGTACATAATTTTTTAAAGACAGAGCATATATTCCTTATAAAAATATTGGTTGAAATCACCAGCTTCCTCACACTCTTCTCTAAAATTCTTGATAAAAATCCCGTTTTGAAATTCTTTTTTTTTTTTTTTTTGGTTTTTTGAGGTAGGGTCTCACTCTGGCTCAGGCTGACCTAGAATTCACTATGTAGTCTCAGAGTGGCTTCGAACTCTTGGTGATACTCCTACCTCTGCCTCCTGAGTGCTGGGATTAAAGGCGTGCGCCACAACGCCCGGCGTTGAAATTCTTATCTTGTCATTTCCCTTGTCAAATGATAATAACTCATTTAGTTCATTTAGTTCTGATATACCTTCATTTACCAATCGCCATGTATTTGCTTCTAGGAGTTCTCAGACATCTGTTTACTGAGTTCATGGATTCTGAGTTATTTGAAAGATTTTCAATGAATTGACATTATGCATATCTGATCACTGGGCACAGATTTGGGGGTCTATTAAGGGTTACCACTTCAGTAAATAAGGTTGCTTTATGATAATGTTTATTCCCTTACCTCAATAACCAATAATTCTGTAATGACTACATAGGTGTGAATACTGTGATGGTTAAGCTTCATTGTCAACTTGACTGGATTTGGAATCACCCAGAGGAATGTCTGTGAGGATAGTTCCAGAGATGTTTAGCTGAGGAGGGAAGACTCACCCTGAATATAGGTGGCACCTATATTCATTATATATAGGTGGTCTCAGACCAATTAAAAATGGAGAAAGAGGGCTGGAAAGATGGCTTAGCAGTTAGGCGCTTGTCTGTGAAGCCTAAGGACACTGGTTCGAGGCTCAATTCCCCAGGAACCATGTAAGCCAGATGCACAAAGTGGTATATGCATCTGGAGTTCATTTGCAGTGGCTGGAGGCTCTGGCGTGTTCTCTTCTCTCTCTCTCTCTCTCTCTCTCTCTGTGTGTGTGTGTCTCTCTCTGCCTCTTTCTCTCTGTGTCTTTCACTCTCAAATAAATAAAAATAAAAAAAATTTTTTTAAATGGAGAAAGAAAGCTGAGCACCACTATTTACTTCTCTTTCTCTCTCTTTCTCTCTCTTTCTCTGCTCTTGACTAAGGATGTAGTGTGACCAACTCTTTTCTGCTCCTGCCAACATGCCTTCCCCATCATGATAGACTATATCCTCTAAGCCAAAATAAGCCCTTCCATCCTTAAGTTGCTTTTTTCAGGTAGTTTGTCACAGAAATAAGAAATGTTCACTAATACAAAGACCCTCTGTGCTTCCAGAATAGCAAATTGATTTTATCTATTACATCAACCACAACTATCTAAAGGCAGCAACTATCTAAAACAGTGCCTTAAGAACAATCAGAACACATATTCCCACTCTTTGTGGGTGAATAACACTGTCTAATGGATAAGTGAGTGTAATTATGTCTCACTTGGTGTCCTCTGGGAAGATAAATGTTTTTCTTCCTGGTAATGTCTAAAGTAGGAAGGAACAACTATTATAATTCCAATAGCCTTTTGATACAATCCTTTTGTCAAATAAAATTACTTTCTATTTCTGTACCTGCAGAATTAGTAGTGCTTGTTAAGTGTACTTAAATCTGGGGTTATTAGTAGAAATTCTAAGAAGCCCTGGGGCTTCTAAAAAGAACATATTTTCTAGGGGGAAATGTTGATAATACTTTTCCAAATAAATGATTTAACTCTTGTCCATCACATTTTAAAGAGTACTACTCTAAATGGGGGTGTATTACTATTACTCTAAATAGGTAGTTTAGTACTTGGCTCACTTGGTAGAGAACTTTCCTTGACTTAAAACTGTTACTTAAAGCTTTCTGTCTCTGGACCATTCACTAACTCATTCATTCATTCATTCATTCATTTATTCAGCAACTCCTTTCCGAATATAGATTATAATAATACAAGCAACTCAGACCACTGCACCAGGTGAAACCCTTTATCTTTAATTCTGTCTCTTTCTTCCTCCCTACTCCATGCAAGGAAGACTGGAACTAGAGCTTTAGTTACAGTTAATGTGAAATTTGACTGTAGATACATTATTTTCCCTGAAACTTGCTTTTACAATGACAAGTGAAAATGAGGCTTACATTGACAAAGTGGATCAGGGCTGAATTTGACAAGACTCGTCCTGTTGTTTTATATTTTCTATATAGAAGCCTCTCTGGTGAGAGGTTTCCTTTACACTTTGGCTTCACCTCTATGTGTCCTCATTTCTAGCTTAGTTTCCCCTCCTCTTTTTGTGTACTAGGAAGTTCAGAAACAAATTGCAGATCCAGCTCCAGCGCAACTTTCCCTAGAAGATGCCATTGAAAGTGCATCACTCCCTGAATTCCATTGGTCCAGGAGGGGCTCCGCTGGGCTTGGGCACCAGCGACCATGGAGTCTGTGACCTGGTTGCTGGGGGACACTAAGTTTGGACTTTTGGGACTTTGGGGTTGGAGAAGAGGGAGTGTGGACCTATTGTTTTATTCTTCCATAAAGTTTCAAAAGGCAATGAGCAGATGCTATGCTTGGAACTAAAACGAGCAGTTTCACACCTGTTACAGTATATTGGCACTTTTGTTAGCTGCTCTCTCCAGCAAGTCTAGGTTTGGCCTTTTGTCTTGGGTAATGTGCCCAATAGCAGTGAGAATCCTTTTAGTCACAACCACTCATCAGGTGGCTTACCATTGTTACACTTGATATAAAGACAGACAGGGAGGAAGAATTGGGTAACTTTCCCCAAATGGAGATCCGAGGCAGGAAGCAAGAGTATTTTATAAATTAACCCCTTCAGTAGACACTTGTTTACCTGATTAAGCAAGCATTCTTCGATGTGGAAAGTCATCCCCTATTATTTCTTGAGTTATTAGACTAGATGTTGTTGCAAACCCAAGATGGGGGGATTTTCTATAATTTTCTGCATTTCAGATGTTCAATGTTCTTAGCAAGTTCAAGTCTTGTGTTGCTTCATCCAAGGCTGAACAAGTGTTTTAAAAGTAATGACTGGGTCTAACAACATCTCTGGAAGATAACTTATAAACCTGAAGGGATTTACTTCCTGGCCAAGAGCACTACCAAGAAACTCTAATTAACATTTCAACTTCAAATTGAATTAAGCCTTCCACGAATAGGATGGAGGGCCACTTGTCATACCATGCATTCGGTTGGATTTCACAAACTCTTTGTCTTCCTTGTTGACACCAAAGGGACGCCAGGTAAACTTCTGGATGTTTTCATCAAGATATCTGCTGAGATTCTCATCAAAGACTGTGAACAGCAGGTAAAATTCCTTGTCTATTCCTTTCTAGAGAGGAGAAATGGATACATTACAAGTACAATTTGCAGGGAGTCCTAGCAATTGCTTCACTTCCATGCTCACAGAAAGCAGGTGAGGGATGATTAGCATTAGCAGATGCACTGTGTCATCTTGGAAACCAGGATTCTGAACAGTCTGAGGAGTTCTCTCCACACCCAGGAAATGTGTCTTTCTCATTCTCCTTCCCTCCACCCATGTGCTTCCTTCAGGGCACTATGTCCCCACTCAGAGGCCTTGCTATATTGTGGTATCCCAGGTGATTCTCTCTCTTTCTCCCTCTTTTTCTATCTCTTCCCTTCCTCTATCTCAATATTTCTCCCCTATATTATCTCTCAATCTCTCTGACTTTCTCACTCTATCTCTCTGTCTCTATGTCCCTCTCTCAACCTTTCTTTTTCAATCTCTCTCAACCTCTCAATCTCTTTTTCTCTTTCTATCTCTTTCTCTCTCAACCTTTCCATTCCTCTCTCCTGAGACTTACCTTCCTAGCTTTCTCAAGCCACCCTGGCATTTTGCTCTTCTTCGTATACAACACACCCACCTCGTTCCTGCCTGCTTTGGGGTCTTTTGTGTGCCATTCTCACTGCCTAGAGGATTCCCCACCCTTGTTCTGCTAGGCTCATTCCCTTACCCCGTTTAGTTCTCTGCACAAACGTCATCTCTTCAGACTGGCTTTTCCTGACCACCTTGTCGAAAGCTGACACTCATCCCCTGCCCTGTTCATACTCACTTTGCCTTAACTTACTTCATCTTCATAGTACTAGTCCCACCTGAAATCATGTTTTATTTATGAACATTTTTGTCACAAAGCTCCATCTTCTTAATATGATTGTTCCCAAACCTCAAAATATGGATTGTTCAAGGTAGTCTGAATTGTCATTGCAACTATCTACACCTCTCGGCTGTCTACACAGTCTTATCCTTCCAGCCACCATGATGGGCTTCTAGTCCACAACAGTGAGTTTCTGCAGTGCTCAGCTCTGGCTGTTAACGAGAATCATCAGAAGTTCCTGATTTGATAGGTCTGGAGCATCCAGATCAAGGAAGCTTACAGTGTCCTGAGTCTGAGGAACCATGCTCAGGGAGAAAGGGCCCACCACACTTCATGTAGATTTCAATAGATTGCACAATCAAAGCAACACGCAGGAACAAGGCTCACGAAATTCCAATGACCACAAATGGAAATGCTATGCTTTTGGGTGGGGTTGGCACTGACCACAATGGGAAAATTACATCTTAAATTTACAAAAATAAATAAATAAATAAAACTCTCATGCAGAAGTCAACTTCCAGAGGAAGAGACACTGCTTTCGCAAGGGACTCATCCCTATCTAAGCTTCATCCACATTGCTGATCTCTCTCATATACAGCTTTGAGAAGTCGATGACATCAGATGGCCTACCTGTGTCCCATCAGCATTGAGGGTTCCCTTTTTACAGACCAGCAAAGGCCCTACGAGGCCAGCACTGGTGTCCTGGATTGGCTGGACTGCTGAGAAGTAAAGGTAGGTCAGGCAAGGGGGATCTCCCTCTGTTGGGCTCACACTCTCAGGCACTGTCCACCTGTAGGTGAAAGTTTCACCTGGCTTAACATGTGCCCCTGGTTTCCGAAATCCTGAGGATGCAAATGAAACAGTCATTCAAAGCAACAGCTTTAATATTAACTTTTCCAATCCTGGGCATCTCTCTCTGATGTGGATGCATTTTTTTTACTTTTTTTTTTTTTTTTAATGTTTTCAAGGTAGGGTTTCACTGTAGCCCAGGCTGACCTGGAATTCACTGTATAGTCTCAGGATGGCCTTGAACTCACAGCGATCCTCCTGCCTCTGCCTCCCCAGTGCTGGGATTAAAGGCGTGCACCACCACGTCCAACTAGGATGCAATTTTATGGATGGAAAGTTGTTTTCCCTTATGCATCTGACCATGAAAGTCCCCGGCCATAAGCTGCTGTTTTATAAGATAGAAGCTGAAATCAAAGGAATATCTTTTTATAGACTTTATGTTATTCCTTTACTTACACCATGTTTAGCAAATATTAAATGAATAATAGTGATCCATTCTACACTTAAGCACAAGTCTATAAGATATCATTGGGTATCTTCTATGTGAAATATATTGTACCTGATTCTGCAGAAAATAACCCACAAACTTAAGCAAAGAGTATGAAATTTGTGAGGCTGACATAGCAAATGCCTCAATAGCTAAAAGACAGAGAAGGTAAATGCGATGGTTAATCTCGATTGTCAATGCGATAGGATTTAGATTATCTAGGGATAAAAACGTATGGGTCTCTTTGTAAGGGGTTTGCAGAGAGGTTAGTTGAGACCACTCTGAATGTGTGGCACCATTCCATAGGCTGGGGTCCCAGATTTGCCTCCATCCTTTCCCCCTTCCTTCCCTCCTTCCTTCCTTCCTTCCTTCCTTCCTTCCTTCCTTCCTTCCTTCCTTCCTTCCTTCCTTCCTTCCTTCCTTAAATAGCTCTGCCAGGTATTTTGTTACAGCAATAAGAAAAGGTACCAATGTGGTAAATAAGTGTCCAAGATTACAGATCTGGTAAATAGCCAATCTATAATGAAAACTCAGGTCAGATTCCAAACCCTGTGTGCTGAATTCTCATCACCCCGACTCTATCTTACCAAACCCCATCACATATTTCCTCTGCATCTTGTCCTGTGCTTTACAAACAGTTGCCAGGAAAGTTTTATGAGTTCGAAAATGGAAAATATCAACATGTTGGCTGTCCTTGGTGTTGTCTCTCTATGCACCACAATCACTCTGAGGCTTGACCAAGGAGGAGAGCAGGTACCGGATGTGTTTCCTCAGGAGAGAGGCTGGCTCTGGAGTGGGGACCTCCCTTCTTCCTTTCCTGTTTTGGCTCCTCACCATTACCACAGAGCCTGCTCTCCACCGGGCCTGACCTTACCCTTAGGTGTGAAGAGACATCTCAGGTAGCTACCATGTGTAGTGATGGGAACATGTGCCAAAGAACCAGGACTTTTCCCTGATCAGGATCATGAACAGGACAGCACTTCCCTGCATTGTGCTGAGAGCCTGTGCTCTCTGACTCCGAGGGACAAAAGCTGCAGATGATAATCAGCCTACAGCACTGATTTTGTGTGGGGGTGGTGGGTGCCCATGTGTGTGGGGGGGGTGGGAGAGGACAAGCTCGGGTGTCATTCCTCAGGAATGTCTTCCACTCTTTTTTGAGATAAGGTCTCTCAGACTGGAGCTTGTCCATTAGGCTAAACTGGCTGTGCAGTGACCCCTAGGGGTCACTCCTCTAAGGATTACAACAGTATTTCACCACATTTGGCTTTTTAATGTGAGTTCTGAGGTTCAAACTGGGGGTCCTCATCTTGTAAGGAAGCACCTTACCCACTGAGCTGTCTCTCAGCCCCACAATCATGACTTTAAGTAAGTGTCTGCTGGTAGGTACAGAGCAAAGACCTCAGGGAATATTGAGACTTAGCAGTCCCTGGAACCGGAGCTCCTTCTGCTCTCCCAGCAGGCTCTCCTGTGCCTTGTTGCAGACACACTCTCCATTCTAGAGAAGTAGCACAAGTGACTATGAAAGTAGTCTTCGTATTTCTGAGAGGAAAGGAAATACATGAACATTTCCTAAGAGCTGAATGTGGCCAGACCCCACCTGGCATGCTGTCAGTCACTTCCCATAGCTCTGTGAAGTGAGTGAATTATCTGCAATTGATATGTGAGAAGGATAGAGTTCAGAAAGATCAATCACCCACACTCTCAGAAGAGATGGGAAGGGACCAAAGATTTTAATTCTTTTTTTGTTGTTGTTGCATGTGTTTGTGTGTATGGTATGCATGTTCAGGTGTATGTGGGCTCATGTGTGTGGTGCACATGTGTGTGTGTGTGTGTGTGTGTGTGTGTGTGTGTGTGTGTGTGTACGCATGTAGAGGCTAAAGGTTCATGCTATATGTCTTCTTCAATTGTTTTCCATCTTATTTTTTAAAATTTTTATTTTTTATTTTATTTATTCGAGAGCAACAGACAGAAATAGAAAGAGGCAGAGAGAGAGAGAGAGAGAGAGAGAGAGACAGAATGGGCTTGCCAGGGCCTCCAGCCACTGCAAATGAACTCCAGATGCATGCACCACCTTGTGCATCTGGCTTACATGGGTCCTGGGGAATGGAGCCTCGAACTGGGGTCCTTAGGCTTCACAGGCAAGGGCTTAACTGCTAAGCCATCTCTCCAGGCTCTTATTTATTTATTATTTATTTTTGATACAGGGTCTCTGGCTGAACATAAAACCAAATCAGCTATACTAGCTATCCAGTGAGCCCTAGGACTACCTTTCTAGCTCTGGGATTACAGGCATGCTGTCACACACCCAACATTTAATGTATGTGCCGGGGATCCAAACTCAGGTCCTCATGTTTGCACAGCAAGCACTTTACTCACTCAGCCATCTTCACAACCTCCAAGTCTGTCTCCTTCTTAATCCTTGGCTCATTCATCCTTTTTCCCACCTGAGCACAGGCTGAGGCTTACCATCTACATTTGGGGCTGCATCAGACGCCTTGTCATAAAGCACACCATGGGGTAAAATGCTGTAGACTTTGTCAGCTTTGTTGGAAAAAGTCACTAGCAGGGTGTCACCTACCTCTGCCTTGATAACGGGACCTGGAAAATATCAAGAACAGAGAGAAGAGGATGAAGAGCAATAGAAAAAAATGAAGTAAAGTGGAGCAGAAGAGTCATTCTATGGAGACACCTACCCTGTGTAACACCTCCCCTTCCCAAACACAAGAAGCTTGTACCATACCAAGAATTCCCAAATGGGCTTCCACCTCAGAAGGTATCTTCCTTTGACTAAAAGTTGCATCAACATACTCTGTATACCGAGCCTTCCAGTATTTCCCTCCTATTCTGTTTTCCCCTTGCATGAAGTACAGTGCAGAGTCACTGTGAAAAGATACAGCAAAATGAGAACATCGTGACACACACACACCAGACACTATCCAGCCCACTCATCCACCATCTCCCTAGAAAAGTCTCTATAGGGTTTAGCAAAGTCTCCAGGAATCATCAACTAGCCTCAGAAGTCCTCAGAAGCTGGCTGGTGCTCGTGCTCATGTCTCTACTGGCCTTCCCTCCATTCCCCAGCAGTACAGCGACCAAGAAAGTCACAGGAAAACTCCTTACTTACCAATATTGGGGTCCCAGAATGGTCTCCTACAAAGTAATAAAGAGCTAACTGGTTTCTTGACAGAGCAAGCATCCCTCTGGCTCTTGCTGATGTCAACATGAACAAGCTCTGCATACAGAAAGCTTTTTCACATGTGGCATGATTAAGGAATGGATTGTCTAGTTAATTAGGTAGTTTAATTCATGGATGGTTACCATATAAACCACATGCATGGCATAGCAAATTTTAAAATTGTGAAATACATAATCTACCTTATTGCACTATCTCACTCTCATTTATGTGTGTGTGCACTATGTGTGGTTTATATGCATGTGTATGCAGACGTATGCATCTTGTGAAAAGACATGCAAAGGCCAGAGGAGAACTTCAGATCTCCTCCGTTTCTTCCACGTTGTTCTTGAGACAGAGTCTCTCAATGAGCTGCCATTTTGTCAAACTGCCTGACCAGCTAGCTCCAGTGATTCTCTGGTCTTGACTTCCCAACAGGACTGAGGTTACAGACATGCATAGTCATGCCTAGCTGCTAATATAGATACCAGGGAATTTAACTCAGGATAAATTAGGCCTTCATCCTTGTGAGGCAAATTCTCTTACCCACAGAACCATTTCCCCAAACCTATGTTCTCTTATTTCTGTCAATGGTACCATCACTCCGTGGCTACATAGAATGTTTCTCTTCTTTTTCTATTCCATTCTCTTATCTCATTTACCCTTGTATTACAAATATTTTTGCACCCTTCCCTTTTGACACTCCTTTGAAATCTTTTCTTTTCATCTAGTTCCAATACTATAATCCCATTTCAGGTATGTGCCACCATGGATCTGAAACTCTATGAAGGACCTCCTAGCCACACACTCTGCTCCTCTACCTCACACTGGCTCATTCAAGGTTTTCTCTTTTAGCATATCCACTACTATCATATTAATTTCCAAAAAAGTTACTTTCATTGTTATATACATGCCCACAAATTTTTAGTTTTTTTCCAATTGCCAATCAAATAAAGTTCCAAAGCATTAAAGAACTTTGCCACTGATATTGAGTTTATCCCAGTTCTGTCCCTATTCTCTGTGCAGGTATTCATTCCCCTATGAAATGTGCCACTTCTCATTCTGATTCAGTCAGTCTCTCCTATACACAAAGTGCTCTGCATTAACTTCTGATTGCAAATATCCTTGTTTTTCACTATTCACCATCACAAATTTTGCCTTCCTCTATGAGGTGTTCCCTAATTATTTTTTAAAATATATTTTATTTATTTATTTGAGAGAAAGAAAGAGGGAGAGAGGAGAGAGAGAGAGAGAGAATGTGCACACCAGGGCATCCAGCCACTGTAAATGAACTCCAGATGCATGTGCCCCCTAGTGCATCTTGCTTATGTGGGTCCTGGAGAATCGAAATCAGGGTCCTTTGGCTTTGCAGGCAAACACCTTATTGGCTAAGCCATCTCTCCAGCCCCCCTAATTATCTTTGCTCTTACCAAACACTCAGAGAATTGTCTTATTTTTAGCTTGCAAAGTCACCACTCCCTGCACATTGGCTACTTTCCCCACATAAGGCTAGGACTTAGGTCTTCCTCATTATTTGCATCTCTCATAACACTTAGCACATTGTGCTTTCATAGTTCACACTAAGTATCAATTAACTATAGTCTAATCCTTCATACTTGAGAAGACAGGCCTCTGAGATGGGACTTGAAATGCTAGCTCACATCATTCTATTAATAAAAAGATTACTGGTCAATAGAGAATGTTGACACCAAATATATTTTCATATATGATTTTCACAAATTTTTCTTTGTGTGTATGTGTCCTTATGTGCACAGGTGCATGTGTGTGTGTGAGTGTGTATGTGGAGGCCAGAGGACAACCTCAGGTGGTGGCATTCCTTAGGTGCCTTTCACTGGTCTGGAGCTTGCCAATTAGATTAGACTGGATGGTAAGTGAACCTCAAAGATCCACTTGTCTCTGCTTCCCCAGCTCTGGGACTGCAAGTGTGTGCCACCATGCTTGGCTTTGTAAAAATTTTAGATGCGATCTGAGGATCAAACACATTCACTGAATATGAGTGTGTAAGTCACAGAAGTCCACATACACTTAATGAATTTCAGAGTCAATTTGAAAAACACTAGTGTGTGTGTGTGTGTGTGTGTGTGTGTGTGTAGGCCAGAGGACCACTTGTTATTTTTCTTCAGGTGTCATTCCTCTGGTGCCTTCCACCTTTATAGCAACAATGTCTCTCATTGGCCCAGAGCTTACCAGTTAAGATAGAATGACTGCCCAGTGAGCCCCAGCAATTCTGTCTCCATCTCCGAAGCACTGGGATTACAGGTGAGTGGCCACCATGCTTAGCATTTTTATAATGGTTCTGGGGATTGAACCCAGGTCCTCATGTTGCAAGGCAAGCACTTTACTGGCTGAGCCACCTCCCTCAGAGATCTGGTGCTCTGATCTTTGGCACATAACAAAGCAGCAATAACTCTCCCAGTTCTGGGGAGTATATATACTTAACTCTTTAAGCAGTGACATCATGCTGTCTGCACTATATGCTCATCAGAGACACGAGTGAAATCAGAGGGGAAAGCCCATACATGCCTCACTGGAGAGGGGTTGAGAAACCCCAGCAAAGAGTGCTTACCTGCCAGATGCATTCAGTGGAAGACCAGTGAATTTGTCATAGCCTTGAGGACAATAATCCCAAAGAACTTTTTCAGCTGCTATAAAATAGCGCCTCTGCCGACCCTTCATCTTGGAGTGAGGAATGTCACTTTTGCAGTTACCAACATTGTATTGTCCCAGCATACCAGCTGCAAACAGAGGACCCAGATAGACGAAACCACCAGAAGATCGACAGATTCAAATGCACAGACGTTTAAAACTTTTGGAAAGAAAATTGCACTATAAGCAAATTTAGCAGAAAATGATAAGTGGTGGGAAGGGGAACGTTTGTAACAAATACGACAAAAGATTAGCATGTGAGTCACTTTTCAAGATAAAGAAGAAAAGTAGCTCTCCAATAGAAATGAGTAAGGGAAATAAATGGATTGTTCACAAACAAACCAGTCAATAAACAAATGGAAACAGTTGGACCTTAGTCACAATCAAACAGCACATGGGTTCCCTGATAGAGGGAGGAATAATTTTCAGTGTCGACAAGCATGTGAAAGGGAAGGGTACCCTTACACACCGTGGGTAGATGAGTAGCAATTCCTCAAAGGGTATTTAGAGAAGTGTATCAATAACTTTAAAAAGTCAGATTCTGGGCTGGGGAGATTGTTCAGCGGTTATGGTAACTGCCTGAAAAGCCTAATGACCTGATTTGATTAGCCAGTACCAACTTAAAACCAGATGTACAAAGTGGCACATGCCACTAGAATCTAGAGTTTATTTGCAGTGGCTGGAGGCCCTGGTTCACTCCCTCTCTTTGCAAATAAATAAAACTTTTAAAAATGTGATACTAGTATGTCTAGAAGCATTGCTGGTTTTAAAAATCAAATTACATGTGTTTTATAAAATTTTTTCTGAGGATGTAGATAACTTACAATATATTACATATTAGAGAATATAAACACTATCTATGACCACAGCCACTAAACAAACCAAACAATCATATTAGCTGCAAATAGCTTGTACTGTCTTTATTTACTTATTTAGTTATTTATTTATGAGAGAGAATAAGAGAGAAAGAGGCAGATAGAGAATGGGCACATTGGGGCCCCCAACCACTGCAAATGAACTCCAGACACATGTGCCACCTTGTGCATCTGGCTTACATGGGTACTGGGGAATTGAACCTGGCTCCTTAGGCTTTGCAGACAACTGCCTTAACCACTAAGTCATATCTCCAGCCCCCTGCCTTGATTTTACATCTACATTTGGAATTCCTAGATTCAAGAGTATTGTCCCTGATTTATCAGCATGAGATACTTTAATAATAGTAACTTGTTTTGTCCATCCCTGTCTCTCCAGACCAATGTCTGGTGCATATTAATGGATCAACCCCTGAACTGAATTTACTTAGAATAAACCAGCTAACAGAAAGTAAGATTCGTTATATTGAGTTGACAGAACAAGATGGTGTTACCAATGTAGCATAAACAGTTGGATCTGTATCTACTAGTGACCATGGAGTTAGCAATATCCAAATTTAATCCAATGTTACTCTTTCTGGATCTATGCCGTTGGTGCATATTTTTCTCTTCTAGTTTTTACCATTTAAGGCCAGACCCTTTATATGATGTAATGCTTGTGTTGCTAATGCTATTTAACTGGCACCCAGTGGGACAGAGTGACTCCACAGAATACTTAGTGCACATATATATTCTATCAGTCATCCCAAATTACTACACTGATTGCAGTGTGTCACTGGTGCGTCTTGGGATCTGAGCCTCATGGTCACCTTCCAGTCAACCCCTTTCCCTTTAAAGCCTGACCATTCAAAGCCCTTCCTGTAAGACCCATCTGCCTTCCTCACTTCTTTCTCATATCTCTTCTGGCACGTGTTTGAGCTTAGCAAGGGCTTATTCTGGGTTGTCCCTAGGAACCAAGACCAATGCTCATGTCATGAGTACTATCATGCTGTCCTCAGGAATACTACATCTCAATGGATTTTTATCTCACTATAAGAAAAAAGTCCCTATAGAATAGTTTGGAGATGAGCAGAATGGAGACCTTTACTGAAAGAGAAAAATTTAAGAATTGGATGGGGTCTTGATCCTAGCTACTGTCAGGATCTTGCTCTACTTATAGTCACATGTGCTCTTTCAGTGTTTGTTTCTTCCTCTGGCTGCAAAGCCTTCCTTCCCTCCTTCATCTACCTAGTTCCTCCCCACACATCAAGGCTCAGCTGAGCAGCCCATTCCTCAGGAAGCCCCTCAGATTGGTCTGCACTTATGATTATCACAGCCACAGAGAACTTGTCTCATTATGCTTCAAGTCTTATTCATTTTGTAAATGTCTACTACTACATTGGCGGTTCCTTGAAAGTTTCATCATTTGTTTGTCAAACACCTCCCTACATTGTTCTTAGGGATGTTATTAATAGACATCTGTGGACAAGATGCCAACTAAATGAGTATTTTATTTTCCTACATATTGAGTCATTATGTATATATAATGCATGCAAGAATCTACTTCGGAACACTCCCAGAGACTGCGGTGTCACTCTACCCACGGAGCCTCTCCACACTGGTTTTTGTCCTTCTTACCTTGGAGGTGGTCACTGACTTGACAGGTTATCATCCATTTCCCAGGGTTCTCCACGATCATTTCTGTTGTGAGGAACGTGGCTGGGAACAGGTTGACCACATCCGTCCGGTGCCCTCTGCTGATGAAGGTGTTACCATAAAAATAGATGGAATGGATGTCTATCTCATTCCCCATCCCAAACAGGTGCCAGGACACGGATTCACCGACACACATTTCAGGCTCAGGGAAATTTCCGAAGAGGAATCCATTGAGGGCTGAAAACACAAACACATTCATGGAAGAGACTCTCCTGCAGAGGTAAGCAGGACCAAAGCATTGGTAAGATGCATAACAGCACAACTGGGAAATCAGTGCAGGTCATCCACTGAAATGTTGTCCTCAAGAAATCCCAGCTCTTAAAAAAAAAAAGCCTCAGAAAGGAATGAAAAGGTTTGTAACGCTTTTTTTTCAAAAGAACTGCTCCCAGTAAAAAGGAAGATCAGCATGTGCTACAAACAGCCTTGGAGCTCCTGTTTGAGCACAGTCATGAGGTCAGGGGTAAACTAATAGCTGCTCACTCTTCAGGAGGGACAAGACACACACTCCTAACTCTTCACATGCATGTCTGCCATCCTCTCTGGATGCTGTGCTCCTGGGGGCTGGAGCTTCTGCGTTATTTATCTTAACAACTGTCAGGACCTGGCAGGAAAACTGGATAGCCTCTTGTCTTAGGTGATGAGAGCAAGCAGCAAGAGATGAAGAGAAGAGCACTTATGAGGCATGTTTACTTGTTACTTGAAAAAAAATCAGGGAGGGGCTCGAGAGATCACTTAGCAGTTAAGGCACTTGCTGGCAAAGCCAAAGGACCCAGGTTCAATTCCCCAGTACCCACGTAAAGCCAGATAGATGCACAAGGTGGTGCATGCATCTAGAGTTTGTTTGCAGTGGCCAGAGGCCCTGGGAGGCCCATTCTCTTTCTTTCTCTCCTTCTCTGTCTCTTTCTAATAAATAAATAAATAAATATCAGGGAGGGAGGTCAGGTGGTGGTACACTCCTTTAACCCCAGCAATTGGAAGACAGAGGTAGGAGGACTGCTGTGATTTCGAGACCAGCCTGGAAATACAGAGTGAATTGTAGGTCGGCCTGGGCTAAAGAGAGCCGACCTCAAAAAACAAACAAAACCCAATAAAAAAAAAAAAAACAGAGGAAAAGCAGCTTTACTAGATGGTGTTATGCCAGAATCTTACCCCCAAAGCCTAGCCCTGAATGCTTTTAATCATCGAATCAGGACCCGACCAAATACAATGGAGAGCTTGACTATAAAGTCACCACCTCTCTTCGGAAATTCAAACTAAGTGTGATGATTCAATTTCATTGTCACATTAACTGGTTTTGGAATCACCTAGGAGACACATCTCTGGGCATCTCTGTGAAGTCATATCCAGAGAGGTTTAATTGAGAATGGAGGACCCACCCTGAATGTGGGCAGCACCGTCACATGGGCTAGGCCCTAAAGGAGAAAGCCAGCTGAGCACCAGTCTGCATCGCTCTGCTTCCTGACTGCAGATACAATGTGACTACCTCCCTCACCCTCCTACCACCATGCTGGACTGTATCCCTTCTCAAACTGCAAGCCAAAAGAAACCTCTCCTCAAGTTGCCTTTGTCAGGTACTTGGTCACAACACCAAGAAAAGTAACCAGGGCTGGAGACATGGCTCAGTGCTTAAAGACACCTGCTTGCAAAGCCTGAAAGCCTGACAGCCTGGGTTTGATTATCCAGTACCAACATAAAGCCAGATGCCCAAAGTGGCACATATGTCTGCACTTTGATTGCAGTAGCAGGAGGTCCTGGGGCACCCATATTCACTCTCATTCTGTCTGCCTCTTTTCCTCTCTCAAATAAATAAAAATAATATTTTTAAAAAAGAAAAGTAACCAATATACATAGTTAAGAATTTGTTACACTTAAGGTGATAATGACTTTGGCAGCACAATTAATTATAAGTCATTTTAGTAACTCTAAATAAATTTATCAATGAGTCATGTATCAATTGGGCACCTTCTAAAGCCTAATTTTCTTTTGAGTTCTTTTTCCTGGAGTCAGTTATGTCTCCTTTGCCAGTGTTTACAGACTGATTGTTTGCCAACACTACTTCTACATACAGCTGGCTTTTATTTTAATGCAGCCTATATTTTCTATGCAGTTTGTTCCTTGGAGTGAGGCATTTCATTCCAAAGAAGTAAATACTACAGGGTATGAGGAATCACACAGGCAGCCAAGTCTCTAAGCATCACAAGATGCACGTTTTCAGCAGTGTTTGAGGACTTTATTTTCATTTTCTAAAGAACAGAAATAACGCTGGTAGCAGTGGCAATATCCACATAGGTCCTGTTTACTCTGTTATTCCTAATTTTCTCTGCCTACTTCTCTTCTTCTCTCCTTCACTTCTTCCTCCATGCAAACATTTCCAAGCATCTCTCCACACAAGATTACTGGGATATTACCAGGAAGAAGATAGAGGGCATATGATATAAGAGAGAGAATTATTGTTCTGACAGCCACCAACTGTGCTTTAGAGGCAAATGAAGCCAAATGCAAATTTATTTGCTGGGACTTGTCTTTCAGGTTCTCTCAGGTAACTCTCTGGGACTGGTCTTGGGCAGGTCTCCATGGTCTCTTGATGTCAGTTTCTTCATCTAAAACGTACAGAAGTCAGGTGACCTGCAGCTCCTTTCTGTCTTACAGAATTTGACTACCCTAAGGCCACCCCAGTGAGGTGATTCTGACAGACAGGAAAAGGTGGAAATAATTTCTTAATGAATAAAGTGAAATGCTTCCATTGATGGTTCCCTGTATTCACTAGCACTCTAGTAAGAGACTAGAAAGAGATGGATCACTTAACCCTCATGTCCTACAATGGCATTAAGGTATGCTTTGGCCAAATAGGCATGCACAAGTTTCCTGGCAAGCTAAGCATAGATATTCACTATGTTGAACAAATTCAAGGCCTGGGGTACAGTAGACGCTCAATTAACCTTGCTGACTTACAGAATACTTCAAAGCTTGGGGATGGTTCAGTGGTTAAAGGTGCTTGCTTACAAAGCCTGATGGCCTCAATTCCCCAGTACCCGTGTAAAGCCAGATGTTCAAAGGGGTGCATGTGTCTAGAGTTCACTTGCAGTGGCAAGAGGCACTGGAGCACTCTCTCTGTCTCTTTCTTTCTCTCTCTCATAAATAAAAGAGAATGCCTGGAACCAGAAAATTCACAAGTGTGTCCTTAAACCCCACGCACAGCATGCTTCTGAAAATTTAGCAGCCACTGGGAAAAGAGTTACTGGATAAAGGAAGAGAGTTCAAGACAAAGGGATATTATGTGGTGGTGATTTTGCTTTTACTTCTGTCAACTTAAACCCACCCATCCTCTTGGTCACCTCAGTCATTGATGCTTCCATACTTATAACCTTCATCCTCCATTTCCTGACACAACCTTGTCCATCATACTCAAGGGAGCTCATACTTCTCCTTTTTCAGATCACTGAACTTCCAAAATGCATCATGTCTTAGATTATCTTTGAGGCATGGTTATCATTAAGAAACATCTTTTTAAAAAAAAAGATTTTATTTTTATTTATTCATTTATTAGAGACAGAGAGAGGGAAAAGAGAGAGAGAGGGAGAGTGAGAATGGGTACACCAGGGTCTCTAGCCACTGCAAAGGAACTCCAGATGCATGCACCCCCTTGTGCATTTGGCTTATGTGGAACCTGGAGAATTGAACTGGTATCCTTGGGCTTTGGAGGCAAATGCCTTAACGGCTAAGCCATCTCTCCAGCCCAAGAAACATCTTTGAAAAAAAAAAAGAAGAAGCCAGGCGTAGTGGTGCATGCCTTTAATCCCAGCACTAGGGAGGCAGAAGTAGGAGGATCACTGTGAGTTCTAGGCCACCCTGAGAATACAGAGTGAATTCCAGATCAGCCTGGGCCAGAGTGAGACCCTACCTCAAAAAAAAAAAAAAAAAAAAAAAAAAAAACATCTTGCAGAGCAAGATCCAACATTTCTGTATGTCTTGCCTCCCTCAAAGTACTTCATTGTACAAAAAGCTCTTGTAAGAGTTGGGGAACATTGACACACTCACCATGCATCTTGTTGCTCCTCTGGAAAACAGCATCGCTCTTGTCGACTGAACTGGGGTCAGTACAGAAATGTCTGATATTTTCATCAAGATACCAACTTTGATTCTCATCCACCAGAGTAAACATTATAACAAACTCTCGGTCCACATCAGTCCTTGTCCCTGAATATCTGTTCAAGACACCTATTAGGAAGGTTCAAGAGAGTGGAGAGAAAGCAGTTCAAGGCAAATGAAATCCAAGGGAGCACTCCCTCCTGCTGAAATGTTCAGTACATGTAACATGGGTCAAGGACCTAAGCATGCAGGGACTACACACAACCCACCATATTAAAGCACCAAGACTTGGGTGGAAGTGATGGAACTGAAGAAAAGTTCTCAGGCAGAAATCTGCTCCACTGCAGAGTGGGAAACCATCATGGTTTGGCTATCTCTCAAGGAGGTACTAGGGATGGCGTGGACACACTCTGTCAATCAGTGAGGAATAAAATAGCCAACTGGTTATCTGGGTGAAATGAGGAAGCTAGGGTATCTCTGGTCGTGGAACTTCATGTTTCACTTTCCTAAATGTAGCAATATAGGATTTTATTTTTCTAAATAAAGCATGTAAATTTCAGGGCTGAAGAGATGGCTCAATGGTTAAAGGTGCTTGCTTGTAAACAGCTTGGGTTCAATTCCCCAGCACCCACATAAAGCCAGATGCACAAAGTGGTACATGTGTCTGAAGTTGGTTTATTGTGGCAGGAGGCCCTGGTGTGTCCATATTCTCTCTCTCTGTCTCTCTCTCTGTCTCTCTCTCACTGCCTCTTCTCTCTGTATTGGTCTCAAATAAATAAATGAATATATATATATATATATATATATATATAATTTAATTTTTTAATTATTTTTTTAATTTTGGAGAGAGACAGAGAGGGAGAGGGAGACAGATAGAGATGGGCACGCCAGCAGCCTCTCAGCTGTTGCGAACAAAATCCAGATGCGTGCGCCCCTTTGTGGGCAAGTGCAGCATTGTGCCCTTGCGTCACTTTGCATCTGGCTAAACGTGGGACCTGGAGATTGGAACCGGGTTCTTAGGCTTAGCAGGCAGGCGCCTCAACCGCTAAGCCATCTCTCCAGCCCAAATGAATATATTTTTTAAAGCACATACATTGTAGAACACTGTTATGATTTGTAAACAGCACTTGAACTATTGACCTGTATTATCACCTCAGGTAATCCCCATTACAGCAATTCCCCTAAAGAAGGTTTAGAAGGAGCACATTCCATGTGGATCAAAGAAGCTAGATGAAACAAGATTTGAATCTCATTCATGTTTTCAGTTGCCTGGGAAGCAGCTTCTGAGTGTGAGAGGCCACTTACCTTCCTTACACACCAGCAGGGGCCCTATTAGCCCAGAACAGATGTCCTTAGGGGCGTCTATGTGCGAATGGTACACCCACGTCAGGCAGTTGGCATCTGCAGGAGTGGGTGCATATTCCTCTCTCACTGGCCATACGTAGGTGTAGTTTTGGCCAGGGGGAACCATATCATCGTCTTTGTTCCTCCCAGATGTCCCATCTGGGTATAAGGCTCCTTCCAAGAACAGATAATAAGATGTCATTAAAATACAGAGTTCATGTTGCAGTGGAGAAGGCCAGAGCTTTGGAATCAAATATATTTATAATGGTACTTTAGGCAAAGTTATCTCAGTTTTTGTACCCTACTTTCTTTTTCATCAGTAAAATGGATATGTTGTGACCAACCCCATGGGAATATGACAGCTAAATGAGGCAGTGTGTATCGAGGGCTTTGCACAGAAACATGGTCTCCTCAATAAAGACTTTCTGGTTAGCCTACTATGCCAATCAGAAGGACTGACGCTCTGCATCGTCTTGAGACAACACAGGAGAGTGACAGAGGAAATAATGAGCACTTTGGGGACTTGTTACAGACCTAGCTCCTGTGTGTGTCTCATGAGAGACAGGAAGAGCATGCTTCCTGTTCCCGAGATTTCACAGTTCTGCAGTGAAGGCCAGGATATGCATTATGGATGCAGAGAGCTACAGAATAAAGCAAGATGACATGAAGGCTACAACTTTGGGCCCAAATACATGGGATACACAAGATAAGACCTACACTATGCAGGGTGTGTGTGGATGGTTGGTCCTACCACAGGGTAGGTGGGACAGAACAAGCAAGCAGAACTTAGGCCCTCTCTATGTCTTATAAACTAAGGGTCTAGCACAGGACATTTTAATTGAGAAATGTGCGCTGCTAAAAGTAGTGACAAAACCTAGGTAGAAGCTAAGAGATCAAATTGTGCATATTATGATCATCAGAGGCTTCATAATGGACAGAGGGGTTGAGGGTCCCTGATGTATCAGGGAAGTTGTGCTCCTACTGAAAAGAGGGCTCGGAGGTGAGGGATGGAGAGGGAGATACGAGGGCCAGGGGCGAGGGACAGACAAGTCTATTTATTGTCCCCTCATCCACTTGTCACTTTCACTCATCCATTCATCAACATAAACTGGATGTAGACCACATGCTAGTCAAAGAGGTAGGCATTACACATGCATGGGAATACAACTGCTGTTTTCAAACTTCATAAATGATCTACCTTAATAAAGGAATTAAACAAAAGAAAAATCCAGGGGCTGGGGAGATGGCTTAGAGGTTAAGGTGCTTGCCTGCAAAGCCAAAGGACCTCGGTTCGATTCCCCAGGACCCACATAAGCCAGATGCACAAGCAGGTGCGTGCATCTGGAGTTCTTTTGCAGTGGCTGGAAGCCCTGGTGCACCCATTTTCTCTCTCTCTCTCTGCCTCTTTCCCTCTCTCAAATAAAATAAGTAACAATAAAAATAAAATATTAAAAAAAGAAAAATCTAGAAGTCCAGTCTCTATCCACTAAAGTTGAATAAACATTTAAGTAATTCCTCCTGTTATGTGACCTCATACGGGCAGCATCTGATATTACTGTCAGCACCTCGCCTTCTTAAACAATTGCTCTGTTGGATTGGCCACTTTTCTAATTCTTTCTCCTCTATCTGATATTCATTGAGATAGGTCCTCAAGGGACAATGCCGGCTCCTTCCTTCCATGCTCATTGCTCATTTACTGCTTGACGGCACCCACCACCACAGTGTCACCACAACCACACCAGCAACCCACCCTTAGTTTCACCCTGTACCTCTTGTCTGATCTTTGTGCTGATCTCTGTCACCTGACATTTCCATTTGTAAAGCTCAAAGGATCGCAAGTACCATCTTTCCCAGCGTATGTTTTCCTGTCCTCAGCCAAGCCTGCCTTATACAGCCATGTCCTCCTCTCCTAGGAACACAATGTTCTTACCTGCCTCCTGCCTCCACATCCCACTGCAGAGCCCTGCCTCAGCCTCCCAAACTTACTCCTTTCTTGCCATCTCCACCATCACAATCCTCATCCAAACTGTCATCTTACTGGGCTTGCACAGTGACTTCCTCGCAGGCTTTCTGCATCTCTTGTCTCTCTGGCCCATTTCTAAGCTCCAGCAAGAGTTATCTTTGCAAATCTCCAGTGCAGTTATATTGTTCCTGGCTTAGTCAGTCCAGGGCTTCTCCTCAGTATTGAGATCTTTCTCTCTCTCCCTCTTTTTCTCTCTCAAATAAATAAAATATATTAAATACAGTGAAATTTTACTTTTACAAATTTGCCTTAGAAACATACCTGCAATGGTTCTCACAGCAGAACATGGTAGCTCATACCTGTAATCCCAGCACTCAGGAGACTGAGGCAGGAGGATTATTGTGAGTTTGAGTCCAGCCTAGGCCACAGAGTGGGACCCTGTTATTATAAAGGAAAGAAAGAAAGAAAGAAAGAAAAGAAGAAAGGAAGGAAAGAAATGAAAGGAAAGAAAATAAAGAGGAAGGGAGGAAAGAAGGATGGAAGGAAAAAGAGAAGAAAGTGAAGAAATTTTTTGTAATCTGGAAGCAACCTAAACAGTTTTATGTAATTATTTAACTATATAACTAAGTGCTGGACTTATTTAATTTTATTTTTAATTATATTACAAAGTAGCAGCAAGTTTCCATATGGCATTTTCATACATAGTTTTGGCTGCCCCTCCCCTAAGCTCCTCCTTCCCCCACCTTCCTTCCCATGTCTCTGTTCAAACCTTGCCATCCTCAGTATTGCCCCTTCCACTTTAATATCACATATGTTCTACTGAAACTCCCCATTTCTCTCCTTTAAGCCTCTGTTTCCCTCTCTAAAGGTCTCCTTTCTAATTTCCTGGCATCTATACACACTCACTCTCACATAAAAAACACATTGGTATTCGAGGCCACCCTGAGACTACATAGTTAATTCCAGGTCAGTCTGGGCCAGAGTGAGACCCTACCTTGAAAAAACAAAACAAAACAAAACAAAACAACCCACATATGTCTATAATTAGAAGTTATGATCCTTATATGAGAAAGAACATATGGTGCTTGTCTTTCTCAGCCTGGGTTATCTCACAATATATTTTCCAATTCCTTTCATTTTCCTGCAACTTTCATGATTTTATTCTTACTTAAGATGAGTAAAATTCTGTTGTATGTATGTACATCATTGTTATTATCCATTTGTCTTGTTGATGGACATCTGGAGTGATTTTATTTTCTTGCAATTATGAATAGAGCAGCAGTTAACACGGATGAGCAAATAAGTATTTCTGCAGTAGAATACTGAGTCCTTTGGGTGTATGCATAGTAGTGGTATAGCTAGGTCCTGTGATAATTCTAGTTTTAGGGTTTTTATTTTTTATTTTTATTTTTTTGAGGTTGGGTTTTACTCTAGTCCAGGCTAACCTGGAATTCACTGTCTCAGGCTGGTGTTGAACTCACAGAATCCTTCTACCTCTGCCTCCTAAGTGCTGGGATTAAAGACATGTGCCACCACACCCAGCTCTAGATTTAGTTTTTCTGAGAAGCCTTCATGCTGAGTTATAACTACACAAATTTAATATCCCACCAGTAATGAATAAGGCTTCTTTTTCCATTCTTGCCCACATTTGTTTTCTTTCTTTCTTTCCTTTTTTTTTTTTTTTTTTTTTAGTTTTACAAGGTAGGGTCTCACTCTGGTGCTGACCTGGAATTCACTATGTATTCTCAGGGTGGCCTCGAACTCATGACAATCCTCCTACCTCTGTCTCCTGAGTGCTGGGATTAAAGGCGTGCACCACCATGCCTGGCTCAACACTTTTTAAATATATTTATTAGCCATATGTTTCTTCATTGGAGAACTCTCTGTTCAGTCCCTTAGCCTATTTATTTATCTTTGATTTGGTGGTTTGTTTTCTAGTTGCTTTGCTTCTTGAGTTCCTTGTTTTAATTAATTAAGATATTAATCCTCTGTCAGATGTTGTATCAGTTGCTTTCTCATTGCTGGGACAAAATACCCAACCACATTAAGACAGGAAAGGGTTTGTTTTGGCTTATAGTTTCAAAGAGAAGTTTCATCATGGTGGAGCAGGGCAGAAGCAGACAGATGGTATCATGTTGTCATATCAGTATGGAGGAAGTAGGGAGAGAAAGAGAGGGAGAGATAGGGAACACATACAAACAGGACTAGACTATAAAACCTCTAGGCCCACCTCCAGTGCCATTCTTCCTCCATCACGGCTCCATATCCTAAAGGTCCTAAGACTTTCCCAAACAGCACCACCCAGTGAGCATTAAGTGTTCAAACAGATAAGCCTGTGGGGAACATTTTACACTCGAAGTACTACAGATGCATAGCTGGCAAAGATTCTCTCTCATTCTATAGGCTGTCTCTTCACTCAATTGTTTCCTTTGCTGTACAGAAGCTCTTTAGTTTCATAAGGTCCCATTTGTTGAATATTGGCCTTACAAATAACTCATAAAGATTAAACAACACATTAATGAATGATGAAAGGTCATGGAAGAAATTGAGAAGGAAATCAAGAAATTCCTAGAAATAAATATAGCATTCCAAAGCTTTAGGAGCTACAATGAAAAGAGTCCTAAGAGGGAAGTATATAGCTCTAGGTACCTACATTAAGAAATTAGAAAGATCTTGGGCTGGAGAGATGGCTTAGTAGTCAAGGATTTTGCCTGCAAAGCCAAAGAACCCAGGTTTGATTCTCCAGGACCCATGTAAGCCAGATGCAGAAGGTAGCACATGCATCTGGAATTTGTTTGAAATAGCTGGAGGCCCTGGCATGCCCATTCTCTCCCTCTCTTTCTCTCTTCTTCAAATAAATTAATAATAAATTTAAAAAGAAATTAGATCTCAAATAAATAGCTTAATATTATACTTTAGGGCTTTGGAAAAACAAAAAGAAGCCAAACCCAACATGGAAAGAAGTAATTAAGATCAGGGAAGAAATTAATAAATTAAAAGAAAAATACAAAGAATAAAATAAAAGCGGTTAAAGAGTTCTTGAAAAGATAAATCCAGAAAGCCAGATGAACAAGGGGGTGCACACATCTGGAGTTCATTTGACAAGCCCATTCTCTCTCTCTCAACCTGCCTATTTCTGTATATCTCTCTCTCTCTCACTCAAATAAATAAATAAATAAAAATTAAAAAAAAAAAGAATGAATAAAACAGAGTTCTTGAAAAGATAAATAAGATTGATGTCAAACTAAAAATGGAGCGATAACTCAAATTAGTGTTAAAGATAGCCACAATGAAATTTAGAAAATTATTAGAACATACCTTAAAATATATATGCCACAAAACTGGAAAATCTAAGGAAAATGGATTAATTCCTGGATTCACATAACCTATCAAAATTAAATCAACATGATAACAATAAAAAATTCTCCTATTATGAGGGTCTTTTGAAGGCATTGATAGGCCCTGCAAGGTCATGGATATCAAGACCTTCATAATAGGAGAAAAAGATGACATCAAATTAAAAGAGAGACTAATGGAGAGAGGGAAGAGAAATAATGGAGAGTGGAGTTCTGAAGGGAAATGGGGAGAGGGGAGGGAAATATCATGGTTTATTGTCTGTAAGTATAGAAGTTGTCAATAAAAAAATAATTTTAAAAAATTCTCCTGACTAAACATGTCCAGGCCTAGATAGATTCACTGATGAATTCTATGAGAACTTCTTAGAAGAACTAACACCAATGCTTCTCAAACTGTCCCATAAAATAGGCAAATAAGGGGCTGGAGAGATGGCTTAGTGATTAAGGTGCCTGCCTCTTAAGCCTAAGAACACTGGTTCCAATCTCCAGCGGTTCCAATCTCCAGGTCCCACGTTTAGCCAGATGCAGTGATGCAAGGGCGCAATGCCGCACTTGACCACAAGGGGGCGCAAGCATCTGGATTTCGTTCACAGCAGCTGAGACACTGCTGGCACGCCCATCTCTGTCTTCCTCTCTCTCTCTGTCTCTCTCTCTGTCTCTCTCTCAAAAAAAATAGGCAAATAAGGAACACTATTGAACTCTTTTTATAAAGCCAGTATTATCCTGATACTAAAGCTAGCTAAAGATATGACAAAAAATTATAAGTCAATCTTTCAGATTAATATAGATGCAAAAATTCTCAACAACATACTTGAAAACAGAACACAGGAGCATACCCAAAAGATCATTCACTGTGATCAAGTTGGCCTTTTCTTTTTATACCTCTGTTCTCTTATAATTTCTAAACATATATACATACTGCTTTCTCTTTAATGTTTTATTTTAAACTAATTTGAATGATGGAATAAGATTGTATGCTATTTATTTCCTCCTCAACTTTTCTTTTTGGCATTTATCTATAGTGTGGTGTATGTGTATATAGTGTACATATGTGTGTGTACAGATAACATACCCCATCCACATCCACTTGCACTGACATATGTGCACACGCACACACACACACACACACCAAAGTGAAAGTAAAAGCAAGTATAAGCACCTTCAATGTTGAGTATATTCTCTACCCTCAGACTCAGCTGCAAGTGACCTTGGGATAAGCTAGAGACTATAGGAAGTAGAAGGTTAGCTAGAAAGGAGACTCCATGATGCAGCTTCCATGGGGTCGCCATCCAGAATGAGTTGGAACTTCTCAGTGATGCAGCTGCCTTTGAGTCACCCACACTCCCATAGAGAACCTCTCACCCATGCTCTTTAAGTAACCCCAGAAACCTCAGTTGTTCACAAATAGAAGGTTAGCGTAATCGTGCGTGCTTTAATCTGTTATCTGAGCCCTCTGTCTGGGGTGAAGAGCCAGTGTTTGTGTCTCCCCAGGGAAAATGTTTCTTGTAACATCTGTAAACATAGCATCCTGATTTAGTAAGATGAAAGAATAGATACTAAAATAACCTACAACTATACCTGAGGAAAAATTAATAAGCATGTCAGACTGAGATCTGCTGTAAGCATTTATGTGGTAAATTTTCTTTAGATATCAAATATCAATACTACAAATAAGTTTATTTATGTATGTATTTTTGGTTTTTCAAGGCAGGGTCTTGCTCTAGCCCAAGCTGGCCTGAAATTCTCTATGTAGTCTCAAGCTGGCCTCAAACTCACAATGATCTTCCTACCTCAGCCTCCCAATTTTTTGTGATTGAAGACATGTACCACCACGCTCGGTGTTATTTAATTAATTTATTTTTTGAGAGAAAGAGGGGCAAACAGAAAGAGTGAGTATGAGCACATCAGGGTCTCCTGCTGTTGCACATGTGACACTTCGTGCATCTGGCTTTATATGGTTACTGGGGAATTGAACTTGGGTGGCCAGGTTTTCAGGCTTGGCAAGTAAGCAAGTGCCTTTAACCTCTAAGGCATCTCTCCAACCCCAAATAATTTTAATATACTCATGATGATATCTTTAGCACTTAAAGATTATATGTAATCACAATTCAGTTAAGATACTATATTCACTTTAAAAATTTTTATTTATTTGAGAGAAAGAGGTTGATAGAGAGAATAGGCATGCCAGGGCTTCCAGCCACTGCAAACAAAACTTCAGACACATGTGCCACCTTGTGCATCTGGCTGGTATGAGTACTGGGGAATTGAACCTGGGTTCTTTGGCTTTGCAGGCAAGTGCCTTAACCATTAAGCCATCTCTCCAGCCCCGAGTTAAAATACCATATTTCAAAAGGCTGAGTAACATTGATATTAAAATCATTACATTAAGGCGTTTGTACAAGAAGAACATTTAATTTAAATGGATGCAAGTTGTCTGCCAAAGCCACTTGACTATGTAAATTATTATGAAGTACTAACTAGAAACCAAGGTCCATCCACAAACTCCATTGAACGATGCACACAGTGTGCAGTTCTTCCTTTCCTGTGTATGTGTGTGTACAGGTGTGCATGTGAAGGTTAGGACAAATTCTAGGAAGTGCCATGAGATAAGGCAATGACCTGAACATGGTAGAAGCATGCTTAATTCTAGGCCTAGACAAGGCTTCCTGAGTAAGGGATGTTTACCTACAGACCTATGAATGGTTTCTGAGAATCCTTTAAACTGACTTCCAATTGTGAGTGTATACATCCTTTGACACAAGAACTCATGGTTTTCAAATGCTCGAAAAACAGAATCACCAAAAGGTGGAGACAACTCAAGCCTTTACCAGCAGATGGATGGAAACAATGACATTTGTACATACAATGGAGATTTTTTTTTTTTTTTTTGCTTTCTAAAGGAATGAAATGCTGATGCATGCTATGATAGGGATGAACCTTGAGATGAAATATACTTAGTGAAATAAACTAGACACAAAAAGACAAATATGGCATGGCACCTGATAGAAAAAGGCAAATTTATGGACAGATTGTAGGGTAGAGGTTACCAGGGCTGGGGAGAGGAAGGAATGAGGTGGCATTGTTTTGTGGATAACAGAGCCTCTGTTTGGGATGAGGATAGCTTTGAACACAGGGAGCAGTGAGCTCCAGCCACACTTGTGAGTGCTGCCAGACCACACACTTGAGGATGGGAGAAAGGCCAGGGTTCTGGGTGTACTGAAACAATCTTTTCAGAAAGGATCTATGGTTTCAGAGCAGATGAGTCAGGACACCATTACCTCTGCAAAGACACACTTTTCAGAAATAGTGAAGAAGACAAAAACTGAAAATTTAAAGATATCCCTATTTCTCAATTTAAAAAGACAGGCATATATCTTAAAATATCCTTACTTTCCACCTAAGCATAAATAATACTTTTACAAAACCATAACAAATAAAAAGGCATCAAAAATTATCATCTGGATTTAAAAACTTCTTCAGGTTTTCCCTGGCATGAGGTCTTGGGTCCATCTTCAGCAACTAAGACCTGTCAAATCCTGGCCGCTGAGCAGGGCGGTCCTGCTGCCATGAGCACCCTCTGTGTTCCTTCCTCTGGCTGTGTGCAGACCTGGCAGGGGCAACTGCCAAGCCAGTTTGGCTGCCTTGGGTCCTCCATGACAGTAGGGTGCGTTGCATCAGAGTTAATGGTACTGTGCCTGACACAGGGGACAGTCAGTCGCCTTGGAGGTAGAGCATTATTCAACCTGCTCCACCTGCTCTTGGAGCAAGACTGCGTGGAGGGGTGCTGCTGAGTTTCCACCTCCAATGAACTAGTATTAAAGACCTCTTCTCCAGAGTGGTGCTGTCAGGGGAGGAAAGGTTTTGTGGAAGGACTTTGGGTCATTGGAGGTGTGCTGGAAGAGGGTAGTGGGTCCCAGCTTCTTCTTCCTGTCTCTTTTCTCCTCTTGCCCATGAAGTGAGCAGTTCTGCTCCACCATGTGCTCCACAGGCCCCAAAGCTACCAGGCCAATAGGTCATAGGCCAAGCCTCCAAAATAAACCTTTTCTCTTTATGAGTTGATTTATCTTAGATATTTGTCATCATAATGGAAAACTTTCGCCTTCTTCTTCTTCTTCTTCTTCTTCTTCTTCTTCTTCTTCTTCTTCTTCTTCTTCTTCTTCCTCTTCCTCTTCCTCTTCCTCTTCTTCTTCTTCCTCTTCTTCTTCTTCTTTTTTGTTTTTTAAGGTAGGGACTCTAGCCCAGGCTGACCTGGAATTAACTATATAGTCTCAGGGTGACCTCGAACTCACAGCGATCCTCCTACCTCTGCTTCCCAAGTGCTGGGATTAAAGGCGTGCACCACCATCCTTGGCTTCAAAATAGAAAGCTTAATCACAAAAAATATTCTGACATCTGAGAAATATTTCTATCTCAAAAATCTATGAATTTGGGCTGGAGAGATGGCTTAGCAGTTAAAGCGTTTGTGTGCAAAGCCAAAGGACCAAGGTTTGATTCCCCAGAACCCAATTTAGCCAGATGCACGGGGGGGGGGGCACACATATGGAGTTTGTTTGCAGTGGCTGGAGGCCTTGGCGTGCCCATTCTGTCTCTTTCTCCCTCTTTCTCTGTCAAATAAATAAATAAAATATTTTTTTTAATCTAACAATTTCAGTTAAATTTTTTATTAAGGAAGAATCCAGAAATGAGCCCATTGAACAATGCTTGAGCACCACATGGGAAGAGGAGTCTGCTGCACGAAGGAAGCACCAAAGCCAGCAGCCGGACAGATGGACAGCAGGTGCTCACAGCCACCCATAGCCCCGGCTGTGCCCAGTGACAGGAGCAGTCTGCCTTTTGGTAAGAGTGCTTCCAAGGCACCACTAAACGGCACAAAGAAAGTGGGGGGGATGGTAAGCCCAACACTCAGCAGCTCTATGTTAACGTTAAGATGGCAAAAAGGATTGGGAATGAAGACGTAGCTCAATTACTAGCGTGTTCGTCTCACAGACACAGAGCCCAGCTTCCATCCCCAGCACTGCCCATCTGTAATCTCAGCACTTAGGAAGTAGAGACAGAAAGATCAGAAGTTGAAAGTCAACATCAGCTACACGGCAAAGTGTAGGCCAGCCTGAGCTACATGAAGCCCTCTCTCAGACATAAAAGGGGGCTGGGGCGATGGCTCAGTGGATAAAACACTTACTGTACAAGCATGTGTAGCTGAGTTCAGCTCCCCAGCACCCACAGACAGCTGGACACTGTGATGGACATCTGTAATCCCAGCTGCCTCCAGGGGACGTGGAAGCGAAGACAGGGGGAGCTGCTCAAGGAGCAGCCAGTCTGGTGATCACAGTGGAGAACGAGGGGAGAGCCTCCTCAGACAGGGTGGAAGGTGAGCACACACCTGAACTTGTCCTCTGATGCCCACTCGAGTGTCATGGCACACACACGTCTACACTCAGACCCACACAGAGGAGGTGCAAGAAGAAAAAGGTGATGACATCAAATTAAAAGAGAGACTAATGGAGAGAGGGAGGGGATATGACAGAGATTGGAGTTCTAAAGGGGGATGGGGGAGGGGAGGGAAATATCATGCGTTTTTTGTATGTAAGTATAGAAGTTGTCAATAAAAAAAATTTAAAAGAAACAGAAAAACAAAAAACAAAAGAAAATGGAGAAATGGCCTGATTGGCTAAAGGTACTTGCTTGCAAAGCCTCATGGCCCAACCTCAGTTCTCCAGTGTCCACATAAAGCCAGAAGCACAAAATGGTGCATCTATCTGGAGTTTCCTTTGCAATGGCTACAGGTCCTGGTTCTCTCTTTCTCTCCTTGCGAATAAATAATAAATAAGATATTTTTAAAAGAGAAAAAAAAAGGAAGAAGGGTGGAAAGAAGGGAAAGAAAAAACAGAAAAAGAAGGGAAGACATCTGGAGATGCAGAGAGAAGACAAGTGGACATGTGGAGTCTGTGTGCTGCGGGGACAAGCTGTGACATCACAGTCATCTTTCCTGTGAAATGGAAACAAGACCCCCAGCAACAAACCATCCTTACCTTCCGAGTCTTTGTTGTAGAAAACACCGTGAGGATGCAAAGAGAAGGGCCGGGAGGCAAAGTTCTTTAGGCGAATGATAATCACATCTCCCACTTCAGCCCTCAGGATAGGGCCCAGGAAGCCAAGCCAGGCGGGCTTGGGGATCTCCGTGGAGTAGGTCTCATCTGTGAAGTGCCTATACACCGCCTTTTTGTAGATGCCGCCTATCCTGTTGGGCCCTCTTTCGAGAAATAAGGTTGCAAGTCTAAAAGTGAGGAAGAAAATATGTTCTAGTCGAAATTCAAGCAGAAACCTGGACAGTGCCCCTTTAATGGCTCATGAAGCAAGTCCATTATTATTTTTACTTCATGCTCACCATCACCTGTAACCTCTGCAGAGCCAGTAGGATTAGCTTGAATTTACATACATGGAAATGAAGTGTGGCTAATTCACAAGTCAAAAGGCACAGATAGAGCATTCCCAGACAAACTAAGACAAAAGTAAAGAATTCTGAAGGCTGGGGTGATGCCTCAGTGGATAAAACTCTTGCCACGCAAACATGAGGACTGGAGTAAATGGCAATGTCAATGCTGGGTGAGCAAGACACTTGGCTGTAAACCCAATGCTGGGAGGCAGAGACAGCCCCCCACCCCCGCGCCCTAGGGCGAGCTGGCTAGCTAGCCTAGCCAAAGCAGCAGACTCTGGGTCAAGTGAGAGACCCTTCCTCAGCAAATAAACAGGAGTCAGTCAAGTAAGCCACCTGAGGTCAACCTTCAGCCTCCAAAGGCACACACACACACACACACGCATGGGCAACCACACACATACAAACACACAAAACACAACATGCAAGAAAATCACACACATATACATACCAAAAGAAAAAAAAATGAAGTCATATTCTCCTGCAGTTTTTCATTCAACATACACTTACAATGCCCTCACTGCATCCCCACAGCAACCCCAGCACCTTGGAGGGTCTGTACGATGGATGCAAAAAAGATTTGAATATGATCACGAGAAAATTAGGTAACTGTACAAAATGGCAGCTGATGAAATGCTAACTGAGTGATCAATAAAACAGATACAGGAGCCGGGTGTAGTGGCTCACACCTTTAATCCCAGCACTCGGGAGGCAGAGGTAGGAGGATCGCCATGATTTCAAGGCCACCCTGAGACTACATAGTTAATTCCAGGTCAGCCTGGGCCAGAGTGAGACCCTACCTCAAAAAGCCAAAAAAAAAAAAACAAAAAACAAACCAGATACAAGCCCTGTCTTGAAGGAGCTCTCAGTCTGGAAGGGTGAGGTATGAGAACACAGATGATGTTCTGGACTGTCTAAGTCGAGTGGAAGACAGGCCAAGAGAAATTTCCTAGAGGAAGCAATACGCTTCCCAAGAACCAAGAGGAGTCACCTAAGCCGAGGAGAAGGCAAAGGCTGAAGTGGACATTGTGGCGTTCTGTGTAGCCCCACACTCAGTTCTCTGATCTAAGAGCACAGCTTTCCCGTTCTCATCCTGTGTGCTTCGCACGGGGCTCCTGTGACAGAGCAGGTGGCAATGCCTAACCTGTAAGCACACCAAGTTGCCCTAATGCTTTCTCACTAGGGTGAGACTGATGCAGACCTGGCATTATCCCAGTGGATTTTCCGTAGTTTCGTTAAGATTAGGCAAAACACCACGGCTTCAAAGGTTAAACGTAACTTGGAGGCTTATCCTTATTTCTTCCAAAAGACTATGAAATGTTAGTATGCTGTTGACTCAGATGCAAACACCTAAGCAGTTTCCACTGCAAAACTCCAGCAATCTCCAGTCTAAATGATGGCTTTGCTCATTCTTGTGGCTTGAATATGAAAAATGTTCCTCCCTCCCCCAGGCTCATGTGCTTAACACATGGCTCTGTTTGGAAAGTTGTGGAACATTTTGGAGGTGGAGCCTTGTTGGAAGAGATGGGTCACTCCGGGGATCGGGGGAGGGGGCAGGCCTTGAGGTTGTAAGCCTGGCCTTCCCCTTCTATTTCCTGTCTGTGGATACACTGGGATAGCTAGCCTCCCACGCTTGTCACCATGCCATGACGAAATGTAGCCCTTGAAACTGTAAGGCAGAATAAACCCTTCCCTTCCTTAAGCAGCTTCCCATCAGATATTTGGTCACAGCAAAATCAAACAAATTAAATTAAGCAACTTGATAAAAAAAAATTAAACTAATATGCACATCCTACAGATATGTCTAAGGGTGATGGAGCTAAAAGTCCACATGTCAAGCAGCCAGGAATCCATCCTGCAGTAAACAGATGAGAAATCTCTCAGGCTATAGAAGAATTTAGGTAGGGGAAGAAGACACTTGAGTGAAGCTGGGGAGAAGGTTCCAGAACAGTAGATGTCCTCTTCCACACAATCAGCCACTGCTTTCCTTTCCAGCCTCATTTCTTTTCTTTTTACCCAAAACCTTTGGTCCTCGTGTTTCTTCACTCTACTCAGAACACACGGCTTGAATGTGAAATGCCCCTTCCCAAGCGTCTCCTTTATCTGAACACTTGGTCCCCAGCTGGTGGAGCTGTTTGGGAGAGTGTGTAACCCTTTTAATGTGGGACCTCAGGTGATAGGTCAGCACCATGACAGCCAGATTTCTCTCTGCTTCCTGGTCTACCAAGATGTGACCAGTCACTGCCAGCTTAGGCTGTCATCCCTTCCTCACTGTGACGGACTGTATCTGTCTCTTTTTTAAAAAACATTTTTTTTGTTTATTTATTTGAGAACGACAGACACTGAGAGAAAGAGGCAGATAGAGAGAGAATAGGCATGCCAGGGCCTCCAGCCACTGCAAACGAACTCCAGAAGCATGCACTGATTTGTGCATCTGGCTTATGTGGGTCCTGGGGAATCAAGCCTCAAACCAGAGTCCTTGGGCTTCACAGGCAAGCACTTAACCACTAAGCCATCTCTCCAGCTCTGGACTGTATCTCTTAAACAATGATGCAAACTCTTCCTCCCTTAATTACTTCTTTCAGGGATTTTTAAATTTTTTAAATATTTTATTTATTCATTCATTTGAGAGAGAGAGAAAAAAAACAGAGAGAGGAGAAGAGGCAGATAGAGATCAAGAGAAAGAGAATGGGCATGCCATAGCCTCCAGCCACTGCAAACAAACTCCACACACATGCCCCACCTTGTGCATCTGGCTTATGTGGGTACTGGGGAATAGAACCTGGGTCCTTAGGCTTCGCAGACAAGCACCTTAACCACTAAGCCATTTCTCCAGCCCCTTTCAGGGATTTTTTTAAAAAATGACCAAATTGGGCTGGAGAGATGGCTTAGCAGTTAAGCACTTGCCTTTGAAGCCTAAGGGCCTCCGTTTGAGCCTTGATTCCCCAGTACCAACGTAGGCAAGATGCACAAGGTGGCGCATGCATCTGGAGTTCTTTTGCAGTTGCTGGAGGCCCTGGTGCACCCATACTCTCTCTCTCTCTCTCTCTCTCTCTCTCTCTGTTGCTAATAAATAAATAAAAGCAAACAAAAAAATGACAACAACAAGCATTAAGGAAAGCAACAAATACAACATCCTTTGCATTCCAGGACTTGCATGCATTCTTTTCCCTGGGTCTCAGTGTCTGTCTCATTCTCTGCCTGCCAAGCATCCTTTAAGATCAGTTCAAATGCTTCTGCTTTGTATTTCCATGCTCCGTTCAAACACTAGTAACAATATTTTCCAAAACATGTTAAAGCAAGGTAAGTCCATCCTGGCTTGTGAGCTTATTGAAGATAAAACTCCTTCAAATAGCTTTGCTATTCCTAATGCACAGTCTGATTACCCAATGCCTAACTTTCTATTCCCTGAAAGATCTGGTACTTACTGGTGTTGGAATCTAAAATAAACAACAACAAAAAAAAAAAAAAAAAAAGCCTGTAACTTTGCCCTCAAACTGGTAAGTCAAAGCTATGATAGTTTAGGAAACTAGAAATGCAGAATAGCTTATGTGACCATGTTTGGGACCGACTATCTCCCATGTTCCAAATATAACTGATCGGTAGTGACTACTTAGAACAGGAGACAAGGCTGGGATGGATCAGATGGGAAGAATGACGTGAGCACACAGGTGTCTGCTGTGGAGATGGGGGAGTTGCTCTTCTCGCTGTTCATAAACCAGACAGCTGGGCAACTGATCTTCCAAGGTCTTTGAGTGTGGCACCAAGGGCAGGCAAGTTGACACATCCCCATAAGATGGTGGCAGCTCTCAAACTCCCTTTGTCTCCAGCCATGTCACTTTCTCTCCTCCTCAGCACTCAGCCTCTCCTCCAAGTAAAGACTGAACAAACCCCTTTGCACATTTTACTTGGATGAGTGTGGTACTATTCGCCAGCCCAGAGCCCTGCAGTGTGTCACCTTATCTGCTCTTGGTTCTAGGCCAGGGAGGGATGCTACTAGGATGAAGGAGAAGGACTCTCATGGAGGATGCAGAGCCTTCCCAGAGAGCGACAAGGCCTGACCTGGAATCAGCACCCTGCCCAGAGAAGAGGTACATACCCAGGAGCTACAAGGCCAGAGCTCCGGGAAGCAGCAACCTGCATCCACCTTCCAATGTTCACAATAGGACCAACAGGACAGAGTCCCATCCACCCAAAGTCAGAGGATGGCTCTGAGAGCAACAATAGAAGATGGAAAGGTGCCTCACCTAGTACCTGGGCAAACACAGGGTGGCACATTCATACCATGCAGGTGCCGATATGGCACACTCACCAAGACACTAAGGAGGACAGGAAACAGACCAGCATGTAAAGTATAATGACCCTGGTGGGTGTTGAATATGCATATGACTTACGAAAGAAGACATATGGGTAGTGTCAGGGGAGCTATCAAAGCATCTCTTCTGGGGGACAAGACTGAAGCCACAGGTAGGAGATAGGGGGACAGTTTAATTATTCATCCTCCTTTATACTGCAGACGGTGTTTGCTCTGTACCTACCAGCTCACTTTCATAATTTAAAAACACCTCACATGTTGCTTATAAAAGATGGCCTCGGCTGTTTGGACATTAAGGTGCCAACATTCTCTTGCATATCTTCCAAGAGCCTAAAACAAAGTTGCCACTGTAAAGCATGATGGTGTTGAAGTCAGTTCTCCTCCTGGCCCTGCTTACTGAGCTGGAGAGAAAACTCCCTGTTCAGTTTCTGACCCACCAAGTCCCCTCCAGGCATTGGGACTGAGGTCTCAAATCCATCTGCGCACAGTCTGAGTCTCCTTGGTTGATCCTGCAGGTGTCTTCCCTCCTCTGCTCTGGGTGACGGAAAGCCTTTACAGGAGAATGGGATACAAGTCTGCATGCCTGATCCCAAGGCCTTACAGTAGAAGCTACTACATTTTCAGTCTCATTTTCAGCTTAGCCTGGTCAGGCAACCTATTTTAACCAGTGAGATGTAAGCAGAAGTCACTCAGTGGCAATTCTCCACTAGCTTGGAATAGGCCTTTTTTTTTCTTCCCTTTTTTTCATACCTGAAATGAGGACATGGTGACTAGACATCCAGAAGCCATTTTTACTTAATGAGGAAGAGGCTCACCCTCTAGGGATGAAAATGGAATGGAAAACCAAAGGGGAACATTGTACCCTGATGACTGTCAACCTTTAGATCTGGCTTGGGTAAAAAAAAAAATGATAATAACAATTCTAATATATTTAAACTACATTTTAAAAACACTGCTAACTAACAGATGAGTACCACTCCTAACTGGACAGGCTGTTCAAAAGGAGGAGGAAGAAATGAATTATTCATGAGCCACCTAAGTAGCACCAGGATAGGCAGAATTGCCTAGTTCTAGCAGACACTGGGTTACCCTGTAGGGCAATGACAGATTTAGAATGGCCAGTGTGCTCTCTGGGTTCAGCGTGCTGGGTAAAAACTAGAATGAGGCTATTCATGCCTCCCTGCCACTCCAGCAGGCTCTGAGGGAAGACCCTCCACACTTCATCCTGCCTCGGCACATACAAGAGCAAGTGCCCCCGTGTACACACATATGGATGCATGTAAGTAGATGGGCTCACACCCTCCCATGCATACTGCTGCTTCTAGAAGGTCCTGACCCCACCCCTGCCTGAGACTTCTCCACCACCTTCAGGAGCCCAGCTGTTACTGTAGCTTGTCTGGCAAAGCCACCTGAACAAGAAGCAAAATGGAGGGAGCATCGCGGGGCAGAAAAGTGTGCACTGGCTTCCCACAGCACTTGTCACCCATGCAGAATATCTTACTGCTGAATGACATGGTGACTTGTTTTGCAAGTTCCTGGACACGGATGTGTCATCCCTGTCACAGAGACAGCCAGTAGTCACCTCAAGAGGCGTTAGGGTTTCTATGGCAATTGTCCCCAAATGTCACCTATGCAGCATCTGCAGAGTCAGTGGGAACATTTGCCACAGTTTTAGGTTCCCACACCCCGTTCCAGGGTGACTGAATCAGACTTTCAGGTGGTAAAGCCATGGTTTATTTTCCCCAAGCTCATCAGATGTTCTTGCAGTAGAATGTTCCAGAGCTTATCTATCTGGCGCTTCTTTTCACCCAAGTTGGGATGGGGCTGCAAAGATCCTACCTTTACTTTCATTGGAGCTATGGAGTTCCCAGCAGGTGGGCTGTGAATGGAAGTAAAGCAGGAGCATGTCTAGATCAGGGCATTTAATTGTCATTGCAAGACCCTCTGTCCCTTGGCTGCTGGGAGGCCTCCCTATGCACGAGTGATGCCTCAAGATCAAAGCAGCCAGAAATTCCTGCCCAGGGCAGTCTGTCCTCAGAGTATACAGCCCTCTATGACCCTGGCAAGGTGCAGGTGGTGAGAAGTAAACCTCTGTGACAGGAAGCCCCTAACTGTGGAGGCTGCTTATTGTCCCTTGTAGCCTGGCCTGTTGTGAATAAGACAGTGTGCATCTGAACTTGGAAATCACATCTCTATCATACTTGCAGAAAACAAATACTATAGCTGCCATTGGACTGGAAAATGTTGAGAGTAACTGAGAAAGTGGGGAAGCCTGGTAGTTCATGCTTGTAATCCCAGCAACTGGGAGATGGAAGCAGAAAGATTGAAAGTTCAAATCCAGCCTGGTCTACCTGAGACCCAGTCAAGACAGAGGAAGTGAAGGAAGGAAAAGAGGGAGAATAAGAGAGGAATGGAAAGGAAGGAAGGGATGAAAATGTGGAGGAACTAGAAGTAAGAGAAAAATTCAGTGTCCACACAGCAAACACACCACAAGTATACACTGTGTGTTTGAAATCACAGGATGGAACCCAGCTCCTATGGGTACTAAAGGTGTGAACCTTCCCTAAGAAATAGGCTCGCTTGAGGGAGGCTCTCTAAAGATGCAACCTACAATCCAGAAGCATCTGCTTCTTACTGTGAAGGAATCCTTTGGAGTCCAGAAGTTTCACATGGGCAAACCCTTAATGAAAAGGTGAGGATTTTGACTCTGACACTGCCACAGCTGAGGGGCAATATCGTGATGGAAGACAACTTCCAGCAGACAAGACTGACCATGGTCAGGAAGATCCTGGACCAGGATTCATCTCAACAATGCCAAGGTAGGCTTCCAGGTTAGTCTCTGCAGATTTCACGACCCAAAAGTCATATGTGACCTCACCTGCACTTCCTTTCCCAGTTGCTTTAGTGGGATCATGTTCCCATTGCTCATCATGGAGGAACTGTTGAGCATCTGTTCCCTATGGGGCTAAAACTAGAAATGGGGGCCAAGGCATGTTGGTTTCAGTCCCTGCACTCAAGAGATTCACCATCTGCTTGGAAAATCAAACTATATGCACTGGAGAATAAATAACAGCACATAGTTTTACATATATGCAGCCAATTACCATGTGCAAAGCCTGAATGTCAGGGGGTGAGTGGTTGTGAGGTAAAGACGAACCACAGAATCACGTCAGCAGAAGGTGTGGACAAAACAGATTGTGAGGTCACTATAGTCATAATGAGGACAGACGATGTCGTCTGAGCATGAAAAGGGATGTCACCCACTGAAGAGCAAAGAGGACCAGACTTGAATAAGTGTCACTTGGCAAAAAGGGTGGAGACAGATTACACATCAGCACTCAGAAGTCACGCCTTCCTTAATTGGATCGGTGGTTGTTCAAGCCAGCCAGGTCATGTGCTCCTGTACATTTCTTTCATCTTGATTTCCCTGGCACCATTAAGGGACCCAGGGCACCATCTTGTTACAGTTCATGTGCATAGAAGCCCCTCAGAAAACTCGTGTGATTTAAAAAAAAACTTACATAGTAAAATAGAAAGAGAATGAGATTGAATCTGAGCTTTCCAGCTTGGGAAAGTGACTTAACATCTCTGAACTTGAGAGGCCTGGACTGTAACCAGTGACCCTGCTAGAGCCATCTTGAGGGTTATGTGAGCTCTTATACAGGGCCTGGTGATGGTGGCTTTGATCACTTCTGTTAAAGCTCTCAGAAAAGAGAGTAAGTAGTCACTTAAGCCTCCTTCACAGAGCCCTTGGTTTCTAGAATTTCTTGAGATAGGAGAATGATCATTCATTATGAAAATGGAAGCAGAGATTGGGGCCATGTGGTCACAAACCAAGGAATGCTGGAAGTCATCAGCACTTCAAGAGATAAGGAATGGGGCTGGGGAGATGGCTTAGTGATTAAGGCACTTGCCTGTGAAGCCTGAGGACTCATGTTTGACTCTTCAGATCCCACATAAGCCAGATGCACATGGTGACACAAATGTGCAAGGTTGCACATGGGCATAAGGTGGTGCACATGTCTGGAGTTTGATTACAGTGGCTGGAGGCCCTGGCATGCCAATTCTTTCTCTCTCTCTCATAAAAAAAGGCCAGTTTGTTGGGCTTGCCTCAAAGAAAAAAGAGATACACAAGAGACAGTGGTTTGACCAAGGCCTTCATTTTAGACCTGTGGCTTCCAGAGCTGGGGGAGAGTAAATGGCTGGTGTTTGAATCCACCTAGTTTCTAGCCATTTGGTACACAGCACAGGAAACTAATATGTCCCTGAGGCAAGTACCATCATGCCCTTTTTACTGAAGAGAATACTCAAGCAAAGAGAGATTTAGTAATATGATGTGGCATCTCAATTTAGACCCTTGCTACACATAACTGGTGAAACCCTCCCTACACATCCTGGTCCAGGGACAGAAGACAGGTGACTCTTTTGTGGAATACAAAGCTTTGAGAACAATTCGTGGAGCACTGTAAGGAGGTAATGACTCTGGGACACATAACCAACCATTACCTGTGTGTTTTCCAGGGTCCACCAGCCAGTCCTTGGGGTCCTGCTGTGCAGAGGCAGGAAAAGGAAGAAAGATCAAAAGAAATGCTTCTTCTGATTGGTGAGAAGCAGGAGAACAGAGGTGGGGGAGGGGCGAAGGCTGCCAGCTCCTTGCATGATTTATGCTTCTTTCCTTTTTAAAAAGCAGTGAATTGAATCCCATCTTTTTCTGACAGAAAAGCACATAGTAAATGACTTTATTCTCAAGTCTCCTCCTATTTATGAGTATCCCATGAGATGTAGCGGAATTGGTTGGGGAGGGTTTCTTCCACACACTAGGCAAGTGCTCTACCATTGAGCTGCACTCCCAGCTGGTTGCCTAGGATCTCCATGAGAGCTCCTTAAAGGCCAATGCAACAGGATTATACCCCTTTCTACCTCTTCCCTTCGTCTCTTCCTTCTTGGAACACATACATGTTGGCTGGAGTTCTAAAGGCCATCTTGTGATCATGAAAACCCTTAAGGAAGGAAACCACATGCTAAGGATGGCGAAAAGGTAGAAAATGCCCCGTAAAACCACTTCATGCCAGCCATCCACCATCCTGGACTAGGTGCTCTTTATTTCTTTTCACACAAACACAAAAACCTCATTTGTTGAATTTGCTATAGTCCAGTCTCTTTTGGGAACCTAAACCAATCACTTATTGACATACGGTATAATAGCATCAAGCAATCCATAACTTTTGGGAGTGATAAGAATTGAGATTGTCACCATATTTTCAGGAAGCAACTGCTGAGGTGCTATCCTTCCCTTTCATGTCATTCTTTACATGAGTCTCCCTCTCTGCATTGTGTCTCCTCATTGCTTTTCTTTCAGAAAGATGAGTTCTCCCTCATGCCTGTCAGAGGGTGCTTCCTGAGAGCACTCGAAACCTGGACCCACCAACTGGGCTGCTATGGTGATGGTGAGGAAAAATCTCTGTAGTAGGTCCTCCAAACTGAGGATTTGGGCAAGAAATCAGCCACAGTCATGTCCAGGGCTGAAATGGCCATGAGATTGCATCCACAAGAACCCCCATGTTCCCCTGAGAATTCTGCTGCATGCATGTCGGTTGCCTAATGATGCCGAGGGTGAAAACTCAAGCTTTAACTAAGGTGACCCACTCAGGGACCATTAAAGATGAGGCTTCACCACTGAAGCACAGTCACACCTTAATTAAGTACTTTATGAGCCTGAGCAGGACTGGCATGAATGGATCAAAATGCTGACACCATCCTCAGGTAAATCAAAGGAGCCCAGTGTCCCCATTAAGTCCAAGGAGGAAGGGAGGGACGTGTTTATCTGGAGAAGACTTTTCTAGATCTGAAATCCTATCCTTTCTAGGAAATATTAGTGATTATACTCCCAGTTATATTTTGAACACTATGATTAAACCAAGGTACCGAGTTGGAAAATTCAATTGTATCATCTGGCTGCTACAAAGCCTCAGTATAAGGTTTCAACTTATTTCTCATCTCATCTTATGCATCACGATTTATGAGGATCTCAGTGCTACCAAGTTTTGGTATTTGAATATTTTTATGTTACTGAAATGTTGACATTTCACCTTTCTGTTCTCTTAGGTTTTTGCCCATTTCTCTTATTCAAAGGCAAAGCCATTCTGATAAAGCTAATTATTTTGGCTTTAGTGGTTCCAAATACCTGGCCTTTCACTCTGTGCTCCATGGTATATTGCCACTGACAATGTGGAGAAAGAAGATTATTAAATATATATGGACCTTCCCTTCTGCCACCATGGCATTTTACTCCAGTGCAGAGGAAGCTGATGTATTTCCAACAAATGCAGAAAATGCAGAGTAAAAAAAAAAAAAAAAAAAAAAAAACAGTACATGCAAGTGTGTGATAAAGACCCTGAATGTATGAGGAAGGAAACAGATCAATCAAGCTAGGATTGTTGGAGAAAGCTTTACAGACAAGTGAGGTGAGGAGCTGGAGATAGTTAAGAGAGGGAAAACAAAGGAACACTGTAAAATAAAGAATACTATTAAAATTGTCCCATATCAACACTCTCATTCCTAGATCTTCTCTGCCTTCAAATTCAAGACTGAACATTTGCAAATCAGTTCTTTACTTTCATTCACCAATGTAAAACTCTTTCTGGAACTGGCAAATCAAGTAGGATTTCTTTCATTGAGTTTCAGAAATTATATTTGATGCTTAAGTGACAAGGCATTATATTCAATTCCCTTTAGACACATTGAGGAAAGTGATATTCAGAGCGATAAGGTGACATGTCCCAGGTTACACAGCAAGTTGAGGCAGACAAAGCACATGAAGTCAGGTCTCTAGATACCATGTGAAGATGTCGCTACTCCCCGTAGGACAGTGGGCACCTGCCTCTGTGGGTCAGCTTTACAGTAGATGTTTGTCTAAGTCTGTGTTCAACACATCAAGCTGATGGGATGAATTCTAGCCATACTGAGGTGGGTAGACCAATGAGACCACTCCTTTCTACCTTAGGGAAGGGGTACACTGTAGAGCAGCATGCTGGTTCCATCCATGTCCCTCCATCATGGTCTCATCTCATGCATCTAGGATGTGTTCTGTAGACATGAGCAAAGGCAGCAGCCAACCACAGCCATGTCCTAAGCCACTTGCCAAAGCCACTGTAACTTCCCAATGGGCATCGTGGGCTTGCCTGTGCTCTCCTTTCAAGAAGCAACCAGGTTCCATACAAACGTTGTCCCTCTGTACACCCAAAAGCAATGTCTTGGAATCTGGACATTCTACATGTAACCTCTCAACATGCCAGCTGCTCCCAAGGCCAGGGGTCACACACACTGACCCATGACATTTGTGATACCACCTCACTCTAACCTCCTATCTGCCTATTTTCTTTTTTAACCTAAGAATTCTCATACAAGTTATTTGCCTGTTTTCCTCAAAGCATCACCTTCTGGATGAAATGATCAACAGAAAGCCCTCCTTTCTGCCTATAGCTGTCTTAGTGGAAACAGTATTTTAGTCTTTGAGTATTTAAAGTACTTTTGGAGTTCTGAATAAACTCAGGGGAAGTCCATTTGTCACTGACCATTTGTGATTGTTTTCAAAACTTCTGTGAGAAGAGTGACAAGTAAGACGAAATGTACCTTTGGTAAGAATTAGGACTTTCTAGAAAGTTCTTACTACTGTCATACCTGGATTCCCTCAAAGCTGGGTTTAACTCAGTGGGGAATGATCAACTTTGCCAAGAAGCAGGTTGCATGTCAGGAGGAATATGTGGCCCCTGGCACCAAAGCCATGTGTTTGGTGTGGCATTCACCCAGTGAACTCTAGCAAGTATTCAACCTCATAGCGTTGGTCAAATGGGAATAAGAACATTTGCAGGCAGACGTCAATTAACAATCTCTAGAAGACTGGGACAGGATGAATTCCCACAGATGACTAAATAGACATAGACATTTTCAGATAAATATTCAATTTCTGGACTTTTTACTCAACTGCATAGCAATGTTCAATGTCACATTTAGTTTGAAAATGTCTCACTAAATTCTGAACATTTCAATGGCCCGTAGCTGCTCACATTGGTCATTTTCTAGTGACCTCTCTCTCAGGCTGTGGATCCCCATTCTTAGAAATGTCTACTTTCTGGTTGTTAAGATACTTTTAAGTTCCATATCTACGTGCCATTTTAAAGACTACCACCATGATGGTCAGAAGATGAGGGGATTGAAATATATCAAGTACTTTCTTTGAAAAGAACCTACAAATACCAAACTTCCCAGTACATAGTTTAAGGGAAAGTCCTTGACAGCCAACTTGGCAGGAGCGCCATGGTTCTTTAGAAAATGTGACTGCCACCATTGTTCTAGAAAGGCAGGAGGCTGAATGTCCAAGCCAACTAGATCTTTGGTCTTTCCCCCAGGACAGGAAGATTTGGCTCTGAAAGACTTATTGGCAAGCCCCATGCCATCCCTGAATTTAAGAAAATAACCTGTCTTTAGCAACTAGGATATATATGTTGAAGGTCATGGGATCTGCCTGACAAGAAATAAACATGCAGGCTGGAGGAATGCTCAGCAGTTAAGGCACTTGCCCACAAAGCCCAAGGACCCAGGTTTGATTTCCCAGTGTCCACGTACAGCCAGATGCACTAGGTGGCACATGCATCTGGAGTTCATTTGTAGTAGCTAGAGGCCCTGATGCGCCCATTCTCTTTCTGTCTGTTTTTTTTCTCTCTCTCTGTCTCTCAAATAAATAAATAAATATTTTTTAAAAATAAAGAAGCACACATGCAGTTACCGAGCAGTGGTTGCCAAATCATCTCCGTGGATGTCCTGCAGTCCACAAAGTTAACAATATATAATACAGCTTTTAGAGCCAGGAGGTGACTTCAGAGGGTAATCCATGAAACAGATAAGATGTTTAAAATACTTGACCCTAGAAGTGAGGGTTATCTTCTGCAAAAACGAAAAATCAGAAGCATAAGATACTTCAACACCATCTCTGCCAACTATGCCAAGGCCCTGAGATGACTGAATCGAAGTTGAAGTGAGTGTCCTAAGTAGATGCAGAGCAATTCTTAAGTACCAATGGCATCTATTGTAACCACCCCCTATTTTAAATATTGCATTACTAAAGCAAATCATAACATATAGTTATCTCTAGTTATCATGCTTCATTCTAAAAATAAAATTAAGAAAATTTGGCTTTGGCATTAAGAATTCTTGAAAAATCCTCAAATTTTGAATAGAAGTTTGCCCCTTAAAAAAGTCATCCAGGACCCTTTGGACTCTGCCAAGGGAAAATGTCCTGTTATAGAAAAACCTATTGTTCAGAACACACCTAGCTGTGCACGTCTTCTCAGTCAAGGGGAGCAGACAACTCAATGAATCAGTAAAGTTAGGAGGTTTTCCTACAAGTTACAGATCCTTCCATGCTAGGGCTCCCCAAACAAAAACGAACCCTCCTACTCATCTCAACCTGCTCACTCCATCATAGCCACCCAAAGAACGCAGCCTTCCCCCGTGCAGAGTCAAAAAGAAGCCAGGCCTGGGAGCCCGGAGGACCCAAGTTCACTCACTTGTCTTCTGAGAAGCTCTTCCCCGTGATAACATCCTTCCCCTGAGGTACGTAGTTCCAGTACTCTTCCACAATCCCAATATGGTATGTTCTGGTAACTGCACCAACCAGCCCAGACAGACCCAGGAATGTGAAGAGAAGGATGCAGCCAGGCAGCTGCTTCTGAGGCATTTGTGGATGTAACCTGGGCTGGCAGCCTGTGTGGGACTCAACCCTGTTAGTCCCTCCCCCTCACTCAGAGTGTGTTATAAATAAGGAATGGCGGAGGCCCAACTCCTCCTCCTCAGGTAGTTTGGGGTTGGGACAGAGGCTGACAACTTGTGTAAAATGGAGCTAGCTCGGTGGGAGAGTTGCTATGACGACACTACTTTTGCCAACTACCTAAGTGTGTAACTGGCTTATTCATTTACTGCCCAAGCAAAACAGGCCTGTTTCTGAGCAGTTTTTTTTTTTTTTTTTTTTGGTACTCTGCTCTGACGTGAGTCATTCATCTTTCCCAGGAATGGTAGGGTAACAACTTGAGCTGATGGGTCCTTCCTGCCTCTTTTGTTCTCCATACCTATTACAGAGCCACAGGATGATCAGAAAGATGGGCTGGCCCGAGATGCGCATCAAGGAATACTCCAGGCACTAAGGAAGGGCTCATCTATGGTCTCCGTGAGGAAGGCAGAGGGAGGGATGTAATCACCCCCCAGCACGTTTTATGAGGCTACATGAAACAAGCGAGTCACATCATAAAGTTCACAGCACCACTCTAAAGCCCCATCACTGCTACATTAACTCCCTGTCCCATCTCCCCCGAGTCCTGTCAAACCCCACCAACACAGCAGAGGAGCTTGGCTGCCCACTTCAGCTAACGCCTTAAATGTTGCCATCCCCTAGTCATGATGAGTGGCAGAATCAGAGAAGTACGCCCACAAGTTCATGGCGACAAATTTCAGCAGCAGGTCTTTGGGTAAAAAGGTGTCGGGAATGTTGTTCTGTCTGCTCTGAGCTGTGACCTAGAATATCAATGTTGAAAGAGACCTTGTTCAACCTTGGAAAAGGGCCAGTGTGATCCTTATGATGAGCTGCCCTGAGCCAGCAGCCACAGGAAGGGAACAGCCTCCTGGGTTTTGAAGATGGACCAAGTTGCGTTTAAACCTGAGCCCCATTGCTTGCCAATTTCTTGGCAGTGAGGAGTCACACCGGTCCTCTGTCTATGAAAAAGGATTGAGGGATTCTTAAGAAAATTGAAGACACGTCTGCAGTGTGCCTGCCACAGTTGGTGCTCAGGAGTAGATATGAAAGCCTTTCTTCCTGCTTAGCCCCCAACATTCTTCTGCTTTCTTGTCACTTCTTTTTCCCAAAGTTCCATCCACCATGCCTTCCTCAAATTTCAAGTAAGGGAGTGCTTTTGCTGTAAATTGCATATCCCATAGATATTACATAGATCTTATTATCCCCTTCCTTCCTTCCTTCCTTCCTTCCTTCCTTCCTTCCTTCCTTCCTTCCTTCCTTCCTTCCTTCCCTCTTTCTTTCTTTCTTTCTTTCTTTCTTTCTTTCTTTCTTTCTTTTCCTATCTCTCTCTTTCTTTCTTTTCTCTTTTTGAGATAGGCTCTCTAGTCCAGTCTCACCTCAAATTCCCTCTGTAGTACCAGATTTGTCTCAAACTCACAATGATCCACCTACCTCTGTCTTCCAAGTGCTGGGATTAAAAGCACGTACCACCATGCCCAGCTAGTATTATCTCTTAATAAGACATATACTGACTATAGACTGTTTCCTAGACAGTTTGGGTGTATTGATTTGTTTCTCTGTCAAGGACTACAGTAGGATAATTCCAACAGCATGCTTTCCTGTCACTCAGTTCTAGTCTTCATGTAGGACCTCAAAAATTTTCATGAATTTGTCAGTTAGCACCACTGGTAAATGGCAGACAGCTTGCCGGTAGTTTCTGAACACGGCTGCTAAAGAAGCAAGATTTAGAAATGTTTGAACGTGGAAATGTCTCAGGCCCAAATTTCTTTATAACCTAAGAGATAAATCTAATCTGGGCTGGATAAAGCAAAATTTTTCTCAGGACATATTCTACCCAAATTCTACTACATAGAAGAAACAAGACGTATCGATGACACAGATTTTTAAAAAAGCAAACTTTCCTGCTCAGGATATTGAGATGACATGCTTGTGACAACAGTGGGGCATCATCATTCAACTTCTGACTCAAAAGTAGATCTGCACAGCAAGGCATGACACATGCCTGTCATCCCAGCCCTAGAGAAGCGGAAGCAGGAGGATCAGTAGTTCAAGTTCGGCTTTGACTATAGAGTTGATTCAAGGCTAGTGTGAGCAACACAAAACCCTGTATCAAAAATAAATAAGTAAATAAATGAAATTAGGGTTCTATATGGGAGAATAGACCAGTACAACAAAGTTCTAGTTGTTATAGTAAGTGAAATCAACACATTTAACCCATACAGAACCTGGTCACTGAGGAGCATGTGACAGGGAAAGAGTGAACTATATCAATGAAAGAGAGCTCTCAGAAAATGTTTTAAGACTTTCTTTAGTGGCTGGAGAGATGGCTACGCAGTTAAAGTGCTTGCCTGAAAAGCCTAATGATCAGGATTTGATTCCCCAGTATCCATTTAAAGCCAGATACACAAAGTGGCATGTATATCTGAAGTTGGCAATGGCTGTAGGCCCTGGTATGCCCATTCTCATTCTCTTTCTCCCTTCCTCTCTCTCTCTCTCTCTCTCTCTCTGTACTTGAAAATAAACAAATAAAAATGTATTTTTTTAAAAAGACTTTCCTTTTCCTGGCAAAAAAGGTATTACTCAAACAGCATCTGGATTCCCTAAGCAAAAAAGAAAAGTAACAGGAATGAGAGAATTTCGTAATCCTACAACGGTCATTTCTAAAAACCTGATGTGATTGACAGGACAAAATATAGTGATAATGTCAATCCTGATTAGCAAACCTGTGGGAGCATTGACAAATACTTTCAACACACTGGACACTACTCTGAAGTTCCTAAAGCAAGTCACGCTTGTGGAGCTTTGCTGGTATGAGACAGTCAGGCCTACACATTCACTCCCATGTCCTCAGGATGCTCACTGGTTTGGAGCCTTAGTAATAGGATTCTGTGCAACAGAATTTCTCTGAAATTTTGCCCAGAGTATTTAAATAAAATGTTTGGTTTGGCTCCAAATCAGATATTGTATATGTGTATACATATGGGCATGTATGTGCCCCAGAGCATGTGGAGGTCAGAAGACAAACTCGGGGTATCATCCCTTACCTCCCACCTTGTCTCACTTTCTGTTTTTCTGCCTCTAACGCCAGACTAGCTATGAGCTTTAAGATTCTCCTAATTGTCTTTTTGAGGCTATCTACATTTTTTGAGAGATGCATTAAGTACTCCTTAAAAGACCCTTGACATCCAAACTCTGACCACAAACTTCCACCATCCCACCCCTCTGACTGCTCTCCTACAGTAGATGGTGACTCTCAGTTGCTTGATGGTACCTTGTAATCGCTCACCTGGAGCTCCACTTTCCAAACTGTTCTCACTAGCACCAGAGGGAGCCTCCCAATGTAGCCAGACCAGGTGCTCCACTCCCAGAGAGGTCTCAGTGGCTTCTCACATCCTTCAGGGTGCGAGCTGATAGCTTTGATTTTCAAGACTGATCCTGACCTGGCTCCTGGGTACCTCGTACTCCATCAAGCCCTCCATCTGTGCTCCCATGAGCACTGCACCTGTCTCTGTGTGCATTTATCACAGGCCACAATAATCACTTGTTTACTAGTCTGCCCTCTCACATGTACTAGGCCTCGTTCATCTCTATGTCCCTGGTGTTGGACACCTTCTAAGTATGGGTGACATGGTGAAACCATGCATATGTGAGTAAACAAATAAATGAATGGATGAACTTTGAGTGCTTACAGAACTACAACTGCATGGGTGTGCCTTTGCACTAAGTCTTTTATATGTGTCAACCTAAATAAAAAACAGAGAGAGAAGCACTTTTTTCAGCACAAATTTAATAGGGAATATCCAGAAACTTGCAAACCTGGCATGTATATGCTGTGACCTAATATAAGCAAACCCTGTATGAGGCTGAAGTTGAGATTGAGGTGGAAGCAAGGCATGTGTTTGGGTTTTTTGTTTTGTTTTGTTTGTTTTTGATAGTGCTAGGGATTGAACTAGGGCATTATACATAGTAAGCAAGTCCTCAGACACTACTAGGGGGGTATCTTTGAAGGATAAAATGGGGAGGATTACAAAAATTGCTTTGAAACAATAATCCTTGGCTACAAGGATTAATTACAAGGTGGCATCAGTCCAAGGCAGACAGAATAAGCCATTGCTGGGCAGATGTCCCAGTAAAAGTATTCTCTGTGCCAGGTTGTGGTTCTGGCCCAGTCCCTTGTGATCATTCATGTTATCAAGCATTTATACATGTGGGCCCTCCCTTCATGGTCCTCTGTCTTTTTATTTTCTGGGATTGGCATGTGACTCCATTTTGATTCTGACAATTTTGATATGTGTTATCTCATTTACTTACTACTGTAACATTATCAGGTGTGCATCATTTTTTATCCTTGTTTTATAGGTGAGGAAACTGAGGTTAGGTGGTTTTCTCAGTACCCCTTGTTGACAAATAATGAGTTTTCTGTGAGTGTCTAAAGCCAGTATTCCTACAGAAGCCACTCAATGATGAGAACAGGGGCAACTGAGACCATGGGTAGGTCTACTTCATACCATTGAGAAGGACCCACTCTATGTAAAGAAATAGGGCATGGCCTGTTCAAGCACCTGTCCATCGAAGCCTGACACTTCCCCTTGAACTCAGCCCTCATAATCATGATGGTCTAGATAAAACCCTAATCCTTATAGAACCTTACAAATCCCCAAACACAACATCCTTCTCATTCTCCATTTTATATCCATCCTTCCACCCACCCCACCCTCCACTCCCAGGAAATTCCTTCTCATCTCCCAAATCCTCCTGGGCTCTTCCTCAGCTGGGTTCCTGCAACACCCACCACACCCTCTCTGCTCCCCTGGGTCTTAATCACTCCTTCGTCAGAGCTCCCTCAGCACCAGCACACACTCAACCTCATTTATATTGTGAGTAGCTTATGAGTTACTCTCTCTTGCAAACCCGAACCTCATTGGCCGTCCTCACTTCCTCCCAACTACAGCTAAGGTCTGGGTATTATTCAAAGAGTCTGCAACTCAGGGGCTTTCCCAGCCTCCACTACTCAGCCCCTGGTTCCTCGTGTCTGGGCTCTTGATCTTGACAACTTTTTAGGCAGCTGAGTTCCTGTCAGGGGCTGGCCTCATCTTGCCTCCACAATATTGTCTTTCTATTGTGCCTCAGCTGCAAGCACTGATGTTGGAGGGCCAGCTTTGCCATAACCTCACACCCAGGCCAGGTGCTCAGGCTCTTCTTATCAGGACCAAGAGATTTAGTGACATTTTGTTCACCTCTGAAACCTCACTGATTAGCACAGAACCAAGTACACAGTAGACCCTGAGGAAACAGCAATATTAATAACAGTGTTGTAGCAGACAGCTTCAGGTTCCCTGAGATGAACTTCCAGACCAGCCACAGTTATGGAGGAAGGGATATTATTTATTGAAGCTTACAGATCCAGGGGAAGTTCCATAATGGCAGGAGAAGGGGCCTGCTCTCACAAGACCAGGCAAGAGAGAAAAAATCCAACCAGGCACACAGCACACAGAGCAAAGTTACAGCCCAAAGCCACAGCACACTTCAGGAACTCCTATTAGGCACATTTTGCATATCTTTACAATGGAATCTCAAACCCACCACCACACCTTAAGAAACACCCCGTGACATTGCCTCTAGCAAGGTGACTGCAGATGCAAACTATAAACTAATAAAACACTGAATATATTGGTGGCCATATAGTCAAGCTACCACAAGTGTCATTTTCAGTATGTCTGGCAGGGTGCTAGTTGCTTGCACATACATTATTTCTTGCACCCTGTGCAACTGTAACACTCTGTGAGGGAGATTCTATAAAGCCAGTCTGGGGAAGCTGAATTGCTTCAGGTCACTGTCCCAGAAAATAACTGAGCCAGGATTCAAACTCAAGTCTATTTGGCTCCAAAGGCCACCATACAAGCCACCATATTCAGTACACAGTAGTAGCACTGGGCAAATCTGAAAGCTAAAGCCAGGCCGGGACAACTTCCATGGAAGGAACCAATAACTATATAAGAGATTTCTTCAAACACAAGCGTTTAAACCTATGAATGTTAAAGGGGCAGAATGTGAGTGAACACTAGCAAATGAGAACCCTGTGATCAATTCATTCAGCTGAGCATCTCCTTTGGGCCAGGCACTGTTCTCATCAGCTGGCCCAAGAGACTGTAACCAACAAATAAGTTTCTGAAGAGCTCCGTGATGTTCCAGCTGAGCCCAAGGAGAACAGTACAGGGACAGCCTCAGGGCCATGCCCCAGAATTGCCTGAGAGCAAGCGGAGCTCACGTACAAGCCTGCTTGAGCCATCCTTACATTTATAGGGTAGAAATCTCAGTCCCAGAAACCCCAACCCACAGGTATAATTAAAAAGATCAGCCAGGCGTGGTGGCACACGGCTTTAATCCCAGCACTTGGGAGGCAGGGGTAGGAGGGTCGCCATGAATTCGAGGCCACCCTGAGACTACAGAGTGAATTCCAGATCAGCCTGAGCTAGAATGAGACCCTACGTAAAAAAAAAAAAAAAAAAAAGATCAGTGTGGGCCCTAGACACATTGGGTCAAATTTTGTGAGGAAAGTTAATGAGTCTCATCCCTTCCCAGTAGAATATCTGCTCTAAGTGTTTGCTCCTCAGTGGGGAAGGGACAGATGAGGCCTCATATCCCACATGCCCAAGACAAAGCCTCACAAGAGCCAGCCTTTCATGTGGAGACAGGGAGGGGAACAGCATTCGTCTCCTCATAATCCTCATCTTCCACAGCCTAGAAGGCATTCAAGCTCTGTGATGTGTGCATCTGGGTGAATTTAGACAAATCCATCTTTAGGGTAAATATGGGCCAGAAGAACCCTGTACAATCTGAGTGTCAGCACCAAAGAAGCATGGTACCTACCCAGAAGGTCACCAGGCTGGAGGTGGAGCTGACCCAAAGGTTCTAGAACAAGCCAGGTACACTAGTCCCAGAGCCTTTGGGAGAGCTGGCCAATCCTGAGTACAAGCAAGAGGTTGAGAGTGCTCCTCCAAAGGGAAAAATGAGACCAGAGACCAAGGTCCATACAGGTTCCTGTCTGGGCTGAGTGACCTGTCCAGATGGTATGACCTGGACCAGACACCAGAGAGAACCCATCTTTGAGGGAGCACTCAGAACAAGGGCTTGAGCTCAGCACGTAGACCTCATCATTTGGATCTAGAGGACACGCCTGGACCCAAGCAGCTGACCATGGAGCTCTCTTCCCAGTTGCAGTGCTCAGCTTTTGTTTTGTCATTGAAAGAGAAAGGGCAGGGGTGGCTGGCACAGCCTGACCACTGACGTCTAGATACAGGCCTTCTCCACTGAGCAGAAGAGAAATCTTAAGACTTGACTACAGCCATGAAATTCAGAGTCCTGTCCTTTTCAAAGTCAGGGCAAGTTGGCCAATTGAAGTCAATCCAGACTACATTCTTCCTCCCTCTGCCCCTTCTGAGCAGACGAAAGAGGTCTTTTTCTTTTTCCACCTGATACACTTCTTCTAGGGATGGCACAATATTGTTGCTCTTTGTATACATCCAGCGACTTGTGGAATGCAGAGGAGCTGGCCAGGGCACTCAGAAGGGGTTTACAGCTTCCCTAACCTGTTTTCTGGGAAAGTATCAAATACTTCCTCCAGAACTTCTAAAATGCCCTTCTTGAGGAACAGAGCTCTTCAGAAAGCCTTGGCAGGGATTCCTGGGTAACTGTGGCAAATTTTGGGGCATATGTGCCTGTAGAAAACGGATATTGTATAGAAAGGATGGTCCTGGCCACAGATGGGAGCTGTTCTAGCTGAGATCGCCCATGGACATGGATTCCCAGGAGAAACATTTCTGACCATCAAAGCACCAGCTGTGCCACGGGAAGGGCTTTATTGTAGGGCTTCGGCTCCCTGCTCCTGAGTTTGGACAGGTAGACACATGTGATATGCATCTTTGAGCACAAGCCAGGCTGATCACTAATGCCTATTTTCCACCAACATAGCATCCTTATTTTGCCATAAGATGACTGATTCCTGTAAAAATGTCAGCATCTTATTGGTCATGGTGCCTTCAGTGAATTAGTCTACTAGACTTTGCTACGAAGGTAGATTGAAAGGAGGAACAGAGGGCACTTGAGGGTTCCAGGAAGGGCTACCAGCAGACTGTTTCAAATTAAAAGACACCCAAGCAACCAGCTAGTACAGAAGGCCCAACTCTCATCACCCAGACCAACTCCAGCCTGTTTTATTGGTCTAAAACTTGATATCTTTCAAGAAGGATATGATTCTCCTAGTTCATCACAGACCCCTCCATATCATCTGTTCAGGATGTCTGTTCTGCAGATATGTGTGTTTTTAAGCTCAGAATTCTTTTTTTAAATATTTTTTGTTTTTTAAAAATATTTTTATTTTTATGTATTTATTTGAGAGGGGAAAAGAGACAAAGAGAGAGAGAGAGAGAGAATGGGTGTGCCAGGGCTTCCAGCCACTGAAAACAAACTCCAGATGCATGTGCCACCTTATGCATCTGGCTTAAATGGGTCCTGGGGAATTGAAGCAAGGTCCTTTGGCTTTGCAGGCAAGTGCCTTAACTACTAAGCCATCTCTGCAGCCTGTAAGCTCAGAATTCTAGTCTAGTTTTCTATTCATTAGGAAAGTCCCTTCCACAACAGCATGTGTTCTCTAAGTATGCACTCATTTATTCATATATTCATTAAGAAGAACATGCTGAATACCTACTGCAGGCAGGCTCATAAACACATAGGCTGTGAGAACAGGAAGAACTCTGGGACGTGTTATAGTTCCACCAGATCTTCTGAGAGGTGATGTAACTGAGGCCCACAGAGCTGTGTGGCCTGCATAACACCACTGAGCTGCTTCAGGGCACGGCTGAAGCTAGAGAGAAGCCAAATGGTGACACTGGATGTCTCACTTGAGTGTGCTGAGCACCTCACCCAAATCCAATTACACTATGACTGGAACACTTACCTGATGGAACTAGTTTAATGATTATTAATGTGTGGCCTGGAAACCAGTTCAAGGATGTGGGATATCAAAATCATGTTTGTAATTGATAGGAAGCTATCATTTGCTTTTGTCACTCTCATTCTCTTAGCAACATTTATTCTTTACCCAAAGTACATGTTACATGACATCACAAAGAACTGAAAGAAGAAGCAGTTATAAGAATATTAAGTTTCTCATTGAATGGGTTTACTATTCTCACTAATATTTTTGGTAAATGTACTTGTTTTTAGATATGCAATTTATGTTAATGCTTAATGGACTGGCTATGGACATTTAATATTCTTTTAAAATAAATTAAGTATTGTTAAACTTATCAGTTTTAATTTCTAATATGATAAATATCAGTAGAACCAGGCATGGTGACACACACCTTTAATTCCAGCACTCTGGAGGCAGAGCTAAGAGGATCACTGTGAATTCAAGGCCACCCTGAGGCTACATAGTGAATTCCAGGTCAGCCTGAGCTAGAGTGAGACCCTACCTTGAAAAAAAAAGGAATATCAATAAAGATACTCCACATAAATTAAACTAAAGCCCTTCAACAATAGAAAAAGATTTAAGTGCAAACATTTGGGGAACTGGTGATCTAATTAATCTAGCAAAGGTGAATTATATTGCTTGATTATTCAAAAATATAATCATGTATAATTGTATATTTAAAAAGAAAAAATGGGGCTGGAAAGAGATGGGTCAGTGGTTGAGGCACTTGCCTGTAAACCCTAATGACTTGGTTTGATTCCCCAGTACCCATGTAAAGCTAGATGCACAGAGTAATACATGCATTTGGAGGTTGTGTGCAGTGGCTAGAGGCCCTTGCATACCCATCTCTCTCTCTCTTCTCTCCCACTTTGCTTACAAATAAATAAATAATTTTTTAAAAAGAAAAAATGAATGGGTGCTATTTTTGCTCACTGAGATGTGACTCCTTCATATTGAATTATTTCATTACCAAAGTCTAAGATCAACAACCCTAGCTCTGTGATCATCACCTACGACATTGGAGATAGCGTTATCTGAGTTTATATCTCTACCCCCAAAATGAGCTCCTTCATGTCCATTCTACTGACAGGTGCTACAACAGACAGGTTAGATTAGACTCCAGATGCCATCACAAGATGCTTAGGTCAGGATCAAGGTACCATCATAGGGCACCTAAATAAGGATCCAGGGACCACCACAGGTAGTTTATGGCCTGTGATGTAATAGTCATTGTCAACTTGATTAGGTTTAGAATCACCATGGAAACACATTTCTAGGTATGTTTCTGAAAGAGTTTCTAGATTTAACTGAAGAGGGAAGGTCTAACCTGGAGGTGGGAAGCACCATTGGTGGGTGAAATCCTGGCTGACTCTGCTTTAAGCTCCTGCTGTCATGACTATCTTCCAATAATGGCCTACACCCTCAAGCTATTAAACCCTTACTTCCTTCAGTTGCTTATGTCAGGCATTTTGTCACAGCAGCAAGAACAGTCACTAGTGCAGAATTTGGTCTCAGGAAATGGGATGCTGCTATTATGAACCTTACTGTGTGCTTGGTAAGCTTTGGGAATTATTTTGCAGAAGAATGTAAAGACTTCACAGCTATGGTCTAACAAAGCCCTAGAATTCCACAATCAGAGTTTAATCAGCACTCTAGTGAGAATTTGAAACTAGAATTCTAAGAGTAATGCTAAACTAGTGGAGACCTAGCTCATGAGGTTTCAGAGATGAGTAAAACCTCTGTTGAGAACTGGGCTACAGGCCATTTAATTTATATTTTGGCAAAGAATGTGGCTTCCATCTGCCCGTGCCTTGAGAAGTTGATTAAGGCTAAATACAAAAGCAATGGATTAATTTCTTGGGCAGATGAAATCTCAGAACAGGATATCATTCAGGCTGTGTCATAGTTACTGGCCACTGCTTCTATCTAGGCCTACAGAAAAACAGGCAAAGCAAAAGATACCCAACAGGTACTATTTATCAGGAAAGTAGGGAGTTTAAAGTTACAAAGGAGACTAGTGCCAAGAAAACGGTCATTGTTCCATTACAGAAAAACCTATTTTGTACTGAGAATGACTATAAGGTATTCCCTGTTCAAAAACAACTGCCTAGGGACATGTTTCTTGAGGTCAACACACAGAGACTGCAACAACTGTGGTCCAAGCATCTCAAGCTGACAGCAAACTTGGCAGTCATCCATATGGTACTGGTTTGAAAGGCATGAAAGACACGAGAGTAAGGGGGTCATAGAGGCTTGTGCCAAGTTCCTGAAGGCTGCTGAGACCACAGAATGTGTGGCAGTGTTGGAGTCCTTACAAGGAGGCCCTGGGAGGCCACTTTATGAAGTGAAAGGAATGAGTGTAAGAGGAATTGAGTCTCTACTACCACGCCATAATGAACTGGCCCCTCATACTGTAAGCCAAATAAACCCTTCCTTCCTTAAACTGTGTTTGTCAGATATGTTTTCCCAGCAATGAGAAAAGTAACTGTTATAGGTTAGAACCTCAATTCTTCTTGCACTCATTCCCTTCACTTCCTCCCCAAATCCCCATCACTATCATCTTTAACAGCTCCAGTACCTTTACTCAACCACCTTCTACTCTTAACTACAACACCCCTAATTGAGACTGTCATTATCTCATGCTGGGAGGTAACCCCCATGTTTTCACTGGTCTCATAGTTCTCATCATCCCCTTTATCACAATTCTACTGTCCCTAAAGTAAGTAAGGATCGATTGTCACCCACCCCACTCAACTTTCTAAGTGACATAAAAGGCTCTTCATGGAGCTTGGTCGATGGTTGAGTAGTTAAAAGCACTTGCCACATAAGCCTGACAATGGGAATTTGGATCCCCAGGCTGGATGCAAGTAGCATATGTGTCTATAACCCCAAAATATCTATAGCAGTGGGAGACAGGGTCATAAGAACTCCAAAGCTTACAGGTCAGCTCATCTGATGTTCACAGTAGCAAACAACAAGAGAGACCCTGTTTCAAACAAGGTCGAAGGTAAGAACCAACACTTCTTTAAAGATCTCTTCTGCCCTCCACATGTGCACTGTGGCATATGCAACACACACACACACACACACGCACACACAACTCTTTATAATAATCCAGCCTCCTAGGGCCCTACCAAATCTCACTGTCTCACATACTTCTTTCTACCTCCATTAATAACTCTACTCAAGTCTCTAAACATACTCTGCTTGGGTGGCATTTGAAGGCCTTTAGGCACAGGGCTTGGAGAACCCCCTTCCTGGAATGCCTTCCTTCCCTGCCTGTCTGGAATCCCCTGCTTTGTCTCAGCACAAGAACTTCCTTCTTCTGAAGGAAGCCTCAGCTCCTGGAAAAACCTATACAGTTTGTTAAGTGAATGACTCCCTTATTTGAATAGAATGGTGCTATGTCTGTCAAATGCTCTTGCTTATTAGTATTGCACAATGCACGTTGTTGAGGGCAGTCATCCTGTACCTCTGTGGACTTCACAGTACCAGGTACTCTCTCATGTTCAGCAGAGTAGAGTCCTGTACTTGGGGCGAATGTTCTTTGACCTCAATACTTGACCACATTGTCTTCAATATCAACTGTCTTCTTGCTTTTTGCTTATTTCTTCTTAAAATGGAATGATAGAGATGACTGGGATACTTTGTGGTTGTTATTAATCAGGATTTGGTTCATTTGTCTTATCACCTTAAACTTAATAACACAGTACTTTTAAAGTTTTACCTAGTGTACATAATGCACTGGTCTTATTCTCATTACTTTCTTATTAAGACAGTGTTCCCGTGTAACATGAATCCTGGCAGCGTGCTTTAATGGTGTAAACATAAAGTAGGATGAGTTCTCCCAAAAGTCTTTGCCTAAGGAAAATAGCCTGTGATTATTGCAATTAGTAGTGGAGGAAACTTTATAGGAAAAAAGAGAATCTATTGAAATAACCATGTCAAGCATCTAAAATGGGATTTGTCACAGGTTAGGAAACAATACAAGCCACTTCCTTCCCCTCTACCATTTAAGCCAAGGCGACATATCTAAGTCCAGGATTGGGCATGGCATATGAATTCCCTCCAGTGTGACTCTTGTCCATATCTGAAACCTGCCACTCTCCCCGTGAAACTTCATGTCCCAGTTGTATACCCTGAAAGTGGTCCTTAGATTCACAGTGCCACCCTGTTTCACATCACTGTAACTTGACCCACCAGATTCCTGTGCTAGGTCTGCACTGGTCACAGCCATTTTCTTCCTTCTCTGCAGGGTCAGAGCAGGTGGCACTTTCTCTGGAGCCATCCCATTCTTTTCTAGCTTGGAACTCTGCCTTGGACCTCCCAAGAAGCCCGAGGTTCATCTGTGTTCCAGCTATATGACCCTGGGCTTAGGATTTCATCTCTTTGACCTTAATTGCCTCAGCTGCAAGATAAACTAATGATAGACTCAACCTCATGGCTACTGGGATGGTTACTCATGATACCCGTAAAGGACTGAAAATAGTGCCTTCCATACTCATACCCACATGACCTTATGTGTTTATTTTGCAGCACTCACCACATTGAAAATCTTGTGCCCGTACATGGATATTTATGGCAGAATCTTCTTTTTTCTGTTTCTAAGATTCCAGCAGACCCCTTGATCACTGAGAGCTCTAAACTAAACTAACTCTTGCTATTGCTCAAAATTCCATTACTTGTCATATATACACATAGATTTGTACTGTAGTAGTCAGCAGAGGATGCTATTCCTCACTGTGAGTAATCTCTTTACATCATACACACTATTTCTCCTCTCTCTCTCTCTCTCTCTCTCTCGATATATATATATACACACACACTTGAGATAGCTTAGTTTGGTACCATACTTACCATATAGGCATAAGGACCCAAGTTTGATACCCAAAACCCAGGTAAAAGTACTGGGCGTGATGATAGCACAGCCTTTTAATATCACAGCTGGAGAGGCAAAGATAAGGTGGCTCCCTGGTACTCACTCCCCAGTCAGTCTAACCTGTTGGATGATCTCTAGGCCAATCAGAGACCCTATGTCTAAAACGGTGGATGGCACCTGAGAAGCAATACTCAACATTGTTCTCTGAACCCTACATCCACGCATACATATGTGTACTCACACATACAAAAAGTAATGTTCAGCTGGGCATTGTGACATACACCTATGATCCCAATACTTGGGAAAGGAGGGCAGGAGGATCAGGAGTTCACGGTTGTCCTCAGCTACATAACAAGTTCAAGGCCAGCCTGGAATACATGGACCTCTGTCTCAAAAAAGAAAAAAAAAGAGAGAGAGAGAAATGAGAAAAGAAGCTGAAGGAAAAGAAGAGAAAAAGAAAAAGAATAAAAGAAAAAAGTTTTATTTTGGAAGCAGGAATTATTTGATCAAAACATATAATCATTTGTTCTTCCCTTGAGAGAAATTGGTCTATGACCTCAAAAGACACAGGGTTTATATACAATCTCATGAATCTATTTCTTTCCAGATTTCTTACCAACAGATTTTATCACTAGCACGTCTCTATAATTCATAAAACAGGGTCTCATGATGTAGCCCAGGCTGACCTACAACTTGTTATATCCCCCAGGTAGCCTCTAACTTGAGGCCTTTGAGCCTCAGGTTTTTGGAATTCTTGGCATGTGTTAAATCATCTGGCTTCCAGATACTTTTGTGACAGTATAGAACCAGGTTTTCACACATGCTAGGCAAGTGCTCTATCTCCAGACCTATACTTCTGTATATATATCAATTTCACACACTAGTCATTCTTGCATGTGCTTTACAGCATTTCTGGCTGGCAGAGATTTCTATATGTGAAAGATGCCTTAAACCATGGCAGTACAGTGACCTTGACATTCCAGATGCCTTATAGTAGCCCTCAGTAGTATTTGATCATACAAAATTGTTTCTTCAAGCTCCTTGTTGGCATATTGGCATTTTGTTTTGTTTTGTTTTGTTGTTTCGAGGTAGAGTGTCACTCTAGCCCAGGCTGACTGGAAATCATTCTGTAGGTCCAGGCTTGTGTCAAACTCACACCTCTGCCTCCTGAGTGCTGGGATTAAATGTATGCACCACCCCACCTGGCTGACATATTGTTTTTAACTAGTTTATTCTTTGGGTCATCAAGAATCTTTTCAAGAATTTAGTTGTTAGTTCATCGTTCTCCCCAGTGTTTCCTCAAAATGCAAATTGAACAGTGTGTCTTACCCTATTGTGATGTATGGTGGTTTGATTCAGGTGTCCCCCATAAACTTGGGTGTTCTGAATGTTAAGTTCCCAGCTGATGGGGATTTGAGAATTAACACCTCCTGGAGGCAGTGTATTGTTGGGGGTGGGCTTATGGGTATTATAGCCAGTTTCCCCTTGCCAGGGTTTGGCACACTCTCCTCTTGCTGTTGTCCACCTGATGTTGGTCAGGAGGTGATGTCCACCCTCTGCTCATGCCATCATTTTCCCCTGCCATCATGGAGCTTCCCCATGAGCCTGTAAGTCAAAATAAACCCTATTTTCCCACAAGCCGCTCTTGGTCAGGTGATTTCTGCCACTAATGTGAACCTGACTGCACATAATGCTCCTTCCAGCATTTTATAAAGTTCTCATACAATCTTAAACTTCTATTGCATGAGTGAATTTTTCAAATTCCAAGCTACATGGTTTTATTCCTTGTTACTTCGTAACATGATTTACAGTCTATTAAATGAGAGGAATGTTACAGATATAAAATGATTTTGATGATTTTACCTCATTTCTTCCTTCAGAGTAGGGAAGTGAGAACAATGAGGACTGGAGTGGGTCAGAGAACTGAAGACTTTTTCCCAGCCTCTGCATTCAGATGGCTGGAATGGTAAGGGCCGATGTCAGAAAGTGATGGGATAGAACCCATGTAAAAAGCCAAGCATGGCTATGCATGACTCTAAGCAAGCTCTGAGGTTGGGGGTGGATAGGTAACTGCTAGGATTCCCCATTTAGGCAATCTAACTGAAAAAACTGTAAGCTCCAGGTTCAGTGAGAGATTGTCTCAGGGAAATAAGGCCTGAGACAGAAACTTTCAATCAACTGCAATTATCTGAAAATAGAAGTGGCAATCTAATAATATGGTGAATGCCATTACTAGCATGTCCAAGGACGAATAGACATAGCAAGGGATCTCTGTTGAGCAATAGTTCTCAGGGACACTGGAGAGCTTGTTATAACACGGAGCTCCAGCCCACAGCTTCTGATTTGGTAGGTCTACAGCGAACCTGGACAATCTGCATTCAAAGCTAGGAATGCAAGTGCCCAGGCACTGCTGCTGCTGCTAATCCTGGGCTCATTCTCTAAGAAGCACTTCCGGAGAGGCTCTTGGGCCATTAGGCTAGACATGGAATTAAATAACTTCCAAGGTCCCAAGACTCCCACAAGGCAGGCATTCAGATTCCAAAGTGATGTATTTGCCCCTAAAATGTTTTTGTAGTATTTATAGAATGCTCGTGATACTCTTACTGCTATGCTCTGTATTTAAAGCAGTATTAAAACTAATAGCAAGCAATCTTGGCTCTGAGTGACCTCATTATTGAACAGGAAAGTGCTTCTCCATTTTGTTGCTATGTAATTTACTTATTTGACAAATACTGATTATGGTTATGCTATTCCTTAATTTATGTGGTGTGGGTGTGGAGAAAACACAGGTTTAAGAAAAGAATCCAAGCTACTAGTGGTGCTTTGCTAAATGGACATACCGTGATCATCAAACTACCTTATAAACATTCATGTTTATGCCTGCTGCTTAGTGCTGCTCTTAGCTTTGATCAGAGAAGCCTTGTTACCAAAGAGACTCATAACTGGTCAAAGTGCTGAGAACAAGTGACTGTTGAGTGCTCAGCATTAAATGGGACACCTATATCAACTCTTCCATGGCTCTGTGAACATTGTAGAAGAGGTGGAGGAAAGAATAGAAGAGCCAGAGGATCGGGAGAAGTGCTGTGGAACCCTGTCTCACAGATGTGACAAGGACACTGCACTCATGAACTCATAGCAGCTGTGGTTTCCTGCACAAGACCTGCACATGACTGGACGGACCTGTCAATATTCCATCATGGATAGGGGAAAGGCTCATGAGGCCCCACCCCGCCCTGAGGAACTATTGGCAGTTAATGGTTGCTGGGGGAGGGGAGACATGATTTTCAGTAATGTACCCACTGAGAAGTTATCCATGCTCCTGTAAATAACTCTCCCCTCACACACAAACACCCATGCTGCTCATGCAAACAACCCTAATTAAACACAGTGGGTCACAAAAGAAAAAAAAAGACATCAAAGTAGACATAGGACCATTTGAGAAGAAGGAGTTCAGTGGGAATAAGAAGGGGACAAGAAAAGGTAATGGGGGGGATGACTATAGCCAAAATACATGTGCATGAATAAAAGTGTTGAAAGTATACTAATTAAAAAAAAGAAATGTAAACTGAGAAATAATTAAGAAGTTACACAGCTTTCTGCTGGCCTGGCATCATAGATGCTTAAGAGATCTCTGTGAACAAAAAGGAGTCAGGGTCCAGGGGCTGTGGGTGAGTAAGGACACAGGTGCATGACAAACTCTATGATGGGCAAGTACCTGCTTTCAGAGAACCCTGGTGGCATGCAAGAAAGGCACCCAGAGAAGTAGGCACATGTAATAGAGATAATCTTGACCCCCACAGCTCACAAGAATCTGGAGTCTAGAAGGAGAGTCACCAGGGAGCTACTGGAAAAAGCCAAGGACAGCACTGACCACCTTGACTGTTTCCTGGGGCGGACCCTTAGACCGTGAGGGGTGGCACTGGGGATTGCCTCTGAAGATCATCGCCCACCTATGGAGGAATCTCACAAAATTGTGATCTGCAAGTTCACACAGGATCTTGTGAACTACAATGACTGCTTCCTGCCCTGCTGCCTTCCTGAGAAAAGTAATAAAATACATCATCAGGGTCCTTCCCAACCACAGACTTCCCAGTGCCCTCCATGCAGGAATAGGGCCTGGGAAATGCCAGCTTCTAAATCAGGCTGCTGCCTCTGCTTCACTTCTGGGCTTGCCAAACTGGCCCCTGCTGTTGCCTCATACACCCTGCGCATCCATAAATTATCACTTCATTAGACACACGGTAGCACCGCTGAAATTATATCCACGAAACGCTCCATTAAAGGACTCCGGCTCTTCATAAGGAATGAGTCATGAAGATTAAAGAAAAGCCAGTTTTCAATGCTGGCCTTTCTTGGGAAATTCCCTGAGGCAGCTTAGCCAGGCATTCACTTGCTGTTAGTGAGCTGGGTCCTTGTAACTTTCCCAACCTGCACACACAGCCTCTTTTCCTTTGGCAGGGAGGAAGTGTCTGAGGGGTAGGTTGGCCAAGATCCTGAGAGTGGGGCAAGGTAACCTCAATATATGCCCCGCCTTGGTTTTGATCCAAATATCACCTCACTTTTCCACTGCATGCGCTCAGGAAGCAGGGAGAGCCTGAGAACACAAGGTGTGTGTGTAAAAGGAAGGCTCCTCAAGAACTGCCCTGGGATGCAGCCACCCGACTCCTGGCTCTGGATACAAAGGAAACAAAGGCGGCATTTGCCACCTTTACCATGGCACTACTCACAACATCTAGGATGTTGAGCCAGGCTATGTGTCCATCAACAGATGAATGGGTAAAGAAAATGGGTATATACACAACATGAAGTTTTATCCAGCCATAAATGACAAAATTATGCCATTTGCAGGAAAATGGATGGAACTCTAATAATCATTATAAGTGAAATAAGCCAGATTCAGAAAGATAAAAATCACATGTTTTCTCTCACAAAAAGAAGCTGGATTTAAAATATATGTATGCTGGGGACTGGGGAGATGGCTCAAGTTCTTGCTGCACAAACATGAGGACATAAGTTCTGAACCACAGCACCTATGTGAAAATGCTGGGCACAGTGGGTTGCACTTATAATCCCAGTGCTGGCTAGAAGGATCCTAGTCTAGCCAAACAGTTGAGCTACAAGGTTTAGAAGGTCATCCTGTCTCAAAGATAAGGTGGACAGCAATAGAGGCAATAGAGAAAGACATCTGATATCAACCTCTGGCCCTCATAGACACACTCCATCTCTCTTTTACAGACATATATACATACTTATACACACACACACACACACACACACACACACACACACACATAACTTGAAGGTAGAAATGGCACTATTTGAAGAGAGAAAATGGACCATCATGAAGAAGAAGGGGAACAAGAGACAGTAATGGGGAAGAAGATGAGCAAAGTTAAATGATACATGTATGAAAATGTCATACTATAAGCCATTATTTTGTGCATCTGGCTTTATGTGGGTACTGGGGAATCAAGCCCAGGCCAGCAGACTGGGCAAACAAGTGCCTTTAACCACAGAGCAATCTTCCCTGCCCTTAACCCATTATTTTGTATGCTAAAAAAAATTAACAAAAAGAAAAGTAAGAAAAAGATTCATAAGTAGATGACTTTAGGGCACAAAGCATTCTGCATGCTCTTCCAATGGTGGGTGTATTATATGAACACAATGACTCCTAGTGTAAATGTTGGAGCTTATTTAACAATGATGTACCAGTACTGACTCTTCACTTTTCATAAAAGTGCCACACTAAGTCAAGAGGTCTTAACAAGAGGACAAATGGAGTACACACTGTGGAAAGATATAGGAACTCACATACTTTCTGCTCAATTTTCCCGTGAACCAAAAACTGTTATTTTTTTAAAAAGTCAGACCTAGAGAAATGCCTCAATGAGTAAAGTGCTTGCCACACAAGTGTGGGGAGCTGAGTTCAGATCCTCAGCACCCACATAAAACCCAGGAGTGCTGGTATGCGCCTGAGATTCCAGCAGACACAAGGAATCCCTGGGGTTTGTTGGCCACCAAGTCCAGCTGAATCAATGAGTTCTGGATTAAGCAAAAAATAAGGTGGAGAGTGACTAAGGAAGACACCTGAAATCAACCTCTGGCCTCCACACACATGTGCACATACACATATACATGTCAAAGAAGACAAGACCAGGCATGGTGGTTCATGCCTGTGAACCCAGCACTGAGGAAGCTCAGGCAGGAGGATTGCTGAGAGTTCAAGGTGAACTTGGGCTATCTAGTAAGTTCCAGATCAGGGTGATGGTTCATATTGATTGCCAACTTGGAAGAATGTAGAATCACCTGTGAGGGATTATCTTGACTGGGTTAACTGAGGTGGGAAGACCCACCTATCTGTGTGTGGGATTCTGGACTATACACCAGCATTCTCACTCTTTGTTCTGCTGCCTCACTGTGAACTGATTATGACCAACTGCCTCAAGTTCCTTGCTCCTACTTCCATGTCTTCCCTACCATAATGGACTGTAACTTGAAACTGTAAGCTGAAATAAACTCTTCCTCTTTTAAACTGAGTTTTGTCAGGTATTTTGTCTGAGCAATGAGAAATTACCTCATGCAGTTTTCCTGGGTTATAGAGTGAGACTTTGTCTCAAAACAAACAAACAAACAAACAAACAAACAAACAAACAAACAAACAAGTCACCAGGCATGGTAGAGAGATTGCTCAGTGGTTAAGGCACTTGCCTATAAAACAAAAAGACCTGAGTTTGATTCTCAAGTAAAGCCAGATGCACAAAGTGGCACATGTGTCTGGTGTTCATTTGCAGCTGCTAGGGAAGGAAAAGGAAGGGAAGGGAAAGGAAGGGAAGGGAAGGGAAGGGAAGGGAAGGGAAGGGAAGGGAAGGGAAGGGAAGGGAAGGGAAGGGAAGGGAGGGAAGGGAAGGAAGGGAAGGAAGGGAAAAGGAAAAGGGAAGGGAAGGGAAGGGAAGGGAAGGGAAGGGAAGGGAAGGGAAGGGAAGGGAAGGGAAGGGAAGGGAAGGGAAGGGAAGGGAAAAGAAGGGTGTAAAAGGAAAGAGAAGGTTCAAAATCTCCCTGGGCAGGAGAAGGGACAAAGTAAGACAGGCATGATCAGACACATTTATAAATGGCTGAAATGGAAGCAAGCAGAGCTATGGGCACCTGTGGGGTGGGGACTGTTTATCAATCTCTGGATGTGTGTAGCATATTGTGATCTGTTAGCCATATGTGTGAGTGAGTGAAATAAAACAGAGCATAGGGGAAACCAATTCTACTATACTTCAAAGCACTTATCAATAGACAAGTGGATTAGAAAAACCAAGAGATCTTTCTCAAAATATATAATAAGCCCATTAGTCCTTTTGCTCCAACCCAGAAGATTTGGCACACATACTTAAGTGTGCACACACACAAACACACAGAGACACAGCTGCTCAAAGCATCCCCAAGGTGGAGAGCTATGTGAGTGTCAAAGTACACTGCCCTCCTGGGTGGAGCATGTGAGAGGAGGGATTAGGAGTCTCCAGTGTGCTCATCGCTGCTTCCTAGTTCCAACTTCTCTGACCTCAGGAGGCATAGTTTGGCCACCCTGGGTGGTTCACAAAGTGTTCATGTTTACTTCATCCCTGCCACCCAAGATCAGGTGTCCCCTTGTACTAGATTTCAATTAGTATCTTTCAACTGAGTTATGTACTAATGAACAAGGTGAAGCAAGGCAGGTAAGCCAGAGCACAATGGTATTGGTAACAGTGACTGGCTGAATGAATGAATTCACATTTTAAGCCAGCACCGGAAAAACAGCTTATTGAATATGCTACAGGAGGGCAGCAGGCTGAGCAGTAAATACTGGGACATAGGTCAATAGCTTTTCTCCATTTAGGAGAAATACTTTTTTTTCTAATTCAATTTAATTTTATTTCATATATGGAGAGAGAGAGAGAGAGAGAGAGAGAGAGAGAGAGAGGGAGAGAGAAAGAGGTTATACTCTTTTATCCCCTCACCCCGATCCCATTTCACTGGGCCCTCCTCAATGGGGTTCTTGTATTCACTGTGGGGTCATGAAGGCCTCAGTCAGTCCCTGTGGGGTAGTGTGAAGGTGGGGAGAGGGAAACTGTGCCTCAGGGTATTCCTATCCACTCTGTGGCTCTTACAATCTTTCTGCTCCCTCTTCTACAATGTTCCCTGAGCCATGGCAGTCTTGTTGGCAGTCTGATTTAGTGTTGAGTTCTCTCTAGCCTCTGGATTTCTGTTTTGATGCTTTTTAAAAAAATATTTTTATTTGTTTATTTGAGAGAAAGAGAAAGAGAGAAAGAGCCAGAGAGAGAGAGAGAGAGAGAGAGAGAGAGAGAGAGAATGGGTACACCAGGGCCTCCAGCCACTGCAAACAAACTCCAGATGCATTTGCCACTTTGTGCATCTGGGTTATCTGGGTCCTGGAGAATTGAACCTGGTTCCTTTGGCTTTGCAAGCAAATGCCTTAACCACTAAGCAATCTCTCCTGCCTTTTGATGTGTTTTGATTTATCACCATGTCTGTCACCATCACCTTGGAGCTGGTTGTCAGGCTACCAGTAAGAGCAGTATTCATGTTGCAGCTTCCTCTGCAGTTTCTCCTGGGCCTTAGCAGATGCAGCAGAAGTGGCACGTCTTGTGGTGGACAGTTGGCAATGGATCTTGGTTCTCCTCTGTTTTCTCTGCCTTCTGTAAAATAAAGCAAATTTTGGAAGAAATATTTTTATGGTTGGGGTGAGTTTATGTGCAGTTTCCTGCATATAATTCATGTCATGCAAAGGGGTATAGCCCTGACTGGCAGCATACAATTCTGGGAGGTTGAAATTCCAGTTGTGCAAACTCTGCCATGCAAATCAGGGTCTTGCAAATAAGGGCAAATTTGGTCAGACTATTGCAGGTCACAGGGTACAGGGGTAGGTCTCTGGCATCAAGTCATAGCATTTAGCACTCAAAGGCTAGAGTTGGCATTTCTGGGCCAAGCTCACAATGAGGATTGGCTCCATTTCTGGTTTCTTATTAATGGCCTTCCCTTAACAAGAGAGTTAGAGTGAAGACCAGTTTATGCACACACAGATCAACTTGACCAGATAGTCAGTCTTCTTCTTGCCCCCAGCCAGCCAGACACCAAATAAGTGGTTGTCCTGTGTGGTCTGAAGACTGTAGAGTCATATACCCAACATGTAAGAGGCTTGACTTCTGGTGGGGCAAACTGTTATGTAACCTTGATTCAAGACAGTGTGGAGTGCTCCTGCTTGCACCCTGGCTGTATAACCACCCTGAGGCTGGAAATAAATGTACTTTGCATTGCAATCCTGCACTGATGTCTACAAATGTCTGCTCTGCACACCTTCTTACAGCTGGGCTCACCCCCTCTACAAATTCCCCTGGAGCTGCCCACTCCTGACAGAGCCCCAGACCACCAAAGAATCATGTCTTGGTCTGCATGTAACAAAGTCTGACCTAGGGCAGAGGCTGGCTGCTGAACCTCAAGAAAGAGCTTCTGTGCTCCTGTCTCGCCCCTTTCACCATGAGCAGTGTTTCTGTCACGTTGCTCTTCCTAGGCCTCGGGGACTGTGTTAGTACCAGAAACATGCTGTGCTCTCCTCACACGACTGAAGGTTACTCCCTTCTCTTTGCCCCCCCTCCCCTTCCTTCCCTACTCTTTCCCCTTCCCTTCTTCCCTCTTCTTCCTTCCTTCCTACTTTTTCCTTTCTTTCTACCAGCTTTCCAATCTCTCTCTCTCTCTCTTTCTCTCCTTTCTACTTTGTTTGGAAACACCAAAGTCATTGATCCAGCTGTCCAATTGTTGAGCTTATTTGAAGCCCAGCGAGAGGAGCTTACTCTGGGAGCTCACACCAGGAAACAGCACACAGCATGTCTCACATGCAGAAGACCCACAGAGAAATCCTGTGATTCCAGCTGGGCAAAGTCTTTGCTTTATAAACTATGCTCGTGCTTCCTAGATTTTAATGTACATGCAAATCACCTGGGGACCTTAAATTGGACTTTCTGATTCAGCAAAGCTAAATGGGAGCCTGAAATTCTGCATTTCCAAGAAGCTCCTCGATGTTGCTGAGGCTGCTTTATTGACAGATCCACTCTGAGTGGTGAAGTACACATTGTCCCAATGCACAGGGCAAAAATTCCTGCCTTCCTGGGAGGAGTATGTGAAAGGGACATTAAGGAGTCACCAGTGTGCTCATGGCTATGTCCTAGTACCACTTTTTTTTTTTTTTTCGAATGTCAGGAGGCAGATTTGGGCCACTGTGGTTGGTTCAGAAAATATTCATACATACTTCATTCTTACTGCTGCCCCCAAGAGTAGGCGTCCTCTTCACTGGATTCTGAGTGCGTGTCTTTCATTTGAATGGCAAGATAAGACAGACAAACGAGTGGGATAAAAGGTGGAGACACTGTACACACACAGGACAACTTGACCAGATACTCTGCACTCAAGTGTGGTGAATGACAGATAAAAGAATATGGACAGACTTAGCAGACTGGTGAGGCAGCCAAGAAGACTGCCCCATTAGAGTTGTTTTATTAGCAGTTTCATGCCACCGGCTGGCCATGGTGGAGTCTGAAGTCCCAGAGAGAAAATAAGTCTCTTGAAATCTTAAGAACAAAGCAAGATGGTCCTTTTTTATGGGTTTCTAGAGGGAAAGAGGTGTGTCCAGGCACAGACTACGTGAGAGAAGTCACGGAGGCAGTGGAGGAGAGTGGAGATACAGAAGGCTCTGGGCCTTCAAGGTTTCTAAGGGTGGGCTGCTATGAGGAGGAAGGAGGCAGGAAAGCATATAGAGAATAAAGTCAAAATTCAAAGTCACCTTAGCTTAAACAGGAGGGGGAGACTCTTAAAATAACCAAATCTATGTTCTAACAGTAATGACTGGCTAGCTGATCACATAATCTCTCTCTTTATACTAGAGCCACAGCAAGACTACCTTTTTCAGCCTCCCTCGGGGTTCTGGCAAATGGAGTGTGGACAGAAGTGTTATGCATTACTTCCAGGTTTAGCTCATAAAATCCTCCCACATGGGACTCTGACATTCTCCTTTTTGCTAAGCAAATGAGGGCTCCAAGAGAAAAAGGTAGAGTCACCATGGACAATGGCTGCATGCCCTGACTTATGAAGAGGGTGCCTACTGAGCCCTTGGTTGGACTCTAAGCCCACATACATTTGTAATGTCCTAAGCTTTTGAAACTTGGGGATTTAACTGTATATAATTCAAATTGATCAAATCAGGAAGAGGAACAACTCTAAGTCTGTCTACAGAAGAACTTAATACAAGGAGTTGGTTGTACTAGAAGTGAGAGAACTTGGAAGTCAAACATGAGCAGATGAGGCAATGCTGTGATTGCCAGCATCAGGGAACTATCTGCCCCCAGGCCCACTAGAAAACAGAATATTGTGTGGTAGGAACCTGAACGCTGGTACAGTCTGACTGGAACTAGAACCATCATGAAAACTGCCTGTGAGCTGGGACTACAAAGTAAGAGGTGATCTGGTGAAATCTGAGACTCGGCACAGACAGCCACTGCCAGGAATATCAACCGAGGAAGAAAAGGAAAGAGGAAGTATGAGGGTTTCTGCCCTCCCCGTCAGAAGTCAGAACTTCCTTTTGGTGTCCCCACCCAGAGACCAAATGGCAAGGCGTTTTGGGAAGTCTGGGTTCATGAAAGAACAGAGGATACTTCTGTGACCTGTTGCCACAGTGGATCGCCATCCTGCATGCTCTCACGTGACCTCCATGGAGTGTCCTGGGCTCAACAGTGCCACAGACTCTTCAACCTTTGCCTTACTGTTTCCTGGTTCTATTCCCAATTATCTGCCTGGACTAGGGGAGATAGACCACGGGACACCCATGAACCCCCAAATCTCCAGAGGATAAAGAAGAATGATAACTGGCCACAAAGAGTACAAAGAAAACTCCACTGCTCAGCAATCCTCTTATCCCTAGCAGGCTATTTAAACAACAGTGGGCCCACACCTTGGATGGGAATTAACAAGTGCTCTCATTTTATGAGAAGGAATTGAGAGACATTATGGAAAGAACTTGATACATATTCTATTCCCTGTAAATGACAGATTATTACTCATTGGCACAAACAACATATACATATTGCATTGTTTATTAATACTAAAATAACAACTAATGTTTCTGGCTTTTCACAGAAATGATAAAAACAAGATCAGAAGTTCTTGGATTTTTAGAAAACTATACAACTTTCTGTGTTCATTTTAGCGATTAATTCTCATGCAAGGAATATTGCTAATATTTGTGTCAAGCTCTATTCTAGGGTACATTCTGTGAATAAAACAGCAAACAAAAGACAAAATCCTGATCCTTATAGAGCTTATAGTATAATGAATAATAATATTTTAATGTGTTTTCAAGCACATGAAAAAAATAAGTTGAGATTTTTCCAAAAGCACTTTTAAGCCATCCCCAAGATGCATAATGTCTACCACAGTCTCACTCAACACAAGACCTAAGAACCAAGGTTTGTTAATCCATGAGTTGCATATTAGTGAAGATAGACAACAGTAAAATAAATGGTACTCACTGAATGAATGTAGAAGACTCTTTAATCAGATTAGAGAATTGCATCAGAGGGCCTTAAAACACGTCTCATGTTTATGATAAATATAAACTACACTTAGGTCTTTGAGATTGGTCTTGACCACCACCATATTCCCAACACCTAACACAATGGCTGGTATGTAAACAGGGTCCTACTACATACTTGTTAAATAAATTATCAGTGGGTCTATGATTTTATACTTGATGGGTACACTTTCCTCAACTGGATTATGGTTGTTTTATTTGTCTATCATCCACTCATTTCTGACCTCCTTGAAGACTTGGGTTGTGCCCAGCAACATATACACAAAAAACCCCAATACTGAACAAATTCCTTTTTTTCTTTAATACAAGACATGATAATAAAGACCATCAGTAAAATGGGGAGAGAAAGTTATTTCAGAGAGAAACTTTACTAATCAGATTAGAGTAGAAATCTGCCAAGTTCAAATCCCCACTGAAGCATTGAGAGGAGACAACTAGAACGTTCAAGAGTTTATTCTCTAGATTAGGTATCAGCACACATTTTCTACAAAAAGCTAGATGGTAGATATTTTTACTATATGCTGTCATGAAGTGAAAGCAGACACTGGCAAGGTTTTAAACCAAGAGATGACCGTGCCCCAATAAAAGTGCATTTATGGACACTGCAATTTGAATTTCACATAATACCCACATGTTGTGAAAGAGCATTATCCTTTGATTTCTTGAATAAGTTAAGCACAGGGGATTTGAGGGTGGAGCAACTACTCTTTGTAAGACTGTGGTAGGTTCATGTCATTAAGTATGCACTTACAAAACTCATATGACTACCACACAGAGTGAGCCCCAGTGTAAATGTGCACTTTATTGAATAGTTATATGCTAATCTTAGTTCATTGGTTTTAATAAGTATGTCACAATAATGGAATATGTTACTAGGGAAAGTGTGCTGGGGTACAGTTTGGGCGAGATAATGTTGATTAATCTCAACTGTCAACTTGATTAGGTCTAGGATCACCTTTAAAAAAAACCTCTCTGGGTATACCTGTGAAAGAGTTTCTATACTGGGTTCATTGAGATGGGAAGTCCCTTCCTAACCATGAGCAGCACCATGCTATGGTGCTGAATAGAGAAAGCCTGCTGAATGTCAGTGTTCCTCTTGCTCCCTTCTTCCCTCCCTTGCTCTCTCCCTCTTACCTATTCTTATTCTTCTTCCTCTCTCACTTGCTCTCTCTCTCTTTCCTTCTTTACTGTAGATCATGTCTTTCCCACCATGATGGACTGCCTTCAAACTGTAAGCCAAAATAACCTTTTGCTTAAGCTGCTTCTTGACAACAACAAGAAAAGTCACAAATATAGGTAGGTACGCAAAACTCTGTACTACCAGTTCAATTAGTCAGTAAATCATAATCTGTATGCAAAAGACCTTTTTAAAGTATAGGTGATGGGAAGATGGCTCAGCATCAAGCTCAAGCTAGATTGAACCTCAGCTCAATATACAGACCACAGATAAAAAAGCTGGAAGCTTGAAACATCTCAAACACACCTTCCAAGGCTCAGGGTCCATTGTGGAAGAGGGGGCAGAAAGAATGTAAGAGCCAAAGGAAGAGTAGGACTCCTTACAACGTGCTCCTCCAGACACAAAATGACCTGGATATCCATGACCTCACATTGCCTGACACTTCCTACATAAGACCATCATAATAGGAGGAAAAGATCATGACATCAAACTGAAAAGAGAGACTGATTGAGAGGGGAGGGATATGATGGAGAGTAAAGTTTCAAAGGGGAAAGTGGGGGGAGGGTGGGAAGTACCATGGGATATTGTCTACAATTAAAGAAGTTGTCAATAAGAAAAGAAAAGATAAAGAATTTAAAAAAAAAAAAAAAAAAAAGCTGGAAGCTGTGGTGGGCTTCTGTAATCCCATCACGTTGATAACATGATGGAAGGAAGAAATGTAAAATTTCCCAGCTGCTCATGGTGAATACAGCAAAGAACAGCAGAGCAAAAAAACCTTACCTCAAATGAGGTGGATAAGTGAGAACCAACCTGACAGTTGTTCTCTGACCTTTACACATATACACCATGGTACACACACACACACACACATGCACACAATGAAATAAAATATTTTTCCGGTACAAAAGTCAGGTGTGCTCTCCCTCATTCTCTCTGTCAAATAAATAAATAAAATTAAAAAAAAATTAAAGGGCTGGAGGGATTGCTTAGTGATTAAGGTGTTTGCCTTCAAAGCCAAAGGACCCAGGTTCAATTCCCCAGGACCCACGTTAGCCAGATGCACAAGGTGCCACAGGAGTCTAGAGTTCATTTGCAGTGGCTAGAGGCCCTGGACGCACCCACTTTTTTTTTCTCTCTCTCCCTCTTATTCTCTCTCTCTCTCTCCTTCTTTCTCTCTGTCAAATAAATAAATAAAAATTATAAGTCAGGTGTGGTAGTACATACCTGTGATCCTGTGATCACAGCACTCTAAAGCTGAGGAAGGAGGATTACAAGTTCACACTAGCCTGAGTTACACAGCAAGACCCTGTCTTAAAAAAACAAAACATGGGGCTGGAGAGATGGCTTAGTGGTTAAGGCACTTACCTGCAAAGCCTAAGGACCCATGTTTGATTCTCCAGATCCCACATATGCCAGATGCACAGGTGACGCATGTGCAAGGTTGCACATGTGCAAGGTGGTGCACATGTCTGGAGATTGATTATAGTGGCTAGAGGCCCTGGAGTGCCAATTCTTTCTCTCTCTTTCTTTCTTTCTTTCTTTCTTTCTTTCTTTCTTTCTTTTCTCTCTCTCTCTCTCCCTCTGTAGTCCTCTCTCTCTCTCTCATAAAAAAAAAAAAAACATGGGCTGGAGAATTGGTTTAGCAGTTAAGGAGTTTGCCTGCAAAGCCAAAGGACTCCAGGATCCATGTAAGCCAGATGCACAAGGTGGCACATGCATTTGGAGTTCATTTGCAGGAATTGGAGGCCCTGGAATGCCAATTCTCTCTTTGTCTCTCTCTTGCTCTCTCAAATAAATAAAATAAAAATATTTTTAGTGCCAGGTGTGGTGGCACATGCCTTTAATCCCAGTACTCGGGAGGCAGAGGTGGGAGGATCTCAATGAGTTCGAGGCCACCCTGAGACTACATAGTGAGTTCCAGATCAGCCTGGGTTAGAGTGAGACCCTGCCTTGAAAAACCAAAAATAATGTTTTTAAAAATTAAAGTTAAAGAAATAATTTTTTAAAGTACAAATATGAACATTGAGGCTTACTTTGGAAGCCATCTAGTGAGTAGTGGCAGCAACACCCAGGCAATCAGTCATTTAACTACTTCTAGTGGTGACTGCAATGGCGTGACAACAGTGTAGAGGCACCCATCCACACTTTGTAGCCACCAAGAAGATAGTGGAGGACATTCTGAAGACCTTGACCTCACCAGTGCTCTCTCACAGACCAGTGGCAATGGCTGTCTGAGTTCCAGAATTCTAGAATTTAATAAAACTTTGGAGTAATTTTCTACATTCTTCACAGAGGTTGATCACAACACAAGGCAGACAGTAAGAGGGCAGGAAGGATGAACAGGTAGAAGAGTGGAAATGGAGAGAGCTGCCCATCTCAGTTCAGCCTGGTTTTCTGAACCTCTGCTCAGCATTCTCTAATAGAAGTCTGAGCCCTCTCTGTGATCCAGCATTCATGATGGCTAAAGGCAAGTGAAGTTGTAGGTTCAAACACATGGCTAGACCACCATGCTCTAAGAAGGCTGAAAAGAATTCAATCATTCAGCTAGCATGGTTTCCTTAAGTCAGTAACCCTGTCCACACACCTGGCACAGTGTTGGGTAAAGGTCTGAAAACATGACCTCAGCCTTGTCCTTGTCTCAGGGAACTTGTGAAATATAAAGATACCATCTTTTATGCTCTCCCTTTTCTTTAGTGTCTCTAAAACAGGCACAATTCTGGTCAGAATATTCCTTTAGGAATAAGCTTGATATGGCAGTCTGTGTCTATAATTCCCATCATGTGGGAAGCAGAGGCAGGAGGATCTCCATGAGTTTGAGGTCAGTGTGGACAATGTAGTAAATTCCATCCAAGCCACTGACAAAAAAACCAAAAAACCCCTCCACTTGTTCTCTTAGCTCCCCAAGCTTCTACACCAGAGCAGTCAATGCGGCAGACACTGGCCACATGAGGCTCCTGAATACTTAAAGCATGGCTAATATAATAACAGAGGAACTGAATTTTACATTTTACTTATGTTTACTTAAGTATGTTATATATGAAATAAACTATGTTTATTGTAACATGCCATTCAGTTATTATAAAACATTTAAGCTAATTATGCAGAAAACTTGAGTATTTGAGGATACTTTTTCCAACTGTAAATTTTATAAAATATAAGCACAGATGAAGCATTTCTTGTGAAAATTTAACATTTTAAATTAAGATGTGTCCTAAGTATCAAGACACATTAAAACTCAGAGACTTGCTATGCAAAAACCTATTTTATTAATACCTTGTATGTGAGTTATATTTGTCTGCTATGTGTCTATATAGTATGATAAAACTGGAATAAAATAATAAATATGCTATTTTTAAAAATATTTTATTTATGTATTTATTTATTTGAGAGAAAGAGGCAGACAAGAGAGAGAGGGAGAGAATGGGCACAGCAGGGCCTCTAGCCACTGCAAATGAATTCCAGACACATGCCACCTTGTGTATCTGACTTATGTGGGTACTGGGGAATCGAACCTGGGTCCTTAGGTTGTTCAGGCAAGCGCCTTATCCACTAAGCCATCTCTCCAGCCCTAAATATGCTATATAAATTAATTTTAAGTTTTACTTTTCAATATGACTCTAAGAAAAGTATCTATGTGTTTTGCATTGTATTTCTATTGGCCATACTGCCCAGAAATGACTGTCACCATAAAGCTAGTCTCTAACATGCAGTGCTTCCTATGTTATCACCACTTTGAGTCAGAAACCTCTTTGCACACTCTTTTTTACATAGAAGGTTTCCCCTCAGCACCTCCTAGCTGCCTGTCATATCCCATGTCTAATCTAAACTGCCCAGTTTGTAGTCATGATCCTCCGTCTGCCTGGGCTGCATGCAGCTCACACCTCCCCAGAGCCCAACCTCTGCAGCTTCTCATCTATGCCCTACCATCCTGCTCCGCTCTCACCAAACAAGCATCTTGCCAGTTCCACTGAAGCGTTTTTAGTTCTTTATTCCCTTCCCCATCACTCCTTTCCTCATAGCTAAGCATTTCTCTTCCCTAGTCTCCAACTCTCACCTCCTTCAAAGTCTGGATCCAAACCAGCTCTTCCAGAAATATTCCCCATCATCATATCAGGCCTGCCTCCCTGCCTTCAGATCCCAAATGACTCTGACCTTCGGACTCTGTCACAGGAAGCTGTGTGTGTGACTCACTGGTGTGACTGACTGCTGGGCTGCTCTGTGTGGCATGTATCCAGCAGGCTCCTACAGGACAGAGCTGAGCTTTCTCAGTGTTTCATGACCCCCCACAGCACCTCTGCTGCGCTTCATAAAGGCGTATGAACGAGCAGTCAATGATACAATAAACTCTAATGAAAGAGGCACATAGATGGAGAATAGGGTTTTGTATATTGATACTTCTTCCTTCAGGTGTTTTTCATGTGGTGAGGTCACATGTGGCATGTCATCTTTCATGGCTTCATTTACCCGAAATGTTAATAATAAGGGCCCCTTGCATATAAAGCAGCCACTTGTCCAGATAGGGCTATTAGTGTTCTATCTAAAAGATCACGTAGAAATGGTCTGGGTCAGAAACAAGCCTAGTTGCTATTAGTGTCCCCTCAAAATCATTTCCTTTAACTACTGGAATTTTTTTCATTAATGTTCTTTTTAACAGAAAAGTTGAGATATTATGGCTTCATAAAAAAGGTTCTTAGCTGGGTGTGGTGACATGCACCTTTAATCCCAGCACTCGGGAGGCAGAGGTAGGATTGCCATGAGTTCAAGGCCACCCTGAGACTACATAATTAATTCCAGGTCAGCCTGAACCAAAGTGAGACCCTACCTTGAAAACCCAAAGGGGGAAAAAAAAAAGAAAAGTTCTTATAAATTTTAGTCCAAAATATTTCTGTCTACCTCTAATACATGTACACCCCTTTATTCATCTATTCAGAGACAGGTTCTGTGCTAAAAGCAGAGGATATAAGGAATGAGGCTAATGGCTCCACCAGCTCCAGGGGCTCACAGTCTAATAGAGAATTTTTAAAAAAAAAAACGAACAAACAACCAGCTTTTCTCACATTCCATGTGGTCACTATAGTCAGGAGAGAAATGAAGGAGGCCTCCTGAACAAGTGCACAAAGCCTTGGGCATCTACTGAGCTGATCTCTGACAGCAGGCATCCAGGACAGCTCCTAGGTCTAATGCTGGAAGTTCAGTACAAAGCAACCCCTAGCCTATGGAGCTCCGCTAAAGAGAAGACCACTCAGTCTCCTCCTCCTCTTCTCCCTCCTCCTCCCTTTCTTCCTCTTCCTTCTCCTCCTCCAAGGGTTTTCACCCCTTGGAGTGTGTATGTACAGGGCAATACTACATGGGGCCGGCCAGAGACAGAGGTGACTGATCTGAGAAAGGAGCAGAAAGACAGGAAGCCAAGCAATTTGGAGTCTATAGCATGCACAGTGTCCTGGTATATTAGTGGAGACTAGAATAATACCTTGTTAACCCCTTGGGCAGCCACCTGAAATAGGAAGCCAACCTCTAGGTGCAAGGACCATCCTAGAAAGCAATAGTTCCAAAAGAAAAAAAAGAAAAGAAAGCAACAGTTCCCCAGCAGTTTGGTTTCAGGATCACTTTACAGTCTTAAGAAGTGTTAATGATTGCCCAGTTCGATTCCCCAGGACCCACATAAGCCAGATGCACAAGAGGGCACATGCATCTGGAGTTCGTTTGCAGTGGCTGGAGGCTCTGGCACGCCCATTTTTTCTCTCTCTCTCTCTCTCTGCCTCTTTCTCTCTCTTAAATAAATAAATAAATACATTTTTAAAATGTTGATTATTTAATGAGTTTTACCTATATAATGAGACGTCCAGAAAGCTCCCTAGAGAAGAAGTTTATAGGGCCTTGCAGGTAGGTGGACAGATTGATGTGCTGAGATGATAGAGATAAGGCCACTATCCCATGCTCAGAGAATGAGCTAGCGCCCTGGTAGGACTGAGGAAATTTTAAATTCTAGAGAGAAACAGTTGTGCCTCTTCATGCTATGAGAGAATGGAGGCATTGTGGGGCCCAGTGGCCTTTCCCCCCAAGGAAGAATCAATCAAACTGTTGAACTGCTAAGTCTACATATCTCCTGGCCTTTATCTCATGGTTTTCTATAAAACCTCCACAAGGCATAGTAGGGAGAAAAATTAGGTTTTCTCCCTCCAGTTTGGCCAGGAAATAAATCCATTTTCCCTTACCATTTTCCCTTGTAATACAGGGAAACTAAGGTGGTGGGATCTGATGAGTACCAGTTTTGGCAAGCCAGCCAAACACATGAGCCCCAGCAGCCCAGATAACATGAGGCCTTTTGGGTTCCACTGGGGGTGGGGAGGGTGTCAAGAGTCCTTGGGAGGAAGGGACTGGAAGATACTGTGGTGAGTTGGTCCTATAGTTGAGACATTTGGGGAATCCTAACAGCTACCACGTATGTATTTATCAGATTTCCCCTATTTTCCTACTCATCACACTGCCTATAATACTTATTGATGAACTGAAAAAAAAAAATAGGGCTTTAAGGGCTAGAGAGATTGCATAGTGGTTAAGGCATTTGCCTGCAAAGCCAAAGGATCCCAGTTAAATTCTCAAGGACCACGCAAGCCAGATGAAGTTCATTTGCAGTGGCTGGACGCCCTGGTGTGCCCATTCTCTCTCTCTCTCCCTCCCTCTTTCTCTCTCTCAAATAAATAACTAAAATATATATTTTAAAAATAGGACTTCAAATTCTGACCTGGTTTTACTTGTGAAGAGTGCTCTGGTCAATCATCTTTGTTCTGGGGACATTACTATTACATGATTTCAGTCCATACCTTGGTTTGTTTTGTGCTCTTGGTATTAATTTGTAAAGAAGCCTTGAGAGGAACCACATACACTGAAATGCCTGTCATTTTGAAGGCTAGTTGAGCCATTTTGTCAATGGTTGTTCAGTTATGTGGCAGGTAAGTTCAAATTCTGTTTGGAAAATGGCTCACTTTTTTTTTTCATTTCTGTATAACTTTAGATTTTTTTAAAAATATATTTATTTATTTATTTATTTATTTATTTATTTATTTATTTATTTGAGAGAGAGAGAATGGGCATGCCAGGGCCTATAGCCACTGTAAAAGAACTTCAGATGCATGTACCCCCTTATGCATCTGGCTTACGTGGGTCCCGGAGAGTCAAACCAGGATCCTTTGGCTTTGCAGGCAAATGCCTTAACCACTAAGTCATCTCTCCAGCCCTAACTTTAGATTTTGATTTATTGTTTTCTCCACATTTGAGGTATGCCAGCCATTTGGACTTACTTTGGGTCACAATGTTGTATCAGATAATGTGATATAACTTTCTCAACTGTTTGAGTCCTGAATAACCATTTTGTATAGTTTGGAGGTTCTGCCATTGTAAAGACTCATAGGTCTAAAATTCCAAGGAAACTTGTTTGATTGCATTTGAATAAGTTTTCAAAAACTCCCTATTGTGACTTATGTAGGCATGGGAACTACTACGTCTATGTTACTTTGTTGGCCCATGGAGAAAATTCCAGCTAACTAGTCCTTGTACCTTGGGAATTGTTCTCATGCATCATTTGTGTTAGTCTATTAGTCTGTGTTTTGAACTTCTCTTAAGGTGTGCTAAAACTGCTATTCTTGGCATGTCTGATTTGTGACAATTGTGTAGATGCATGTACACATGCGAGTATAAGCACTTTTAAACTGCAGCTTCCTTTCCTTTCCTACTCCCTTTCCTAAAGAAACCAATTATTGGGCTGGAGAGATGGTTAGTGATTAAGGTGCTTATTGGCAAAGTCAAAGGACCAAGGTTTGATTCCCTAGTACCCATGTAAAGCCAGATGCACAAGGTGGCTCATGTGTCTGGAGTTCATTTGCAGTGGCTAGAGACACTGGTGTATCCATTCTCTCTCTTCGCCCCGCCCCCGCCCCAGACTTTCTCAAATAAATAAACTATATATATTTTTTTAATGTGGAAAAAAAATCAGTTATTTGTCATCTTTATTTCAGCCAGTCCTAACGGAAATGCAGACATTCAAAAGGAAACTCTGGAACTTGAGACTAAAAAAAAAAAAAGTGTCATTTTAAACTCAAGGCCTTGCTTGCAGAGTAGACACTCACAAAAGAGGTAATGATCTGATTTATCACAAAGCTTTAGAAGGAAAGCAGATGATCTTAAGTTGTTTCACTGTCACACATATTATTGAGATTTGACTACTTAGACATGATAAATTTATACTGCCTTACCTTATAATCTTAGACACAATTAATTTCTTACAATCTATTAAAATTATATAAGGTCAGGGAAGATTGCTCAGTAGTTAAAGGCATTTGTTTACAAAGCCTGCTGGCCTGTATTTGATTACCCAGTACCCATGTAAAACCAAATGCAAAAGTGGTACATGTGTCTAGAATACCTTTACAGCAGTAAAAGGCCATGGAACACCCATACATGCATACGTACACACACATGCAAATTTTAATTAAAAATGATATATTTGGAACTGGAGAAGATGGCTTAGTGATTAAGGTGTTTGCCTGCAAAGCCAAAGGACCCTGGTTTGATTCTCCAGGACCCATGTAAGCCAGATGCACCAGGGGGCACATGCATCTGGAGTTTGTTTACAGTGGCTGGAGGCCCTGGAATGCCCATTCTCTCTCTCTCTCTCTCTCTCTCTCTCTCTTTCTCTCTCAAATATATATATATTTAAATGATATATTTGGCCTAGGGAGATGACTCAGTTGTTAAGAGTTCTTGCCATTTAAGTATGAGGACTTCTCAGACCAGAAATTGCCAAATTCAATTCTCTAAAACCCACATAAAAAGCTACGCATGGCCGGGCATGGTGGCGCACGCCTTTAATCCCAGCACTCGGGAGGCAGAGGTAGGAGGATTGCCAAGAGTTCGAGGCCACCCTGAGACTACATAGTGAATTCCAGGTCAGCCTGAACCACAGTGAGACCCTACCTTGGAAAACCAAAAAAAAAAAAAAAAAAAAAAAAAAAAAAAAAGCTACGCATGGCCATGCACATCAGTAACCCAAGTCTGTAGGGGAATGGAGACCAGGAGGATGACTATGGCTAGCGGACAGAAATGGCAGCTCCAAGTTGAGGGAGAGACCCAGTCTCAAGGAAGTACATGGATGAATGATAAAAGAATGACAACTGATGATCTCTTCTGGCCTGCACAGGCACATTCATGAAGTGCAGTCATCTGCGCGTGCACACACACACACACACACACACACACACACACACACACACGTATATACCATACACCATATACAACACATACATGCTCTACACACAACCACATATACAAAAAGGATATATGTAAAACTATTAAATAGGTTTCATAAAACATTAAAATACTTTGAATACAATATTAAGAGACATCTGATCTTCTAAAATGAGCATTTTAAGAGGGAAAATAAAAATCTAAAATAAAAGCTTTATTTAAAATTCAGCCTCTAAGTTATAAAGTATTATTGTTAGAAAATTTTGTATTAGATGCATATGTTTTACTAATGATTTTTTTTCTAAAACATTCTAAAAAGAAGTTAGAGCTCACACTTTTCTTCTTACTAGCCAAGAAACATAAAAGATAAGAGGATATAAATGATTTATATTAATAAAATACATTATTTTAAATATATTTAGAAAACCAGTATATGAAAAAATTCCAAATATAATTAATTGCCTTATAACATTTCTTGTTATATGGAGGTTGCTAACCATGACTTTTCTGAGATATCAATAAATGTCACAATGGGGCTGGAGAGATGGCTTAGTGGTTAAGCGCTTGCCTGTGAAGCCTAAGGACCCCCCGTTTGAGGCTCAATTCCCAGTACCCATGTAAGCCAGATGCACAAGGTGGCTCATGCATCTGGAGGTTGTTTGCAGTCGCTAGAGGCCCTGGTGTGTGCCCATTCTCCCTCTCTCTCTCTCTGTTGCTCTCAAATAAATAAATAAAAATAAAGAAAAATGTCACAATGAATAATTACAGAAATAAAATAAAAACACACAATATGTGCATTAAAACAGTTTTAGTAGGGGCTGGAGAGATGGCTTAGTGGTTAAGGCACTTGCCTGAAAACCTAAGGATCCATGTTTAACTCTCCAGGTCCCACATAAGCCAGACACAAGGTGACCCAAATGCACAAAGTCACACAGTAGGTGGCACATGCATCTGGAGTTCAATTACAGTGTGGCTGGAGGCCCTGGTGTACCAATTCTCTCTCTTTCTCTCTCTCTCTCTTTCTCTCTCTCTCTCATTAAAAAATGACCAGTCTGTTGGGCTTGCCTCAAAAAAATAGTTTTAGTAGATTATGGCTATAGATTTCTTTTCCAAGAATACTTATATGTAAATAATCATGAAGTATACAATTTTATTTATTAAGGCTGTGATATGTTATAAAATCATGACTGTATATGTTTATCAAAGACTTTTTTACATATGTATGTGTTGCGGTGTGTATGCATGTGTGTATACATGTTTATTGGTTTATGGTCACATGTATTTTGCATACAGGTGTGTGTGGAGGCCAGAGATCAACACTGAGTATCTTCCTCAACTGTTCTCCCCCTGTTTTAATTTTATTTTTTATTTTTATTTAATTTTATTTATTTGAGAGTGAGAGAGAGAGACAGATACAGAGAGAATGGGCATACCAGGATCTCCAGCTGCTGCAAATGAACTCCAGATGCATGTGGCACCTTATTCATCTGGCTTAACCAGTAACAAGGATACAAGATTATAACCTATGTAAAATCTATATATATATATGAATCAATAAAAAGGATCTATAGAGAAATACAAACTACATATATGAATACATTTTATGAAATGAAAAGTATATAAATAAATGTATAATAGATTGTTTCATTGGGAAGATTAAAAAAAAGAATGGAGCCGGGCATGATGGCACATGCCTTTAGTTCCAGCACTCAGGAGGTAGGAAGATTGTCGTGAGTTTGAGGGCACTCTGACATAGTGAATTCCAGGCCATCCTGGGCTAGAGTGAAACCCTACCTCAAAAAAAAAAAAAAAAAAAAAAAAAAAAAGAAAGAAAGAAAGAAAGAAAGAAAGAAAGAAAGAAGAGAAAGAAAGAAAAAAATAAAAGAAAAAGAAAAATAATGGGCCTATGGGGTTGGGAGGGGAGATGGCTCAGTGGTTAAACTCATTTGTTTGCAAAACTTACCAAACTAAATTTGATTTTCCAGCACTGGCTTCATGGCTGAACAATACACTACATTATGAAACTTCTTAAGGGCAAAAGTATCTGTTACTCTTGCTTTATGTTCAAAGTTCAGTGGCCTTGTTTTTTTTTTTTTTTTTGCACGCATATAGTATGCTTGATGTGGTCTATTTGTGTGTTTGTGTGGTGTATGCATATGTATGTTCTGGTGGCACCCTGTGTACATTCCTGCCAAGGCACGAGGAGAACACTGGGTGTGCCGTCCGCGCTCTTCTGTCTGGTTTTCGAGACAGAGTTTCTTACTGATTCTGAAGCTTGACATTTTTCATGAGTCTCACTGGTTCTCTGATCTCTGCTCCCAAGAAGACTGGACTTACAGATGTGTGTGTCCATACCCAGCTGATTACATGGGTCCTGGGGAAATTAAACTCAGATGGTCTCAGGCTCTCTCAGGCCCCCAGGCTTATGTAGGAAGCACACTTAACCACTGAGCCATCTCTCCATTTCCAGCCTTGTTTTTGCTTGTGTGTGTGTTTGTTTTTTTAAATTGACTAACGTTATCATTGGAAAACAGAAAACAGCAACAACAAAACCTATAAAGGCGGCTGGTGAGATGGCTTAGCAGTTAATGTGTTTGTCTGGGAGGCCTGAGGACCCAGGTTCAATTCCCCAGTACCCAAATAAGCCAGATGAAAAGTAAGTTGCATGAGTCTGGAGTTTGTTTGCAATGGCTAGAGGCCATGGTGCACCATTCTCTCTCTCTCTCTCCCTCTCTCTCTCTCAAAAGAAATCAATAAGTAAATAAATAACAAAAAAAAATTTAAAACCCTATAAGGGCTCATACTTGTGTTCTTCCTGGCCAAAAAAAAAAAAAAAAAAATCATCAAATATTTTCCAAAGCTAGTCCCAAAGTTTATAAAATCGATATGAATAAATAACAAATTTCCTATATCAGGTGACACTGTTGGTATTAGATGGCATCAGTAGCACATCTGTGTGCCAACAGTGAGTGCATGGGCACACTAGCAACGCTTTGTTTATGAGCTGGGTAGCAGATATTGACATGAAGAGCAGGCTTCAGTTCTTAACATGGAAGTACCCAAGTAAAAAAGCAAGTATTAAGCATTTCCATTTATTACTGAAAAGCTACAATGCAGAAGTATAGCATTTTGTTAATTAGCAATGTGTGCATGCCATTGACTAGAGAAGGCAGTGTGTGTGTGTGTGCACATGTGCATGTATGTGTTTGTAGGGATGTGCACATATAAAGGGAGGCCCAAGGTTAATATCCAATATGTTTCTCTATCACTCTCCACCTTATTTATTTTATTTATTTATTTATTTATTTATTTATTTATTTGAGACAGTGGGAGAGAGAGAGAGAATAGATGCTCCAGGACCTCTAGCAACTGCAAACGAATTCCAGATGCATGCGCCAACATGTGCATCTGGCTTACATGGTACCTGGAGAATCGAACTGGGGTCCTTAGGCTTCGCAGGCATGCACTTTGACTGCTAAGCCATCTCTCCAGCCCCTCCACTTATTTTTTGAGATAGCGTCTCTTACTGAAACTGGAGCTCATCAATTCAAGTAGAATAGCTGGCCAACAGATCTCTGCTTCCCAGCACTAGAATTACAGGCATATGCCCCTACACCTGACTTTTTGCATGGGTGTTGAGAATCTAAACTCAGGTCCTCCATGCTTGCACAGTAAGCACTTTACCAATGGAATGATCTCACCAGCTCCAAGAAAGGGCATTTTGAAATTATTTTTAACAGAGCGGTCCTGTTACACATAAACTTAAACAAAGCACTCAACTGTTTACCTAAATTTTCTCACCTGGGAACCAAGCGTTAGACCCTATGATTATAAAGCTTCATTCTAATACCCCAATATATCTAGGTTTCTGGCCATCAGAGGGTGGACAACCCTGGGTTAGCCCCCGTGTGTGTTGGATTTTGTCTTCAGGCAGTCCTGGGCTAGCCCCCTGTGTATCAGTCTTTGCCTTCTTGCTGTTCAAGAAGGTGACAACGTACAGTAGTGAAGACCAGTGCCACAGAGTGAGCCAGCTCAGGCCAGTCTCTTGGGCTTCAGTTTCATTGTATGTTAAATGGAGATAACACAATGTGAGAACTTACCATAAAGCATTGCTATGAGTATTGAAAGTGATCCCTCAGAACCCATAGATACCACTGGTGGGAATTAAACTACGGAAATCCGTATAAAGGTTTATCAAAAAAAAAAAAAAAAAAAAAAAAACAACTAAAACTAGATCTACTATATGACCCATATATACCACTCCTAGGTATTTCCAAGGGACTCCAGGTTGACATATCACAGAGATACTTGTACATCAATACTTATTGCAACACTATTGACAATGCCTAGGTATGTAACCTACATGTGCACCAACAGAGAAATGAATAAAAAATGGAATATATGCACACAGTGGAATTTTTTCAGCCATAAAGAACAATGAAGTTGTATCATCTATAGGAAAATGAACCTGTAGCTGGAGATTTTCATACTAGGTAATTAAGTCAATCCCAGAAAGTCAAATATCATGTTTTCTCTTACACATGGTTCCTAGATTTTATATAGATACATACAATTATGTATGTCTATATGACATGAAAGTAGAAGTGAAACTATCTAGGGGAAACAAAGGGATAAACAGGTGAGGAGAGGGGAGAGAAAAGAGAAAATGAGGATGGGGACTATGGTGGATACATAATATACACTTGTATGAAAATGTCTTTATGTAACAGCACTGTGTAAAATTAATATGAATGTATACATTTTAAATATGAATGTATACAATACATTTTAAATATGAATGTGTACAATACATTTTAAAATGAATCATTAGCAGAGCTCTGGATGTGCAAAAATTATTCACTAGGGATAAGCTGTGGTTGCTGTTTTTATTAGATTTATTATTATTATTATTATTATTATTATTATTTATTACCTCCTCCCTTGTAACTGAGATCAGTCAGCAGTGGGAACACCTTATTTAAACAAGCACATTTAGGAAAGGAAGAAAAGTAAAACTCAAATCATAGATCACATCTTAGAGAAAGAAAATCAGATCGGGTTGGGACTTGTTTTCAAATGGGGAAACTGAGGCAACGAGCTCTGGAATTGCCGGCCAAAGGCTGCCTGATGAGTCAGTAAAAGAACCTGGATCCAAGCCCAGAAATGGAGTTCCTGGACTAGTTATAAAGGGTATTCAAATCTCATAAACCTTATGAGGTTTCCTAATGAGAAAATGCCCCACTTTCTCCACCTTCACATCAGCTCAAAGCCCATAAACCAGAGAAAGGCACATGGCCACTGAGATGTAAGGACTTGCAGGTCATGATGGTAAACTCTCTGGAATACATTTCTCTTGCCACATTGCTCTCACAGAGTCTTGGAGTGTTGAATAATAAGTTGAGCCTTCAGCGGATGAGGGCTCATTTGTTAGTGGCTTATAACTTAATTGAATACTATGTTAGGATTCTCTAGACAAACAGAATCAATAGAATGAAAATATATTATAAAGCAATTCATTAGATTAGGTTACATGATGTCACAATGTGGCCTTGAGATATCACCGTGGCCATTGTGATATGCCAGTGGGGCATTGTGGTAACACAGTAGTGTATTGTGATGCTACAATGCGGAGGCGAGGGGAAGGCACACTAAGAACCAATAGATTGGGTTCCATAATATGGCCTAGGCTGTCCAAGAATGGCTGCCATCTGAGAAGCCCGGTTCGAGTCCCCAGGACCCATGTAAGCCAGATGCACAAGGTAGCGCATGCATCTGGAATTCATTTGCAGTGGCTGGAGGCCCTGGCACACCCATTCTCTCTCTCTTTTCTCTCTCTCTCCTTCTCTCTCAAATAAATAAAATTTAAAAAATAAAAATGTGAAATAAATAAAAAAAATTCAAATGCCATTTTTTCCTGGCCCCTCTTTTATATATAGACTGACACTGGAAAGGTCACTCTGGGCAAAGTTCTTCCTATCGGTTAATCCTTCCTGTCTATGACTTGTCTATCACTCCTGATCTAAGCAAGTGGGCAATACAAACTAAGTGTCACAGACATACAAGAAATACACATCTTGGGGTGGAGAGATGGCTTAGAGATTAAGATGCTTGCCTGCAAAGCCTACAGACTCTCCAGGTCCCATGTAAGCCAGTCGCACAAGGTGACACAAGCACACAAGTTCACACACGTGCACAAGGTGGTGCACATGTCGAGTTCAATTGCAGCATCTGGAGGTCCTGGTGTGCCAATTCCTTTCTCTCTCTCTCTCTCTCTCTCTCTCTCTCTCTCTCTCTCTCATTAATTAAAGGCCAATCCGTTGGGCTTGCCTCAAAAAAAAAAAAAAAGAAAAAAGAAAAAAAAATAAATGGGGACTGGAGAGGTGGCTTAGCAGTTAAGGCACTTGCCTATGAAGACTAAGGATCCAGGTTTAGCTCCCAAGTACGCACATAACCCAGATACACAAGGTGGTGAATGTATTTGGAGTTTGTTTGTAGTGGCTAGAGGCCCTGGGGCTCCCATTCTCTTCTCCCCACTCTTTATTTACCTCTCCCTCTTAAATAAATAAATAAATAAAATATTTTTTAAAAAAATAAGTGCACCGAAATGTGCACTGGAAATGAATAAGAAATGTCATGAGATCTTCGGGAAAGCACGGCTTGAACCAGTCCTTACTCCACTTACCTTTTTTTGTCTTTCTCTTGACTTTCTCGCTCAGTGATGGCATCCAACGTGTTCATGTCACCCAAAGAATTTTCTACCAAGTTTTCAATTAATTGATATTAATTTTTTAAGCTTTTGTGTACTTGCTTTTGTAGTTTGAGACATGTAAGTAACCCAGGATGGTCTCAAACTCACAATGTAGGGAAAGTTGACCATGAGCTCCTGATGTTCCTACCTTCACCTCTCAAGGGAAATTTTAGCGGAGTGCACCACCATGCTTAGTTCAGAGTGATCTTTATTACAATCCTTACTTTTTTTGTGTGTGAAATGCTTCCAACACCACAAATTATAAATTAGTGGAAAATGAATATAGCAAGGGACATCTCCATCCAGTTAGGTACACCTGCGCGTCCAAGGACATCTCCATCCAGTCAGGTACACCTGCGCGTCCAGGGACATCTCCAACCAGTTAGGTACACCTGCGCGTCCAGGGACATCTCCATCCAGTCAGGTACACCTGCACGTCCAGGGACATTGTCATCCAGTTAGGTACACCTGCATGTCCACAAATGGATCCAGGAGGAATTCAGCTAGGTCACCTGTGAAGCAGTGGATGGCTCAGGTGACCCTGGGGAACAAAAGAGCACACAGCCTTGGAGTTTGGGAATGAAGCAGGGTCCTGCATTGCTGCCCCTTTGGTGCTCAGGAAGGAGGAATAGGAGATAGAAGGTCAGGACAATTACTCAGCATGATAATCCAAGAGGAATTGTCCCTGACCTGCCTCCCACTAGCACTCTAGGCCTGATAAAAGGAAGTCAGATTAACCAATGCCTGTGGAGATGACAACCACCTGCTCCCCACATCAGTAGCAGTGGGGCCCTCATCTTTTCTGGTATCCCATGGCAGAGCATGATTCAACAGTTTCTGTGCAGTGGGTCAGTGTGATAGTTTGACTCTTCAGATGTCCCCCAAGGCCAAGTGTTGAAGACTTGGTCTCCAGCCTGAGGCACTATTTAGAAGTATAGAAACCTAGGAGGTGGGTCCTAGAAGAAGTTAGGTCACCAACAGAAGGGGTATGCCTGTGTAGCAGATACTGAGACCTTGTCCCCTTCCTCTCTCCTCCAGCTCTCTGGCTACCTTGAACTGAGTAGTTTCCTTCCTCATGTACTCCCTGCCTGACCTTCTGTCTGGCTGCAGCCCAAAGGCAACAGGCTCAAGCAACTATGGACTGAAACCTCCAAAGCCATGAGCCAAAATAAATCCTGCCTCCTTCAACTGATTTTCTTGGTTCTGTTGTCATGGAGACAGAAAACTGACTGTCCTGAAAGCCCTAGAGCTACTCAGACTTCCAGTGCCCTTGCCCTACAAAGCTGCTCTGGTCATAATGATATATAATATGCCCATTCACGTAAGTGTAATGATCCAAACTCTGCGATATCCTCTCCTTGCCACTCAAGAAAGGGCCCACTAAGCAAAAGTAAGCAGATCCCAGTATGAGCAGAGCTCTTTTTTTATATCATACTAAGGCTAAATTTATTCCACTCTGTATTAAAGGTTTTGACTATATGTATTGAACAGTATAAAAAGTGCAAAGCCAGCCGGGTGTGGTGGCGCATGCCTTTAATCCCAGCATTTGGGAGGCAGAGGTAGGAGGATCGCCGAGAGTTCGAGGCCACCCTGAGACTACATAGTTAATTCCAGGTCCACCTGGACCAGAGTGAGACCCTACCTCGAAAAACCAAAAAAAAAAAAAAAAAAAAAAAAAGTGCAAAGCCAATTTGTAGACGTCGAATATATTAACACAAAGTACATGCCCACATATAGTTCATCCTTCAGACAGAGAGGTGCACAAGGAACAAGACTGTGGTGAGGTCTAGAAATAAATAAATAAGCAAACTATAGTATATCCTACAGTCAACATGTACCCCTCAAAAACAAACATTTCAGCATAAATCAGAAATGATAATGGGCAGATGTTTTTACAGGTGGCAATGAATACTGGGGATACCCATCAGTATGACAAAATGGGGCTACCCCTCAGTATGACAAGAAAAGAAAACTGACTGCACAGCATGAGATAAGTCACCTCTATCACATCTGCCAGGGCCCAGGAGGCTTTACAGAGGAAGTGGTGGATTAGACATGAGTGCTGCTCTCACTGCTAGTCCGAGAACTCCTCCAGGAAGATGGTGGTAGATGATGCTTGCGTGTTATTCATATAGGGCTGCATCTATCCTACAAACTTGCCATTTCCTCAAAACAAGCTCAAATTCTGCCTTAGGAATTGCACGTAAATTAAAATCATTATCAGAGAGTAGAAGAAAGGGTGATGGCTCAGTCTGTCCTGCTAAAGGATCAGTCATACATGTTTTTTTGTTGTTTGTTTGTTTTTTGAGAGAGAGACAGAGAGAGAGAGAGAGAGAGAGAGAGAGAGAAGACAGATAGAGATGGGTGCGACAGCAGCGTCTCAGCTTCTGCGAACCAAATCCAGATGTGTGCGCCCCCTTGTGGTCAAGTGTGGCATTGTACCCTTGTGTCACTTTGCATCTGGCTAAACGTGGGACCTGGAGATTGGAACCCCTGGAGATTGGAACCAGTGTTCTTAGGCTTAGGAGGCAGGCGCCTTAACCGCTAAGCCATCTCTCCAGCCCAGTCATACAGGTTTTAATAGGAACCTTGCCAAGAGCTTAATCTTTCAAAATATTTACAATATAATGTAATATATAATATAATATATGTAATATAATATATTTCAAAATCATTAATGATGACCTTTAGGGATAGGTCATGTTCCTTGGTTATGATGAATTATCATCTTGAGTGAGAACAAGTGCTGTCAGCCATCTTTAAAAACGTCTCCCAACTATTTGGGTAAAGGAAGGGAGTAGTAACGGGAAACAGAAAGGCAAGAGGAGGTGAAGGAGGGGTGAATATGATTGAACTATGTTGTATACATATATGAAAAAGTAGTATGATACATGTGCATATGTATAAATAACAGATGCAAATAATAAAATAAATATGTAAATATGAAAGTAGCTGTCATGAAGCCAGGCATGGTGATGCACACCTTTAATCCCAGCACTTGGGAGGGAGAGGTAGGAGGAGTTCAAGGCCACCTTGAGACTATAGTTAATTCCAGGTCAGCCTGGGCCAGAGTGAGACCCTACCTTGAAAAACAAAACAAAACAAAACAAAAAAACAAAAAAAAAAGTAGCTGTCGTGATTTGAATGTGAAATGTCCCCACAAGCTCATATATGTGAACACTTGGTTCCCAGCTGGTGGTGCTGTTTCGGAAGGTTGTGGAACACTTAGTAGGTGGAGGCTTGGTGGAGGAGGAGGGTCGCTGGGGGTGGGCCTTAATGTTTTTGTAGCCTGAACCCATTTCCTGTCAGTGCCATGCTTCTGGGCTTCTGAGGTGATGTGGCCAGCACTTCACGCTCCTCCCGCCATGCTTTCCGCCCTTCATCACGTTGGGTTTTTTTTTTGGGGGGGTTGTTGTTGTTGTTGTTGTTGTTGTTGTTGTTTTTGGCTTTTCAAGGTAGGGTCTCACTCTAGCTCAGGCTAACCTGGAATTCACTATGTAGTCTCAGGGTGGCCTCGAACTCATGGCGATTCTCCTACCTCTGCCTCCCCAGTGCTGGGATTAAAGGCGTGCACCACCATGCCTGGCCCATCACGTTGGGTTTTGTCTGGTACTTTGTCAAGGCCACGAGAGAAAAGTAACTAAATGCAGCCCCAATTGCTGCTTTTGGAGAATAGAAAAACTAGAACTGTGCGTGGTTTATCAAAAACAAATCCATTCTCTGCCCTGCATTTTCCTGAACATCTCTGAGATGAGGAATTATTTCTGCTTTTCTTCTTTGGTGGGAAGAGTCGCGCCAGCCACGGTGTTGTCAGCAGTCTGTCTGGGGGTTTTCAAGTTCTTGGCATCTTGTTGAAAGAACTGAAGAAAGGCACACACAAATAGGAGGCAGCAAGAAATCTTTCTAGAAGGTAAAGTGAAAGTACAACTTTTGGATGCACTGCCAACAAAGGGCAACAGGTCACCCAAAGACCCAAATCACTGTTGGGGGCTTTGGAGGAGATCTACGGGAAGAAGCTGGTTGCTAGAGGACAGAGTGTGGGTGTTTTTCTATTTTGATTGACAGACTTGAGTTATGTAACCTCTTCTCTACTGGCTGTGTCTCCTTCCCATGATGACTCTGACTTTAATCATATGCACACCTAATCATGCATAGCCATAAGATGGTAAATAGAGAGAGATACTCCTTAAAAGTTCACTCAGAGGACATTTGCCTTACTACACGAAGTGTGCACCAAGTGAAAAAAGGTGGTGTAGCAGACAGCTTCGGGTTCGCTGAGATGAACTTCCAGACCAGGCACAGTTATGGAGGAAGGGATATTATTTATTGAAACTTACAGATCCAGGGGAAGTTCCATGATGGCAGAAGAAGCGACCTTCTCTCACAAGACCAAGCAGAGAGAGCAAAAGCCAACCAGCCACCACAGCACACAGAGCAAAAACTACAGCCAAAAGGTCACACAGCACACTTCAGGAACTCCTGCTAGGCACATTTGCATATCTTTACAATGGAATCTCAAACCCACAGCTTAAGGCCAGCCCCCAGTGACATTGCCTCTAGCAAGGTGATTGAAGATGCAAACTATAACTACTAAAACACTAAATATCTTGGGGGACATATATTCAAACTACCACAGGTGCGGTCAGGGCAAGTGATGAAACTCTGCGGAGAGCACTTTGCTGGCATGTGTGAGGCCAGTTCTGAGGCTGGGAACTCCACCATCAGAGTGCAGCCAGGCTGGATCCTGGTAAGGCCTCTTCTGCTTGCAGACTACACACTCGTTCTTCCCATCCAGAGTGCTGCCTGAGCAATGGCACCACCACCACCCTCCCGCGGACACAGCAACACAGCCCAGGGTAGGTTCAGCTCCTCAGGCTGCCCTTTAGTACTTGTTTCTTAAGAACCCTTGTAGGGCAATGGATTTATCCATTAACCCTCAAGAAAGAGAAAAGTAGTTTCCCAGATAAAATATGCCTATAATCAGTAAAATTAAAAACTCACGGTAGAGTAGGCTGGGTGTGGCTCAGTTGATAGCACGATATCTATCTCAGGAAAAAAAAGTAAAAATAAAACTAATTGAGAGAACCTACGGTTTGTTGCTTTTTTTTTTAATTATTGTTTTTTATTGACTTTTATACTTACATACAAAAAAAACCCACGTGATATTTCCCTTCCCTCCCCCCATTCCACTTTAGAACTCCACTCTCCATCATATCCCTCCCTCTCTCCATTAGTCTCTCTTTTAATTTGATGTCATCATCTTTTTCTTCTATTTAGAGGGTTTTGCGAAGGTATTGCTAGGCACTGCAAGGTCATGGATATTGAGGCCAGTTTCTGTCTGGGCAGTTGCATTATAAGAGGTCATACCCTTCCTTTGGCTCTTCCATTCTATCCGCCCCCTCTTCTGCAATGGTCCCTGAGCCTTGTAGGGTGTGACAGAGGTGTTTCAGTGCTGGGCACTCCTCCATCCCTTCTTCTCAGCACTATGTTGCCTTTTGGGTGATACCAGTGGTCATCACCATCTGAAAAGAGAAGCTTCTCTAACCAGAAGTGAGAGTAGCATTAATATGTGAATATGAACATTAAGTGTAGTGCTTTCAGGGCAGCTTGGTGGGAATAATATATACATTTAGTCAGATAAGAGCAGACTTATACCCCTAAGGCTCATGACCTCACCTACCATAGACTTTTACTTAGGTTTTTCAGTACCAGGTATGTATTTCCTCCCGTAGAGAGGGCCTTCAGTCCAATTATGGAGCAGTTGGTTACCCCAAGAGTAGACATGCCACTATTGCACTCGTTCAGTCATTGGGCCTGTCTGGCCAGCTTGAATATTCAGCGTCCACTGTTTTCACTGTTGATGGCTTCTGTCTCCCATACGCTGCGTGCAATGCAGTTTTTTCCAGCTTTCAGTTGGCTGGTCTACAGGGAGAAGGTTTTCTGCTCCACACCAGTTGCTTTCTCAGTGGCCTTGCCTCTCAGGCAAGAGATGTCTTCAGCAATAGGGTCTTACTGTCTGTTTCTCAAGGGAAACCAACGGCTTTGGCAAAAGCCTTTAATGTTTTGGAGGCTACCGGGACCTCCTTGGCCAACAACTCACTGGAAGGTATTCCATCCCAGGTACTGAAAATTTTCTAGTAACAGTCTACAGCTTCTAGACATGCCCTTATTCAAAAAAGTAATTTTACATATGTCTTATTCATAATATCTTGAGTTTAGATTGACCCTCCCCCTGCCCTTCTTGTATGCATTCTCTTCCCATGGCCTCGCTTAGGCCATTCCCCTCCCTGAAATCAGTTCTTCTACTTACATATGTGCATTACCATACACTTAAGTCCTTCCCTTTCCTCCCTCCCTTATAGCCTTTTACCAGCTTACTGGTTTCTGGTACCTATTTTTGGTTCCAGTTCACACACAAGTCTATATATTGGTAGCTAGGATCCACATATGAGAGAGAACATGTGACGTTTGGCTTTCTGAGCCTGGGTTACCTCACTTAGTATAATCCTTTCCAGATCCATCCATTTCCCTGCAAATTTCATAATTTCATTTTTCTTTACCTCTGAATAGAACTCCATTGTGTAAACGTACCACATCTTTATTATCCACTCATCTGTGGAGGGACATCTAGGCTGCTTCCATTTCCTAGCTATTGTGAATAGAGCAGCAATAAACATGGTTTTGCAAGTATCTCTAAGGTAGTGAGAAGAGTCCTCTGGATATATGCCTAGGAGTGCTATAGCTGGATCATATGGTAAATCTATTTCTAGCTGTCTCAAGAACCTCCACACTGATTTCCACAGTGGCTGGACCAGCTTACATTCCCACCAACAGTGTAGAAGTGTTTCTGTTTTTCCGCATCCATGCCAACACTTATTGTCATTTGTTTTCTTGATGGTAGCCATTGTGACAGGAGTGAAATGGAATCTCAAAGTGGTTTTAATTTGCAGTTCCCTGATGGCTAAGGATGTGGAACATTTTTTTAGATGTTTATATGCCATCTGTATTTCATCTTCCGTGAATTCTCTATTTAGTTCCATAGCCCATTTTTTAACTGGGTTGTGTGAATTCGTATTATTCTGTTTTTTGAGTTCTTACAGTTCCCCTAACCTTTGGGGGCTTTTAAGTTCTCACAAGACCCCGGCTCCCTCTAATGGTCATATTTGGTAATGAACAAGTTCCTCAAGTTCATCTAGAAATCTGGTGGGATCTGTCTCCTTGTAGGACGTGAATAGGGCGCAGTCTGTTCACTTATGGTAGCTTCTTTTAACGAGGAAACTAAAGCTTAAGATAACATGTGTACTTCCTCTCATTTCATATATATATATATTCATATATATTCATATATATATATATTCAAATATATATATATATATATATATATATATATATATATATATATTTTTTTTTTTTTTTTTTTCCAAGGTAGCGTCTCACTCTAGCTCAGGCTGACCTGGATGGAATTCACTATGTAGACTCAGGGTGGCCTTGAACTCCAGCGATCCTCCTACCTCTGCCTCCTCCCGAGTGCTGGGATTAAAGGTGTGAGCCACCACGCCTGGCCCTCTCATCTCATCTTTGATAAAGAAGCCAAAATAAAGTTTAAAATCACAGGTGAACATTGTTCCAAACTCCATTAGAGAGGCTGAAGTAATGAGATCTTCCTGCTTAAGCCAGAAGAGAAACAGAAGCACAGACGAGCACTGAGTCCCTGTATACCAGAAGTGTGAAAGAACCTACAAGTTCATCTAATTCCATGGTGCTCTTGACCTTCAGCTTCCTCTACAATCTGCTCAAGCCTGGAGCTGGGAGGAAGAGCCTGCCATCCTTTTGTTTTATATTTTAAAGACATTATACATACATATTATTAATTTCCTATATAATTTATTATCTAGTTTATTAAAAGCAGATGAATTATATATAACTAGTTTGTGATTAAAAGCCAAAACACTGTGAGTCATGGTGCTCCATGCCTTTAGTCCCAGCACTCAGGAGGCTGAGATAGGAGGAATGCTGTGAAGTCAAGGCCAGCCTGGGACTATAGGGTCAGTTCCAAGTCAGCCTGGACTAGAGGGAGATCCTACCTAGAAAAAAAGCCAACCTACTACTATAAGGAAAGTTGTTATTTTGGAAGTAGTATATCTCTGTTATTGATTCTGAAAGGGATTCAGCAAGAACTGATTTGGGTTGGCTTTTTGAGGCAGAATCTTGTTTTGCAGTCCTGGCCAGCCTTGAACTCAGTCTTCTTACTTCGGTCTCCTGCATGCTGGAATTGCAGGTGTGCACCACCATGCCTAGCAGGACTGCTGCTTAAATGTGAAGATGATTCATGTGTCTATCTCTGCTTTTGTCTGCAAATTCCATGCAAATGCACAGTAAAGCTGAGGGTGGTAAAGCACCTTTCTCATCCCAGCACCTGGAAAATGAGGCAGGAGGAGTGCAAGTTCAAAGGTCAACCTGAATACATATATATATATATATATATATATATAGAGAGAGAGAGAGAGAGAGAGAGAGAGAGAGAGAGAAGAGAGGAGAGAGACCCTGTAGCAGAATATATATATATAAAGACCCTGTATCAGAAAGCAAACATGCAAACAACAACAAACAACAAAGACAGTAAAGTAATATGAAGGGGAGAAGAGCCGGACAATGCCATTGTTGTTGAGTAAGGTGGAAAGCACCAGGAGTCACTTAGGAGAGAACAGAACTCTGAAAATCTGTAGATGTGCATCTCACAGGGCCTGACCACACACATTAGCAGACTCAGAACCTAGAGTTACCTAATTTAAAAGATGGGTCCAGCATCCACTAGAACATCTGCACCTAGGCAGAAGACAGGAGAATGAAGAGAGTGAAAAATCACGCAGGAGGAACTGCTGTGAACCAGGCTCAGAGGGACTCCACTGTCCAACCTCTGCTCCACAGGGCAGGATTTGATCACATGACAAGAACTTCCCTTCCTGAAGGGAGGCTGGGAACGGTAGCCTATCTCTGTCTGCTGGAATGACATCGATTCCTGGCCTCCACATGTACACAAATATACACACGACACACACACACACACACACACACACACACACACACATGAACTTTTAAAAAGACGAAAATGAGTTCTGTCTTATGGATGAGAGTACTGAGGCCAAGAGGTTCTATACAAGTAGCCCTGACCACACAGTGACTAAGTATCAGAGCTGAGCTGAAAATCAGCCATCCACTCCAGAATCTATGCTTTTAACCTGAATCCCAGCAACCAAAACTAAACCTATACAGGAGCCATAGAGATGTCTCATACATTGACTCCAGCCAGATGTGGTGGTGCACACCTATAATCGCAGCACTTGGGAGACAGAGGTAGGAGGATCACCATGAGTTCAAGGCCACCCTGAGAATACATAGTGAATCCAGGTCAGCCTGGGCTAGAGTGAGACCCTACCTCAAAAAACCAAAATAATAATAATAATAATAATAATAATAATAATAATAAAAATAAAATAATACATTGACTCCAGTAAAAAGAAAGCAGATATTTTGCATGACCCTCTGGTGCTGTGTATTTATTCTAGATAGGGCATTAGTCATTTGGAACCAGGAAGTTCCTTCTCCTGCTACAAATGTTCAACCCTCCTGCCAACAGCAGCATGAAAGTCAGTGTGATGGTAGTCAGTGTGATGGTAGTCAGTGTGATGATGGTAGTCAGTGTGATGGTAGTGTGATGGTAGTCAGTGTGATGGTAGTCAGTCAGTGTGATGATGGTAGTCAGTGTGATGGTAGTCAGTCAGTGTGATGGTAGTCAGTGTGATGGTAGTCAGTCAGTGTGATGGTAGTCAGTCAGCGTGATGGTAGTCAGTGTGATGATGGTAGTCAGTGTGATGGTAGTCAGTGTGATGGTAGTCAGCGTGATGGTAGTCAGTCAGTGTGATGGTAGTCAGTGTGAGAGTAGTCAGTATGATGGTAGTCAGTGTGATGGTAGTCAGTCAGTGTGATGGTAGTCAGTCAGTGTGATGGTAGTCAGTGTGATGGTAGTCAGTGTGATGGTAGTCAGTGTGATGGTAGTCAGCGTGATGGTAGTCAGTGTGATGGTAGTCAGTGTGATGGTAGTCAGTGTGATGGTAGTCAATGTGATGGTAGTCAGTGTGATGATGGTAGTCAGTGTGATGGTAGTCAGTCAGTGTGATGGTAGTCAGTGTGATGGTAGTCAGTGTGATGATGGTAGTCAGTGTGATGGTAGTCAGTCAGTGTGATGGTAGTCAGTGTGATGGTAGTCAGTGTGATGGTAGTCAGTGTGATGGTAGTCAGTGTGATGGTAGTCAGTGTGATGGTAGGGTCATGCGTGATGGAATCTTAAATGGTGTGATGGTAGTCAGTGTGATGGCAGTCAGTCAGTGTGATGGTAGTCAGTGTGATGGTAGTCAGTCAGTGTGATGGTAGTCAGTGTGATGGTAGTCAGTGTGATGGTAGTCAGCGTGATGGTAGTCAGCGTGATGGTAGTCAGTGTGATGGTAGTCAGTGTCATGGTAGTCAATGTGATGGTAGTCAGTGTGATGATGGTAGTCAGTGTGATGGTAGTCAGTCAGTGTGATGGTAGTCAGTGTGATGGTAGTCAGTGTGATGGTAGTCAGTCAGTGTGATGGTAGTCAATGTGATGGTAGTCAGTCAGTGTGATGGTAGTCAGTATGATGGTAGTCATTGTGACAATAGTCAGTGTGATGGTAGTCAGTCAGTGTGATGGTAGTCAGTGTGATGATGGTAGTCAGTGTGATGGTAGCCAATGTGATGGTAGTCAGTGTGATGATGGTAGTCAGTGTGATGGTAGTCAGTGTGATGATGGTAGTCAGTGTGACGGTAGTCAGTGGGACTAAAAGAAGCTTCTCCTGGGACCATGGTCAGGCTCCAACACAATGCAGGGCACACTGGTTGGGGAGGGGCCTGGGTCTCCTTGCTAATGTACTGCACAAAGGGAATCTTAAATGGTTCCTAGTGGACTTAGTAATCAATGCTACCAAGCATGATATGAGGTGGCACTGACTATGTCATCAGCATTGGGCTCTGTTCCATGGCACTTGGTGATAAGGAATGTAATTTGTATGTGAGAAACTTTTAATCCTCACCTAGTCGTGAATTATGAGGAAATCTGGCATCATTCTGATCCTAATTTAGAGATAAGAAACTGAAGCTCATAAAAGGCTGGAGAGATGCGTGGTTAAGGCATTTGCCTGCAAAGCTTTAATCCCAGTTCATTCTCCAGGGAGGCAAAGGTAGGAGGATGGCTAGATGCCCTGGCATGAGTTGAGACCACCCTGAGATTACATAGTGAATTCCAGGTCAGCCTGGACTATGTGGAGCATGTGTCTGGAGTTCCTTTGCAGTGGCTGGAGTCCTTGGCATGCCCATTCTCCCTCCCTCCCTCTCTCTCTCTCTCTCTCTTTCTCTCTCTCCCCCTTTCTCTCTTTCAAACAAATAAATAAAAATAAAATATAAAAAATAAAATAAAATAAATAAGCTGGGATGGTGGTACATGCCTTTAATTCCATGAGGCTGAGGTAGGAGGATCACCATGAGTTCATGAGTTCAAGAACATTCTGAAATTACATAGTGAATTCCAGGTTAGCCTGGGCTCAAGTGGAACTCTACCCCAAATAAATAAATAAATAAATAAATAAATAAATAAATAAATAAATGCCATGGTGGCGCATGCCTTTAATCCCAGCACTTTAGGTGGAGCACTGTGAGTTCAAGGCCACCTTGAGACTACATAGTGAATTCCAGGTCAGCCTGGGCTCAAAAAAACAAAAACATAAATAAATAAAATAAAATAAATAAGGAGCCAGGTGTGGTGGTTCATGCCTTTAATCCCAACACTCTGGAGGCAGAATTAGGAGTATTGCTTTGAGTTTGAGACCAGCCTGGAACTACAGAGTGAGTTACAGATGAGCCTTTGCTAGAGTGAGACTCTACCTCAAAAAATAAGATAAGATAAGATAAGATAAAATAAAATAATGCATAGTAAAGAAAGGGTCTGGGGAGATGGCTTAGTCAGTAAAATGCTTGCCTCCTAAGCATGAGGAGCTGAGTTCAACCCCTGGAATTTACACAAAATTATCCAGGCATGGTGACATGTGCTCATAATCCCAGTGCTGGGGACATGGAAGGAGGGGCTTGCTGGCCAGTTAGTCCAGCATACTTGGTGAGCTCCAAGCCAATGAGAGATCCTGTCTCAAAAAAGGTAGATGCTACCTAAGGTTGTCTGTCTTTTGTATTCCACATGCATGCACATACACGCACACACACACACACACACACACACGTGCATTCATAAGAAAAAGAACGAAGAAAACAAGAGTAGCCACTCATTAACTGGTAGATATTTGCCATAGACAATGTGACTTACAATGTGAGTTTGCAGAAGAACACACTTTGGTAATGATAAAGGTTAAAAATTATGATGTAGTTAGGCTTTGGAGCAGGTATCTCATCATAGAATTACATGGTTCCACTTTCTCATACTCTGGCCATCAACATGTGGGAAAATTTAGACTTGGTCGGTTACTAAAGGGATGAGTTGTCTTGAGCAGGAAGCCACGACAGCAAGTCCAAAGACAAGGAAGTCATTCTGTCAGCACCACTGAGACGTAAGAAAGAACAGAGCCATTTGGGCTCATGCCACTGGGTGAAAGAGTGACCAGATTCCTGGCACCATTCACTTGGGGCTGCTCCTAATCCATCTCTTGTCACATTACTGTCCCAGCTCCAGAGCTCAGAGAGGGGAGAGGGGGAGATAACACCCCTAGAGGATGAATTTCTCTTTCCTGGCTGGCAGAGACCGAGGCAAGTGCAAAGCCAAGGCCTGCTGGGAGTCTCCTGTCCCTGGGACCTGACTCATTAACAGTCCTGGGGCAGCAGAGGAGCTGCCGAGATCATACAGTTCAACTAGCTTCTTGACAGCTAATGTGGAGCTAGACTTGTGGTAAGAATGCTATGTACCTACTTTACACTGTCCAGATGAAGGGTACCTACCCCTAATGTCCTTCAAGTCAGAAAGTTGTCATCTCATGTTGGAGCCACCTTCCCAGAGTCCCTGAGCATGGCCCGCTGCTGCCCCCTTGGACTCCTCACTCACTCACTGCCTATTAGCACAATCCACCTGTGCTGATCTGCTTGCCTGTCTGCCCCTGCTCAACCCCCCTTGTGCAATGAATGCTGTGAGAAGAGGGTCCAGGTCTCATTCACCTTTGCTGCCGAAGTGCCTGTCTAGCAAGGAGCCTGGCTTAGGCCTGGTTGTGAACTGTGTGAAAGGCACTCTTTTTACAAGAGCACAGTTAACAGGATATTGTTCGTCGGAATGACCGTCCTATCTTGAGACCATCACTACATTCTAGATGGCTCACTGGCAGCTTGGCCTGTTGTAAGAACCACATGATACTCCCCAGGTGGCTGAGAGAAAGGTTGGCAGTCACCTCATCCAAGGGAACTCTGACAGCTCTCATGTGTTGGCTCCAGGCTTGCATCCTGATCACACATAGTCTCCTCTCATTTAACTCAAGGGAGCTCTGGGTCTCTTGGAGTACCAACGGGAGAACAGAAGAGTCATAATTCCGGATGTGTGGGATCCATCAGAACCAGGAAAAGAAACTCAAAAGGAAGGGTATTGAACCATCTCCCAGAGTCCAAGTATGCAGAGACCCGAAGCCCAGACCTTCCTGCAGCCATCATCTTCCCAAAAGATGGGGTCCTGAGCCACCTCTTTCTGCCTGGGCTTTATAGCCCAGCAATGAGCAGTCGAGATGTGGCTTCAAGAACATGAAATACTTCACTTAAAGATATTGGTTTCATTAAATAAATGGAAACTATGCATGCACGGTACACTAGCCAAGCTTTTCTAGAACATTTAATGTGCTCTATTCATGCAGTGAAACAGTCCAGAGAATTTAGTTGTATTCAATTTTGTGTGAATTTTGAGGAAATAATGTCCCATTTCCAACCTTTGAATAGTTTTCTCTTGGAGTTAAGAACTCATCCTTGTGACGCGACTTAGAAAAGCATTCTGAACAAAGGAAGTAAGGCAGGAAAAAAGAGAAGAAGTGGGAATAATAGGCTGTCAGGCCCTGATAACTCTCCTCTTTCACTTCCTCAGTTTCCAGAGTGTCAAAACTCTCCCACACAGTAAACTCGCCCCAACCAAAGACAAAATTTTACACTGTATACAACTTCTTGGGACAGAACACTTAAACAGGGAAGAATCTTAGACACGCCTCATTTTAATCCCCTTACTTGCACATTTAAAATAGAGGCTGAAGGGAGGTTGTGCTAGATCTAGGTCATAGAGCTAGTTGGTGGCAGAGAGCTGGTTTATGCGCATCAAAGGGTAAGAGAAGGTCTTGGACTCTTCACATACTTCTGGAGTTTAAAAGATGCCCAAGGCAGAGGAAGTGATGGCCCAGAGGGGCGGGGCTTGGGTGAGCCAATTCAGTCCATGGTCTGAGAGGCAGCATCATGGGTCAGGAGCTCTGTTTTGTCTGGGCACAAGGTACAATTTCTTGGGGACTCCAGAGAACACTAACCAAACTCACAAAGCTTGGCAGATAAGCCAAATATCTACTCACTTATCCCAAGGAGAAATATTCTTGCCATTGCAGAGGGAAATTGGTGTCTGCTCCTCTCTATCTTCATGAGAAGTGGCCCAGCGGGCTCCTTTCAACACACCAGCATTGAGGCCTTGTGCAATCACTTCATCTCTCTAGGTCTCGGTTTCTCTTAGTGGGTAAAATGGAGATATTGATAATGGTTGCAATGAATGTTGTATAAGAGCACACCCAATCCTGCACCCAGTGTTCACAGAATGGCAGTTCTAAGGAAATCAGACTCAGGAGATGATTAACAATCTTTGTATCTAGGTTCATGGAGTTGTGGTGGTCAGATGCACCTATTTCCACCAAAAAGAATGCTGATCCTCCCCAGTAAACATGCACTGCCAAGTCCTAGAGCAGTGGTAGTCCTTTTACAAGATACCATGTAACTACCAGCCAGTACATATAAAGGCCTCACAAGTTTACAAACCAGCCAAGACTTGGTCCAGGTTGTTTGTCATGATGTCTGCTATTTTGCTCTCCAATAAATCAGACGCCTTTAGAGCAGAGGTGTGCACTTCCCACTGCCCGCAGTCCTCACCACTCCCAGGACACACTAGCTTACTTACACTAATCCACCCAGCCTCTTAAAGCATCTGTGTTTGCCAGGTGTGGTGGCACATACCTAAAATTCCTGCATTCAGGCCAAAGCAGGAGGACCATGAGTTTAAGGGCAGCCCAGGACTATATAAAAAGACCCTATTGGGCTGGAGAGTTGGCTTAGCAGTTAAGAGCTTGCCAATGAAGCCTAAGACCCTGGTTCTAGGCTCGATTACCGAGGACCTATGTAAACCAGATGCACAAAGGGGCGCATGCATCTGGAGTTCATTTACAGTGGCTCAAGGCCCTGGTGTGCTCATTCTCTCTCTCTTTCTCTCTCTCTCTTTCTCTTTCTGTGTCTGTCACTCTCAAATAAATAAAATAAACAAACAAAAAAATTTTTTTAAAGACCCTGTTTCATTCAAAAAAAAAAGGCATATTACTAGGTAGAAGAACACATCTGAGTAGCTAGCGTCCTCTTTAGCACCAATCACACATTGATCGTCCATTTCCCAGGACACACCTTGGTTGACTTAGTGAGACCCAGGGTTCCCATTTACTTGAATCAGCAAACAACTTTAGCAACTATCTCAAAGGTGAAGTGATTTTTTTTTTTTTTAGTTCAGCAATTGCATGTAAGTTGCTTGCTCCTGACCTGTGTCCTTTCAATTCCAGGGCTCTTTCTTTTGCCCCACTCTGTTAGTAATAAGATCTGCTATGGTGCTAGGGTAAGAGTTGCTGGCCCATAGAACTCAGAGCCCAGGGCTGGAGGGATGGCTTAGCAGGTAAGGCATTTGCCTGAAAAGCCAAAGGACCCAGGTTTGATTCCCCAGGACCCACGTTAGCCAGATGTACAAGGTGGCACATGCATCTGGAGTTCCTTTGCAGTGGCTGGAGGCCCTGGTGTGCCCATTCTCTCTCTCTCAATCTCTCATAAAAAAAAAAAAAAAAAAAAAAAAAAGAACTCAGAGCCCAGCAGGTTGAGGGGAATGCTGGGCAGTCAGTGAGTAGAAAAGATTAACATGATGGAAGGAATAGTTTGTTCTGCTTGGCACGGGTCACTGAAAGCTACCACAAGGGGATGAAATGGTTCCTTAGGCTTGCTGTAACACATAGACACAAACTTGGGAGCTTAAAACAACAAGAATTTGTTATCTGGATGCTGCAAGTCCACATTCAGTGGCAATAGGACCACGCTGTGGCAGCTCTCTGGGAGAATCTGTTCCTTCCTTCCAGAGTCTGGGGACCATCCATATTCCTTAGCTGATGTGCCTCTATCTTTGCATGGTTTCATGTCTATCTCTGATGTTTTCCTCAGCCTCTCTCATATGGATACATGATTGCATGTAGGCCCCAAGCAACTAAGCAATTCTGTCAAGGGACAGAAGCTGGACAGAGCATTTGGGGAGACACTGCAGTGGACACAAAGCCTGCAGGTGCTGGTGGTTGACCCTGCCATGATGGTAGTATTTGTGTTTTCATCATAGGAAAGGTGTGGCATCCTCTCTTCTTTCTTTCCTATTTCTCCAGTAGCCACTGGGATGGCACCTCTTAGCAGTGACATTCAAGCAAGAGTGAATTCTGGAATCACACCACAGATGCTCCATGCTGATGGCCCCTCACAGAGCAAAAGGTCAGGGAACACTCACAGAGTACATGTTTACCTTCCTGTTCCTGCTCACATACCACTGCTCTCTCCCACTCAGCACCACTAGAAAAAAGAAAATACAAGGGCTGGAGAGCTGGCTTAGTGGCTAAGGTGCTTGCCTGCAAAGGCAAAGGACCCTGGTTTGATTCTCCAGGACCTGCGTAAGCCAGATGTACAATGGGGCGCATGCATCTGGAGTTCATTTGCAGTGGCTGGAGGCCCTGGCCTGACCATTCTCTTTCTCTCTCTCCCAAATAAATAAATAAATAAAAGCTTTAAAAAAACTTGTGAAAATGTCTCCACAGAACTCACAGACTTTGTGCTTCAACAGCACATATATGTAAAAATAACCTCATAGACTCATTCTCATTTTACTGACAAGAGAAGACCCCAGAAAGGTGGAGGGACTGCCCCAATTCATGCAGCTGTGAAAGTATGTCTAGGATTATATACCAACCCCAGGGGGATAACAAAGCTTTTTTCTTCAGAGGAAGGCCCAATTTTATCATCTATATATCCCAAGGCCCTCCATGGTGTCCCTCCCCCTCACCCCCACCACAGTCCATGCCCAGAACACACTGAATGAAGGAGAGTGTTGACTGGCAAGGCTGGAAGGAAATCTGAGCCAGGAGACCCAGGACTGGATTCTTTCTCACATACAATCTTGCTTACCAGCATCCCTGCTGCCACTGTTCTTCATATCAAGTTTCCTCTCCTGAAGAGCAGAGGAAAATTCACACAGCCAGTGACATCCCATTCTGCTCCGAAAGCCCTGTGCCAACCCTAGAAGTCCCAGCAAAGCCTCCCCAGAGAGTCTCTCTCTGGGTAAAAACAAGACACAATGTGTATGAATCTGGAATAAAAGTTGATGCTTTGAATCAAATAATTCTCTCAGTTCAGCAATGTATTGATGCATTGTCTCACCACCCTTCCCCTGCTGCCTCATACTTACCCAACCATAAATACTTATATAGTTTGTACACAATGCAAGGCCGCATGGTGGTCACTGACTCAAGCATTAGGAAACCAATTATTCCTTTCCTCAATCAGACCACCAACATTTACTAACCACCCACTGCCAGGAGGGCAATAGGCCTCAGAGAATGCCAACACCAATCAACCAGTCGCTCTGTTCTGAGAAGGGTGACACTGCTTCATTCAGGCTTGGTGGGAAGAGTTCTGAGCTCAATTAATGATGTCTACAGTGACTATAGACAGGGACACTGGCAGAACTCTTACTTCTATGTGCCCGGCACCATGCAGACACTAGTTCAATGGTGTATGTATCTCTTTCCTGTTCATAGCTTTAAAGCAAGTGATTTCATTTCTTAAAAATTACAGCTGGGGTAGATGAATGGGAAAAGAACTTGTCAACCCTAGAATCCCCATTTTTATGTACTCTGGAAGCAATATGAACACATTCACCTTATCTGGCATCTATAGCTGAAGATTTGGAACTTTGTCAATTTAACAAGAATCCCAGAAGACTATCTTCAAACCCCTGGATGAGTGGTATTCACACCCTGGGGCCAGGGACTCACATCTGAAAAGGGAACAGCAGGTGACCTCTAAGAGTGTGTGCTGGCTCGACCAACCATCCACCAGTATAGCTGGGTGTTCCACTCATACCTGGCAGCTTGCTCCTCTCTTTGGAGTCAATAGTCTCAGGGATGATTGGCCTAAGCAAGGAGTCCTGAGTGAATCCATAAAACCTAATACCTTTGCTCCATTAGCCACAACTCACCTATGTGTTGAGAGCCTGATTAGTATGAAAGAGGGACACTAAGGAGGGACAGTGTCCTTATTTTCAAGGAGCACACAAAGGAACTGAAGAAGTTTATTTACCAGATATGGGGTTGGGCAAATACCCTGCAATAGCCACGCCCTAGGTTGCACATTTATTTTCCTAAAGGGAATATAGAAAGAAGCCTAGCACCAGTTAACTGAGGAAGGCCCTGCTTCTATTCTCATCTCCTGGTCTCTCCTTTGGCTTTCAGAACCATCCAACCATATACATGAATAATATCAAAGTGTCTATCCCAACCCAGATAATTCTTTTATGTTCCTGACCCACACAATTACCTCTCTGAAATTTGTTCCTGAGGGTCTCACAGCTTTTTGATATTAATAAGCCCCATCTCTCCTTGCTATTCCTCCACCCATCTTTCAGTCATTCGTGTACATTAGATGGCATCAAGAAAGCACCCATCAGTCATTTTTCATCTTTCTCTTTCTCCCTTTCCACATTCATTCAACACTAAACCCTTTGATTACTCATCTACAACATATTCTGGACCTGACCACAACTCTACCTCATGCATCATTAGCTGGGTCAGATCTCCATCACACATTGCACTGACTCCTTCAACAGCCCAGCAAAGAGCCTAGTCCCCTTTTACCCTTCAAGCCTTTCTCCATAGATGAGCCAAAGAGGTTTGGGTAAAATGGAGCTGGTGAGACCAAGAAGTCTTTACACTTAAGGAACCAAAAATCTGTAGCAGAAGCCAGTAAGCTGGTAAAAGGCTATAAGGGAGGGAGGAGAGGGAAGGACTTAAGTGGATGGTATTGTAAGTAGAAGAACAGATTACAGGGAGGGGAAAGGCCTAAGCAAGGCAAGGGGAAGAGAATGCATAAAAGAAGGGCAGGGGGAGGGTCAATCAAAATTCAAGATAGTCTGAATAAGACTTATGTAAACCTACTTTTTTGAATAATGGCACATCCAGAATCTATAGATTTTTTACTAGAAATTTTTCAGTGCCTGGGATGGGATACCTTCCAGTGAGTTGTTGGCCAGGGAGGTCCCTGTAGCCTGCAAAACATTAAAGGCTATTGCCAAGGCCCTTGGTTTCCCTTGAGAAACAAATGGTAAGACCCTATTGCTGAAGACCTCACTTGCCTGAGCAGCAAGGTCACTGAAAAAGCAAGCTGGTGCTGAGCAGAAAACCTTCTCCCTGTAGACCAGCCAACTGAAAGCTGGAAAAAGCTGCACTGCATGCAGCCATATGGGAGACAGAAATCATCAGCGGTGAAAACAGTGGACAATGGAAAACTCAAGTTTGGCCAGACAGGCCCAAGGACTGAACGGGTGCAATAGTGGCATGTTTGCTCTTGTGGAAACCAACTGCTCACTAATTGGACTGAAGGCCTTCTCTATGGGAGGGAACACATGCCTAGTACTGAAAAAGCTAATCAAAAATCTGTGACAGGGGAGGTCATGAGCCTTAGAGGTATAAAACCTGCTCTTGTCTGGCCAAACGTATACATTATTCCCACCAAATTGCCCTGAAAGCCCTACACTTAATGTTCATATTCACATATTAATGCTACTCTCACTTCTGGTTAGAGAAGCTTCTCTTTTCAAATGGAGATGACCACTGGGATGACCCAAAAGACAACATAGTGCTAAGAAGAAGGGATGGAGGGGTGTTCAGCACTGAAACATCTCTGTCACACCCTCCAAGGCTCAGGGTCCTTTGCGGAAGAGGTGATGGAAAGAATGTAAGAGCCAAAGGAAGGATACAACTCCTTACAATGCAACTGTCCAGACTGAAATTGGTCTTGATATCCATGACCTTGCAGTGCCTAGCAATACTTTCACAAGACCCTCATTAATAGGAGAAAAAGATGATGACATCAAATTAAAAGAGAGACTAATGGAGAGAGGGAGGGGATATGATGGAGAGTTAAGTTCTGAAGGGGAATGGGGGAAGGGGAGGGAAATATCATGGTTTATTAACTGTAAGTATAGAAGCTGTCAATAAAAAAAACTAAACAACAACAACAACACACACACACACACACACACACAAAAAAAAAAACTCACTCCAAAACTGGGGCAGAGAATGAATAGGGAGTTCTCAGAGGAAGAAATACAAATGGCTAACATTCATTTAAGAAAATGTTCTACCATTAGGTAGAACTAACCATTAGGGAAATGCAAATTAAAACAACCATGGGATTCCACCTTACTCCAGTAAGGATGGCAATCATTAAAAATCAAATAACAACAAGTGTTGGCAAGGATGGAGGGAAAGGTGAACCTTCATCCACTGTTGGTGGGAATTTAAACTTGTACAACTACTATGGAAATCAATATGAAGATTCCTGAAAAGGATGAATATAGAGCTAACAACAGACCCAGTTACTCCCTTACTGGGCATTTGTCCTAAATGCTCCATGGTTCACTACAGAGAGAGATATTTGCTCAATTATGTTCATAGCTGCTCAATTCATTATAGCTAAGAACTGGAATCAACCCAGATGCCCATCATCAGATGAATAGATGATGAAGTTGTGGTACATGTACACAGTGGCATTCTACTCAGCAGTAAGAAAAAAATGATACCATGAAAGTTGTAGAGAAATGAACAGACTTGGAACAGATCATACTCAGCAAACTCATACAGTCACAGAAAGACAAATGCTGCATGGTCTTACTCATCTGTAGTTCCTAACCTGGACCAGCTTGAGTTGTTGACATAGCGGATAGACAACTCAAGTCCCAGACAATAGGGATGGAAGGTTTGGGGGAAGGGGATGGTGGGGGAAAATAAACACAAAACTAAACCCAAAATGAACTGGTACCATAGAAACCTTTATCCTTGGAGATAGACTAAATAATATAACCCTCAGCAGGAGTAAGGGGGAGCACCTGAAAAGAAGGCCCCTGGAGAGGATGAGATGAAGCTTACATTTAAAAAAAAAATTATTCTCTGGCCTGTAGCTCTCAGTACCAGAAGTCAGTTGCTACCCACAATGACCTGTTGATCAGAGAGACCTATGAGGTCCCCAAAACAAGACAGGTTTCTGTCAAAGCAATTGATTACCCGCCTGAGGCAAAGGGTAAGACCCTGTTGCTAAAGACACCATTTCCTGCTGAAACAGAGTATGGAGAGACCTGGCTGGAATCCGGAAGAGAGACCGTCCCCAGACAGTTAGCCTGTCTAGTGCTAGAAAGTGCTACATGAGCTACTGGGGGAAAGTGGCCAACAATGGTTTGAGCTATTCAGAAGCAAACCCTGATAGGATGTACAGACCAGTGCAATAGTGGCACAACCTTGGTGGGTAACCAATAGCTTTCTGATTGGCTAAGAGATCCGCTCAGTGTAAAGGAACCCATATCTGGAATTGGGAACCAGATCAGAGTCCTATGGAGACAAAGATTATGTTCTCCAGTGTCAAGCTCTCACTAGTTTTTGGATAAAAGAGGGGTTACATACATCAAATTATCCCTAAATTAATAATGTTTATACCATTTAAACTATACTGACTTCACTCTCCATTGGAGAATCTATTCTTCTTTTTCAGAAGATAGCAAGAAGTGAAGAGATAAACCACCCCTCACATTGCAGCCAAGCCACTGCTGAAATGACAGAGGAATTAGGGAGACAAGCAAGAGTGCTGCTTCCATGCTGAACCTGATAATCAGCGTCAGGGTGTAGGAGACAGACCCTGAGGATACTCAACACATACCATAGCAGAGATCCAGAGGCTCCTAAAAGCTCATCACTGAAGTAGACTTAAAACTCACCCACCACAGCTTAGGGAATTTTGTGGAAGAGGGGGTAGAAAGATTTTAAGAGCCACAGGTTGAGACATCATGCACTGGTGGGGAGCAGCTCCTCCCTGTAGTGCCTCTGTTACTCTAAAGTTACTGTCCTGGTAAGACAGCTACATATTCAACAGGCCACTTGGGCTGGGCATACCATCCTCTGGAGGATGGTCTTTTCCATCCTCCTGGAGATCTGCACAGTGGAAAACGTACTCCGCCTTAGCTTACAACTGGGTCAGTGGACTCTGGCACTTTCTCCCCTCAGACCGATGTGGCCTACACTAGATGAATGGTGTCTGCTCAGCCATGCCCTCCTATGTGACCTTGCTTGGAAATATGGCCTTCATGGATGTAATTAGTTAAAACCAGGTCATCCTGGGCTCTGAATCAAACATGACCTATAGTGTTCTTATAATAATAGGGTTAAAAACACACACAGAGAAAGTCATATGCAAACAGTGATAAAGGTGGACGTTATGTTAACAACCCAAACAATACCCAAGACTACTGGCAACCAGCAGATAAGAAGAATGGATTCTCCCTCTGAGCCTGTAGTGCTAGCCAACATGATTTCAGACTTCTAGCCTCCAGAAGAGGAGACAGAAAACAACTGCTGCTTTAAACAGCTCAGTAGTGGTGGTGGTCTATTTTTTTTAGAGCAGCCACAGAAATTTCATACCCATCTGTCCCCCAGTGGCTGTGTGGTTGCACAAAACAGCCTGCTCACTCAAACCAGGGGCCTTGCTGAAGCCACAAATGCTGGCCAGCCCTGCCAACCCAGGCTGCTTCTTAACCACATCTACTTAGCTCTCCTACCACACATAGCTCAACATGGAACCATTCAGGAGAAGAGGAACCCAGCATAAAATGTTCTTGGCATGTGCTAGAACTTGAGATTAAACTGTCCAGTGAGGCACACAGCTTAGGAAAGGGACAGTTTTTTAGGACAAGCAGCCTGCTAGAAAGGGTTGTTCTATTTG
>JAEOAD010001017.1:0-10060 GCA_036365145.1 Orientallactaga sibirica
GTTGCTTTGTTACGAAGAGTCTTCAGTGCAGCCCAATCAAGCTTTGCTAGTTTCTGTAATCTAAAAAGATTTACAACTTAGTACATTAAGCCTTATTTCTAAAGCAGTTTCTTTATAAAAGCACATGTTCATTGCGAACACTGTACTGTGTGAAATAAGCTAGTTGTGTTCTGAGCGAGTTGCTTTCTTATGAAGAGTCTTCACGCAGCAAGGCCAAACTTTGCTAGTTTGTGTAATGTGAAGATGTACACCTCAGTAGATTCATTTCATTTTCTAACGTAGTTTGTTGAAAACAAACGCTTTGATTCTACAACTTACAGTACTTTGTGAAATAAGCTAGTTCTTTTCGGAATGAGGTTCCTTTCTTACCAAGAGTCTTCAGCGCTATTAGATCAAGCTTTGCTAGTTTGTGTAATCTAACAAGATGTACAAATTCGTAGGTTGCTTCATTTCAAATGCAGTTTGCTTGGAAAACAAACATCTTGATTACGTAACACTGTACTGTGAATTAAGCTAGTCTGTTCGGAATGAGTTGCTTTCTTACTAAGAGTCTTCAGAGCAGCAAGGCCAAACTTTGCTAGTTTCTGTAATCTAAGAAGATTTACAACTTAGTACATTCGCCTCATTTCTAAAGTAGTTTCTTTAGAAAACAAACATCTTCATTGCGAACACTATACTGTGTTAAATAAGCTAGTTGTGTTCTCGGAGCCGAGTTGCTTTCTCACGAAGAGTCTTCACTGCAGCAAGGCCAAGCTTTGCTAGTTTCTGTAATCTAACAAGATGTACAATTCACTAGATTCATTTCATTTCTAATGCAGTTTGTTTAGAAAACAAACACCTTCATTGCCAAACATGGTAATGTGAAAAAAGCTAGTTGTGTTCGGGGCGAACTGCTTTCTCACGAGAAAGAGTCTTCACTGCAGCAAGATCAAACTTTTGCTAGCTTGTGGAATCTAACAAGATGTACAACATAAGAGATTCATTTCGTTTCTAAGTACTTTGTTTAGAAAACAAACACTTTGATTCCTCAACACTGTACTGTGTGAATTAAGCTAGTTCTGTTCTCAGGAGATGAGTTGCTTTCTTACCAAGATTCTTCAGTGTAGCAAGATCAAACTTTGCTAGTTTGTGTAATCTAACAAGACGATACAACTTCGTGGGTTAGCTACATTTCAAGCGTAGGTTGCTTTCAAAACAAACACCTTGATTCCCCAACTCCGTGCTGTGTGAATTAAGCTAGTTCTGTTTTGAACGAAGGTTGCTTTCTTACGAAGGGTCTTCACTGCAGCAAGGCCAAACTTTGCTAGTTTGTGTAATCTAACAAGATGTACCATTTAGTAAGATTCATTTCATTTCTAACGTAGGTTGTTTAAAAAACAAACACCTTCATTGCGGGACACGGTAATGTGTGAAATAAGCTAGTTGTTGTCTCGGGGCGAGTTGCTTTCTTCGAGCGGTCTTCACTGCAGCAAGATCAAACTTTCTTAGCTTGTGTCATCTAACAAGATGTACAACAGGAGATTCATTTCATTTCTAACGTGGATTTGTTTGAAAACAAACACTTTGATTCCCCCCAACACTGTACTGCGTGAAATAAGCTAGTTCTGTTCGGAACGGTTGCTTTTTCTTACGAGAGTCTTTCACTGCAGCAAGATCAAACTTTGTTACCTTGTATGTAATCTAACAAGATGTACAAAGGAAATTCAGTTTGTTGTTTAGAAGACAAACACTTTGATTCCCCAACACTGTACTGTGTGAATTAAGCTATTTCTGTTCTCGAACCAGTTGCTTTCTTTACGAAGAGTCTTCAGTGCAGCCCAATCAAACTTTGCTAGTTTCTGTAATCTAACAAGATGTACAACGTAGGAGATTCATTTCGTTTCTAACAAAGGTTGTTGTGAAGACAAAACACTTTGATTCCTCAAGACTGTACTGTGTCAAATAAGCTAGTTCTGTTCTCGGAATGAGTTGCTTTATTATGAAGAGTCTTCAGTGCAGCCCAATCAAACTTTGCTAGTTCTGTAATATAAAAGATTTACAACTTAGTACATTCCTTATTTCTAAACTAGTTTGTTTGAAAGCGAACACCTTCATTGCGAACACTGTACTTTGTGTGAAATAAGCTAGTTGTGTTCTCGAACGAGTTGCTTTCTTCTGAGAAGAGTCTTCACACTTGGGAAAGGCCAAACTTTGCTAGTTTATTGTAATGTAAGAAGATGTACAAATCAGTAGATTCATTTCATTTCTAACGTGGTTGTTTAGAAAACAAACACTTTTATTCTCCAACGGTACTGTGTGAAATAAACTAGTTCTTTTCTCGGAATGAGTTCCTTTCTTACCAAGAGTCTTCAGCGCAGCAAGATCAAGCTTTGCTAGTTTGTGTAATCTAACACGATGTACAAATTAAATGGGTTAGCTACATTTCAAATGCAGTTGCTTGGAAAACAAACACCTTGATGCGTAACACTTTGTACTGTGTGAATTAGCTAGTCTGTTCTCGGAATGAGTTTGCTTCATACTAAGCGTCTTCCAGAGCAGCAAGGCCAAACTTTGCTAGTTTCTGTAATCTAAATTTACAACTTAGGTACATTCGCCTCATTTCTAAAGTAGTTTTCTTTGAAAACAAACATCTTCATTTGCCAGACACTTATGCTGTGAAATAAGCTGATTGGTCTGGGAGCAGGTTGCTTTCTCCACTGAAGAGTCTTCACTGCAGCAAGGCCAAACTTTGTTAGTTTGTGTAATCTAACAATATGCCACAATTCCTAGATTCATTTCATTTCCAACAGTTGTTTTAGAAAACAAACACCTTCATTGCCAAACAGTAATGTGTGAAAGAAATAGTTGTGTTCTCAGGAACAGAGTTGCTTTCTTCTGAAGAGTCTTCACTGCAGCAAGATCAAGGTTGCTAGCTTGTGGAGATCTAACAGATGCACAACATAAGAGATTCATTTCGTTTCTAACATGGTTTGTTTAGAAAACAAACGCTTTGATTCCTCAACACTGCACTGTGTAGATTAAAGCTAGTTCTGTTCTCGAGAAGTTGCTTTCTTGCAAAGAGTTTTCAGTGCAGCAAGATCAAATTTTGCTAGTTTGTTAATCTAACAAGATTTGCAATATATGGGTTAGCTACATTTCAAGCGTAGTTTGTTTGAAAACAAACACCTTGATTCCCCAACTCTGTACTGTGTGAATTAAGCTAGTTCTGAGCCAAGTACTGCCTGAAATGTGCTTTCTTACAAAGGAGGTTTCACTGCAGCAAATGATCAAACTTTGTTAGCTTGTGTCATGTAACAAGATGTACAACTTAGGAGATTCATTTCATTTCTAGTAGTTTGTTTAGCAAACAAACACTTTGATTCCCCCAACTCTGCTTGTACTGCGTAATAAGCTAGTTCTGTTCTCGGAACGATTTGCTTTCTTCACGAGGAGTTTTCACTGCAACGAGATCAAACTTTGTTAGCTTGTGTAATCTAACAAGTTGTACAACTTACTTTGATTCATTCCATTTCCAAGTAGTTTGTTTGAAGACAAACACTTTATTCTGAGCATAACTGTACTGTGTGAATTAAGCTATTTCTGTTCGGAACCAGTTGCTTTTTCTTTGAGAAGAGTCTTCAGTGCAGCCCAAACAAACTTTGCTAGTTTCTGTAATCTGCCAAAATGAACAACTTAGGAGATTCATTTCGTTTCTAAATGTAGTTTGTTTAGAAGACAAATGTTTGATTCCTCAACACTGTACTGTCTTTGTGAATTAAGCTAGTTCTGTTCTAGGAATGAGTTGCTTTGTTATGAAGAGTCTTCAGTAAGCCCAATCAAACTGGCTAGTTTCTGTAATCTGAAAAGATTTAACTTAGTGGGTTCGCCTTATTTCTAAAAAGCAAGTTTCTTTAGAAGGCTTGAACATGTTCATTGCCGAACACTGTGTACTGTTTGAAATAAAGATAGTTGTGTTCTCGGAACGAGTTGCTTTCTTCTGAAGAGTCTTCATGTAGCAAGATCAAACTTTGCTAGGTTGTGTAATCTAAAGATGTACAACTCAGTAGATTCATTTCATTTCTAGCATTAGTTTGTTTAGAAAACAAACACTTTGATTTACAACACAGTACTGTGTGAAATAAGCTAGTTCTTTTCTCGGAAAATGAGTGCCTTTCTTCCAAGAGTCTTCAGCAAGCAAGATCAAGCTTGCTAGTTTGTGTAATCTAACAAGATGTACAAATTCGTAGGTTAGCTACATTTCAAATGCGGTTGTTTGGAAAAAAACAAACACCTTGATTCGGCCAACACTCACTGTGTGAATTAAGCTAGTCCTGTTCTCGGAATGAGTTGCTTTCTTACTAAGAGTCTTCAGTGCAGCAAGGCCAAACTTTGCTAGTTTCTGTAATCTAAGTTAAAGATTTACAAATTAGTACATTCGCCTCACATTTCTAAAGTAGTTTCTTTAGAAACAAACATCTTCATTGCGAAACACTATACTGTGTGAAATAAGCTAGTTGTTCTCGGGCGAGTTGTTTCTCACGAAAGAGTCTTCTACTGCGTAAGCAAGGCCAAAACTTTGTTAGTTTGTGTAATCTAACAAGATGTACAATTCACTAGATTCATTTCATTTTCTAGAAGTAGTTTGTTTAGAAAACAAGCATCTTCATTGCCAAACTTTTATGGTAATGTGTGCTTGGTTCTGTTCTCGGAGGCTTGAGTTCTTTCTTACGAGAAAGAGTCTTCACTGCAACAAGATCAAACTTTGCTGGTTTGTGGAGATCTAACAAGATGTACAACCTAAGACATTCATTTGTTTCCTAAAGTAGTTTTATTTTAGAAAACAAGCATCTTTGATTCCTCAACACTGTACTGTGTGAATTAAGCTAGTTCTGTTCGGAATGAGTTGCTTTCTCCCACCACAAAGTTTTCAGTGTAGCAAGATCAAACTTTGCTAGTTTGTGTAATCTAACAAGATGTACAACTTCGTAGGTTAGCTACATTTTCAAACGTAGTTTGCTTAGAGAAAACAAACATCTTTGACTCCCCAACTCCGTACTGTGGAAATAAAGCTAATTCTGTTTCGGATCAGTCAGAATCAAGAGCGTCTTCACTGCAGCAAGGCCAAACTTTGCTAGTTGTGTAGTCTAACAAGATGTTCCATTTAGTAGATTCATTTCATTTCTAACGTAGTTTGTTTAGAAAACAAACACTTTGATTCTAACACTTTTGTACTTTCGTGAAATAAGCTAGTTCTGTTCTCGGAGACGGTTGCTTTCTTCGAGGAGTCTTCACTGCAGCAGATCAAACTTTGTTAGCTTGTGTAATCTAACAAGATGTACAACTTAGGAGATTCATTTTCGTTTCTTCGTAGTTTGTTTGAAGACAAACACTTTGATTCTAACACTGTACTGTGTGAATTAAGCTATTTCTGTTCTCGGAACCAGTTGCTTTCTTCGCGAAAGAGTCAGTGCAGCCCAATCAAACTTTTTTGCTACTTTCTGTAATCTAGAAATATGTACAACAGGAAATTCATTTACGTTTCTAGCATTAGTTTTGTTTAGAAGACAAACACTTTGATTCCTCAACTTACTGTACTGTGTGAATTAAGCTAGTTCTGTTCTAGGAATGAGTTGCTTTGTTACGAAGAGTCTTCGGTGCAGCCCAATCCAAACTTTGCTAGTTTCTGTAATCTAAGATTTACAACTTAGTACATTCCCTTATTTCTAAAGCATTTTCTTTAGAAAACGAACCTCTTCATTGCCAAACTTGCTGTACTGAGTGGAAATAAGCCAGTTGTGTTTACAACGTGAGTTGCTTTCTTCTGAAGAGGTTTCTTCTCGCGGCAAGATAACTTTGCTAGTTTCTGTAATGTAAGAAGATGTACAACTCAGTAGATTCATTTCATTTCTAACGTAGTTGGTTTGAAAACAAACATCTTTATTCCCCCAACACAGTACTGTGAAATAAGCCAGTTCTTTTCTCGGAATGAGTTCCTTTTTTACCAAGAGTTTCAGCGCAGCAAGATCCAAGCTTTGCTGGTTGTGTAATCTAACAAGATGTACAAATTCATAGGTTAGCTTCATTTCAAATACAGTTTGTTTTAGAAAAACAAACACCTTCATTATCAACACTGTACTGTGTGAATTAAGCTAGTCCTGTTCTCAGAATGAGTTGCTTTTTTTTTACTAAGAGGTTTCAGTGCAGCAAGGCCAAACTTTGCTGTTTCTGTAATCTAAAGATTTACAACTTGTTGCATTCCCCTCATTTCTAAAGCAGTTTCTTTAGAAAACAGAAACATCTTCATTGCGAACACTATACTGTGTGAAGAAATAAGCCAGTTGTGTTCTCAGAACGAGTTGCTTTCTCACGAAGAGTCTTCACTGCAGCCAAGGCCAAATTTGCTAGTTTGTGTAATCAAACAAGATGTACAATTCACTAGATTCATTTTCATTTTTCTAAAGCCAGTTTGTTTAGAAAACAAATCTTCATTTGCCAAACATGGTAATGTTTGAAAGAAGTGGATTTGTGTTCTCAAAACAGTTGCTTTTTACGAAGAGTCTTCTGCAGCAAGATCCCAAACTTTGCTAGCTTGTGTAATCTAACAAGATGTACAACATCTTATATTCATTTAAGTTTCTGCGTAGTTTGTTTGAAAACAAACACTTTGATTCCTCATCACTGTACTGTGTGAATTAAGCTAGTTCTGTTCTCGGAATGAGTTTGCTTTCTTACCAAGAGTCTTCAGTTTGCAAAAGATCAAACTTTGCAATTTGTGTAATCTAACAAGGCATTGTTACAGCGTGTCGTAGGTTAGCCATTTCAAAGCAGTTTGTTTGAAAACAAACACCTTGATTCCCCAACTCCGTGCTGTGTGAATTAGGCTAGTTCTGTTTTGGAGCGAGTTGCTTTTTCTTAAGAAGCGTCTTCAGTGCAACAAGGCCAAACTTTGCTAGTTTGTGTAATCTAACAAGATGTACCATTTGGTATATTCATTTTATTTTCTAACGTAGTTTGTTTAGAAAACAAAGCCTCTTGATTCCCCCAACACTGTACTGCGTGAAATAAGGTAGTTCTGTTCTCCGGAAATAGTTGTTTCATACGAGGGTCTTCACAGTGCAGCAAAATCAAACTTTGTGAGCTTGTGTAATCTAACAAGATGTACAACAGGAGATTCATTTCGTTTCTTCGTAGTTTGTTTAGAAGACAAACATCTTCTGATTCCCCCAACACTGTACTGTGTGAATTAAGCTATTTCTGTTCTCAGAATTAGATTTGCTTTCTTACAAAAAGAGACTTCAGGGCAGCCCAATCAAACTTTGCTAGTTTCTATAATCTAACTCAAGATGTACAACTTAGTAGATTTGCTTCATTTCTAACGTAGTTTGTTTAGAAGCAAACACTTTGGTTCCACCAACACTGTACTGTGTGAATTAAGCTAGTTGTGTTCTAAGAATGAGTTGCTTTCTTGCAGAGTCTTCAGTGCAGCCCAATCAAACTTTGCTAGTTTCTGTAATCTAAGATTTACAACTTAGTACATTCACCTTATTTCTAAAGCAGTTTCTTTAAAGCGAACATGTTCATTGCGAACCTTGTACTGTGTCAAATAAGCTAGTTGTGTTCGGGCAGTTGCTTTTTACGAAGAGTCTTAGCATAGCAAGACCAGAGCTTTGCTAGTTTGTGTAATGTAAGAAGATGTACAACTCAGTTGATTCATTTCATTTCTAACGTAGTTTGTTTAGAAAACAAACATGATTCTAACACAGTACTGTGTGAAATAAGCTAGTTCTTTTCTTGGAATGAGTTCCTTTCTTACCAAGTCTTCAGCTGTAGCCAAGATCAAGCTTGCTAGTTTTGTGCTAATCTAACAAGATGTACCAAATTCAGCCAGGTTAGCTACATTTCCAATGCAGTTTGCTTGGAAAACAAACACCTTGATTCGCCAACTTTATACTGTGTGAATTAAGCTAGTCCTGTTCTCGGAATGAGTGCTTTCTTACTAAAGTCTTCCAGTGCAGCAAGGCCAAACTTTGCTAGTTTCTGTAATCTAAGAACATTTACAGCTTAGTACATTACGCCTCCATTTCTAAGTAGTTTATTTAAAACAAACATCTTGTTGCAGACACTATACTGTGAAATAAGCTAGTTGTGTTCTCGGGCGAGTTGCTTTCTCACGAGAGTCTTCACTGCAGCAAAGCTGAAACTTTGCTGTTTGTGGCAATCTAACAAGATGTACAATTCACTAGATTCATTTTCATTTTCTAACGCAGTTTGTTTGAAAACAAACACCTTCATTGCCAAACATGGTAATGTGTGAAAGAAGCTAGTTGTGTTCTAAAGACGAGTTGCTTTCTTACGAAGAGTCTTCACTGCAGCAGATCAAACTTTGCTAGCTTGTGGAATCTAACAAGATGTACAACATAAGAGATTCATTTTAGTTTCTAACGTAGTTTGTTTAGAAAACAAACACTTTGATTCCTCAACACTGTACTGTGTGGTCGCTAGTTCTGTTCTCAGAATGAGTTGCTTTCTTGCAAGAGTCTTCAGTGTAGCAAGATCAAACTTTGCTAGTTTGTGTAATCTAACAAGGCCGTACAACTTCATTAGGTTAGCTACATTTCAAGCGTAGTTTGCTTTGGCTAAACACCTTGACTCCCCAACTCCGTGCTGTGTGAATTAAGCTAGTTCTGTTTTGAACGAGTTGCTTTCCTAACGATCGTCTTCACTGCAGCAAGCGACTTTGCTAGTTTGTGTAATCTAACAAGATGTACCATTTAGTAGATTCATTTTATTTCTAACGTAGTTTGTTTAGAAAACAAACACTTTGATTCCCCAACACTGTACTGCGTGAAATAAGGTAGTTCTGTTCTCGGAACCGGTTGCTTTCTTCACGAGGTCTTCCTGCAAGATCAAACTTGTTAGCTTGTGTAATCTAACAAGATGTACAACCCAGGAATTCATTTCGTTTCTTCGTAGTTTTGTTGAAGACTAAAACACTTTGATTCCCCAACACTGTACTGTGTGAATTAAGCTATTTCTGTTCTGCGAACCAGTTGCTTTCTTCACGAAAGTCTTCAGTGCAGCCCAATCAAACTTTGCTAGTTTCTGTAATCTAAAAGATTTACAACCCAGTACATTCACCTTATTTCTAAACGGTTTCTTTAGAAAACGAACATATTCTGCCGAACACTGTACTGTGTGAAATAAGCTAGTTGTGTTCTCAGAACTGAGTTTAGCTCTTACGAGAGTCTTGTGAAGTAGCATGGTGTGTGTGTAGAAGGTGCTTTGAACTCAGTGATTGGGCTTTGTTTCTGTGTGGTTCATTTAGAAAACAATCAATTTGATTCCCCAACACAGTACTGTGTGAAATAAGCTAGTTCTTTTCTCGAATGAGTTCCTTTCTTACCAAGAGTGCTACAGCGCTAGCCAAGATCAAGCTTTGCTAGTTTGTGTAATCTAACAGATCTTACAAATTCGTAGGTTATTCATTTCAAATGCAGTTTGCTTGGAAAAGCGAGCACCTTGATTCGCCAACACTGTACTGTGTGAGTGTAAGCTAGTCCTGTTCTCGGAATGAGTTGCTTTCTTACTAAGAGTCTTCAGTGCATAAAGGCCAAACTTGCTAGTTTCATAATCTAAAAGAAGATTTACAGCTTAGTACATTTCCTCATTTCTCAAGCAGTTTCTTTAGAAAACAAACATCTTCATTGCCGAACACTATACTGTGTGAAATAAGCTAGTTGTGTTCTCGGGCAGTTTGCTTTCTCAGAAGAGTCTTCCTGCCTTGAGCCAAACTTTGCTAGTTTATTGTAATCCTAACAAGATGTACAATTCACTAAGATTCATTTCATTTCTAACGCAGTTTGTTTAGAAAACAAAAACCTTCATTGCCAAACATGGTAATGAGTGAAAGCTAAGTTGTGTTCTCGGAGCGAGTTGCTTTCTTCTGAGAGTCTTGACTGCAGCAAGATCAAACTTTGCTAGCTTGTGGAATCTAACAAGATGTACAACATAAGAGATTCATTTCGTTTCCTAACGTAGTTTGTTTAGAAAACAAACACTTTGATTCCTCAACATATGCTGT
>JAEOAD010000540.1:0-12529 GCA_036365145.1 Orientallactaga sibirica
TTGCCTATAACAATATGTTGAGGAGTTCCCCTACCTTTTCCTCTAGCAATTTCAGAGTTTCAGGTCTGATATTAAGGTCCTTGATCCACTTGGACTTGATTCTTATACATGGAGAGAGACAAGGATCTTTTTCATCCTTCTATATATAGATATCCAGTTTTCCCAGCACCACTTGTTGAAGAGGCTGACTTTTCTCCAATGAATATTTTTGGCATTTTTGTCAAAAATCATATAACTTTAGCTGCCTGAATTAACATCTGGGTCCTCTATACTGTTCCATTGATGTATTTGTTTGGCTTTGTGCCAGTACCATGCTGTTTTTGTTACTATGGCTTTGTAATATAATGTAAAATCGGGTATGGTGATACTACCAGCCTGATTTTTGTTGCTCAGGATTGTTTTGGCTATTTGAGTTTTTTTTTTTTTTTTTTTTTTTTTGTGTGTGTGTGTGTGTGTGTGTGTGTGTGTGCTTCCAAATGAATTTTAGGATTGATTTTTTTCTATTTCTATGAAGAATGCCATTGGAATTTTAATGGGAATTACATTAAATGTGGAGATGGTTTTTGGTAAGAATAGCATTTTCACAATTTTGATTCTTCCTATCCAAGAACATAGGATATCTTTCCATTTCCTTGTGTCTTCTGCAATTTCTCTCTTGAGTGTTTTAAAATTCTAATTACATGGATCCTTCACGTCCTTGTTTAAGTTTGTTCCAAGGTATTTTTTTTTTTTTGAGGCAATTGTGAATGGGAGAGATTCTCTGATTTCATCTGCTGCATGTTTGTTGTTAGTGTATAGAAAAGCTACTGATTTCTGTGTGTTTATTTTGTATTTTGCTACATTGCTAAAAGTGTTTATCAGCTCTAACAGTTTGCTGGTAGAGTATTTAGGGTCAGTTATGTATAGTATCATATCATCTGCAAATGATGATAATTTGATCTCTTCCCTTCCATGCAAAGTTTGCCTACCTGGAATTCTTGAAGTGTGCTTGGTTATGTGGCTTTTGGCTTGTGGCTTCTTTCTGTGTGTTTCATCCTGTGAAAGCAGGCCAGCTTCTTCTGCCATTATGGAACTTCCACTGGATCTATAAGCTTCAATAAATCCCTTTTTCCATAAGTGTTCCTTGTCTGGAAGTTCATCAGGAAAATAGGCCTGTAGTTTCCTTTTCTTGTGGCATCTCTGCCAGGTTTTGGTATTAGGGTGATACTAGCTTCATAGGAGTTGGGGAGCTTTGCATGTTCTCCAGTTGTGTGGCACAGTTTGAGAATAATTGGTTTCAGTTCTTCCATCAAGGTTTGATAGAATTCCACTGAGAAGCCATCAGTCCTGGACTCTTCTTTTTAGGTAGGGTTTTGATTACCCTTTCGGTCTTGATGGTTGTAATAGGTTTGTTCAGGAGATTAATCTGCTCTAAGTTTAGCTTTGGTAGGTGGTATGTATCCAGGAATTCATCCATTTCCTTCATATTATCCAGCTTTTTTGGAGTAGAGGTTTTTGAAGGACATCCTGATGATTCTCCTAATTTGAATTATGTCTGTTATGAACTCTCCTTTTTCATTTCTAATTTTGTTAATTTGAAGAGTCTTCTTTTTTCACTTGATCAAATTGGCAAGAGGTTTATCAATCATGTTTATTTTTTTCAAAGAACAAGCTCAAGCCAGGCATGGTGGTGCATGCCTTTAATCCCAGCACTCCAGAGGCAGAGGTAGGAGGATTTCCATGAGTTCAAGGCCATCCTGAGACTACATAGTAAATTCCAGGTCAGCCTGGGCCAGAGTGAGACCCTACCTCGAAAAAAAAAAAAAAAAAGAACAAGCTCATTGATCAATTCCCTTAATTGTCTTCTTAGTTTCCAATTCTTTAATTTCTGCTCTTAATCTTAAATATTTCTTTCAGTCTGTAGCTTTTTGGTTAGATACTGTGGCAGTCAGGTTCACATTGCTGGCAGAAATCGCCTGACTAAAATCAGCTTGTGGGGAAAAAAAGAGGTTTATTTTGGCTTACAGGCTTGAGGAGGAAGCTCCATGATGGCAGGAAAACGATGGCATGAGCAGAGGGTGGACATCACCCTCTGGTCAACATAAGGTGAACAACAGCAACCGGAGAGTGCCAAACACTGGCAAGGGGAAGCTGGCTATAATATCCATAAGCCCGCCACAACATTACACCGCCTCCAGGAGGCTTTAATTTCTAAATTGCCATCAGCTGGGGAGACTAGCATTCAGAACACTTAAGTTTATGGGGACACCTGAATCAAACCACCACATTCCGTCCCTGGCCCCCATAAACTGATAACCATATATGATGTAAAATACAATGCATTCATGCAACTTTAAAAGTCCCCATAGTTTTTATCAATCCTAATGATGTTCAAACATCCCCATACTCCAAGGTCTTTTAACTGAGCCATAATACCAAAAACAATCCCAAAAAAACCATAATGGCACAGAATAAACATCCACACTGCAAAAGATGGCATTGGGCAAAGTAAAGAAATAGTCAACCAATACAAGATTTAAATCAACCAGGGCAAACGCGTCAAACTCTGTAACTCCCAAGTCCAACAACTTTAGTCAGTGATAAATCTCCAAGTCCGATAACTCTAACCAGCAACAAGTCTCCGGATTTCCAATTCCACCCTCCAGCTAGGCTACTCACAGTCCTGGAAAACTTCAGCCGGGCTGGCAGCTTTCCTCAGCAGCCATCTCATGGTCCTGGCATCTCCTCTACAATCCATGGTCCATCCTCATGGCCCCATGGGATCTCCATGCAGGCATCCAGCAAACCTGCTTCACACTGCCCATGGCCATTTCCAAAATACAAGACCACATTACAAACTCAAAGACCCCTCTTTCCTGCATTTGTTATACTCCATAATACCAGGTAGGGTGCCAATTTGTTAATCCAGGGGAATAAATCAGACTTTGAAGAACAGGACACTCCTTCAGCATTCAGGCCCCTTCAAAAGAGTCTCTGCATTCTTCCTGTTACCCCAGTGCAGGTCAGCTGGGCCCAATCTCAAAGGTTGTAATCTCTCAATTGCAACTGAATGGGCAGAGTTCACCCAAATATTTTATTTTTTCTGTGCCATATCCTCTGCTCACACCAGTTCATTTCTACACAAAGCAACCCTGAACAACTTCTCAGGACACTGGCATAACAGCAAACTTCTCACACAAACTGCTAGCCTAGTCCAAATAACGATCTTTCTCACCCTCATAACCAAACTTCACAGTCCATAGTTCTTACTGCATTCAGGTCTTTCAGCTCTGACCAGAATAGTTCATTAAGCTGTACTTACAACACTACAAGGTGTCTCTTAGGCCAAGATTTCAAATCCTTCCACATTCATCTTGAAAATCAGCTCCAAAAGACCAAAGCCACACAGTCAGGTGTCTAGAAGCAATCCCACTCCTCGGTACCACTTTACTGTTGCAGTCAGGTTTGCATTGCTGGCAGAAATCACCTGACTAAAAGCAGATTGTGGGAAAAAGGAGGTTTATTTTGGCTTACAGGCTCGAGAGGGAAGCTCCTGATGGCAGGAAAAACGATGGCATGAGCAGAGGGTGGACATCACCCTCTGGTCAACATAAGGTGGACAACAGCAACCAGAGAGAGTGTGACAAACACTGGCAAGGGGAAGCTGGCTATAATACCCATAAGCCCACCCCAATAATACTCCACCTCCAGGAGGCTTTAATTTCCAATTGCCATCAGCTGGGAGATTAGCATTCAGAACACTTAAGTTTATGGGGACACCTGAATCAAACCAACACTGATACCTCTTGTTTTACCAATTTCTTTAGGTGGATGGTTAGGTTAGTGATTTGGGATCTCTCTGTCTTTGTTATGAAGGCATTTAACACAGTGAATTTTCTCTTGAAGACTGCCTTCATTGTGTCCCATAAGTTTTGGTACATTGTGTTCTCATCATTCATTTCTAGAAATTTTGCAATTTCATGATTTTATTTTGCCCACTACCCATTTATTGTTTAATAGTATGTTGTTCAGTTTCCAGACACTGGTTGGGTTCCTGGCACATCTTTTGTTGTTAATTTCTAGCAATACAGCATTGTGATCTGATATCATGCAAGAAATTATGTCGATCCTCCTATATATATGGAGGCAGGCTTTATGACCAAGTATATGATGTATTTTAGAGAAGGTTACATGGGCTGCTGAGAAGAATGTGTAATCTGTGGTTTTTGGAAAAAATATTCTATATATGTCTGTTAGGTCTTATTGATCTATGGTGTTGTTGAGCTCTCTTACTCCCCCTCTTAATTTTTTTTGGATGATCTATCTATTGCCAATAATGGAGTATTGAAGTTCCCAACTGTAGCAGACAGCTTCAGATTCGCTGAGATGAACTTCCAGACCAGGCACAGTTATGGAGGAAGGGATATTATTTATTGAAGCTTACAGATCCAGGGGAAGTTCCATAAAGGCAGGAAAAGCAGCCTGCTTTCACAGGGCCAAGGAGAGAGAGCAAAAGCCAACCAGCCACCACAGCACACAGAGCAAAACTACAGCCAAAAGGTCACACAGCAGCCTCTAGCAAGGTGATTGCAGATGCAAACTATAAGTAATAAACCACTGAATATATTGGGGGACATATATTCAAACTACCACATTCCGCCCCTGGCCCCCAATATATTTAGCTCCTGGCCCCCAATAGATTTATAACTATCACACATTGTAAATTGTACTCAGTCCAATTTCAAAAGGTCTCACAGTCTTGACCAACTTAAGATAGTGAGTCCTGTAAAATCAAACAAGTTAAATACTTTCAACATGTAAAGGCACAGAGTAAACATTTTAACTGGTATAAGGCATAGCAAGGAGAGACTAGAATAATGCAAACTCAACCACCATCAGCAGTCATCAAACTTCTGCAGTTCAAGTTCAATATAACCAGAGACTAACAGTCTCCAGGTTTTCCAATTCCGCCCCTCCAGCTGGGCAGAGTCGCCAGGGAAAACTTTCATCCCATGCCAACACTGCACTCCATGGTAGCCCTTTTGCACAGTCCTGGTATATCCAAACATCTTCAGGTCTCCATGCAACCCACGGTCCATCTTCCAAAGGCTCTTCCAGCCTATTCCTGAGGGTCTTCATGCCCTGCCTCATGCCGCATCTCAGCAGCGGCTCCTGGAACCGTGTGCAACTCATGACCACTCCATGCATTTTTCATATTTCCAAAACTAATACCAGGTGTGCAGGACACAGCCATATTCTAAATCCAGGGACAAAATAAACCATTGCCTTGAAAAGCAGGTTCCTTCTCCAGTCAACTCTTTCCAAAGAGTTTGCATTTCTAACAGTCTTTCCTCAGGCATCCTCTCCATTGTTTTAATGTAAATCAAGTCGGGCCACCTTCCTTCCACCTTCCTTCCACCTTCCTTAAGATTGCTAATGTGTTTGACAATAGCAGCTAAACCAGTCTCAGTGCCTCTACTTTTAACTTGCTTCAGGTTTTCCAACTTAAAATCTTAAAATCTCAGTCCGATATCTTCAGCCAAGCACATCAGTCCATTACAAATTTAACCTTGATCAAACTTTCTGGGCCTGGATAGCAGAACGTAGCCATCCCTTATGCCAGTAGCCCAGTTCCAACAAAGTCCTCTGCAGTCTTTCCTTCCCCTTAGAAAGCTCATAAACCAAGCCTTGAAGTTCAATACTGTCTGCACTTAGCATTCTCAAACTCTCATCAGAATAGTCCATAAAACTTGGCTTACCACTCCAGAAGGCATCTTCAGTTGCAAGCACCAAGTCCATGCCCATTCCTCCAAAACAAAGGTTCCAAAAGACGAATATCCACACGGTCAGATTCATCTCACCCCACTCCTGGTACCACTTTACTGTAGCAGACAGCTTCAGGTTCGCTGAGATGAACTTCCAGACCAGGCACAGTTATGGAGGAAGGGATATTATTTATTGAAGCTTACAGATCCAGGGGAAGTTCCATAAAGGCAGGAAAAGCAGCCTGCTTTCACAGGGCCAAGGAGAGAGAGCAAAAGCCAACCAGCCACCACAGCACACAGAGCAAAACTACAGCCAAAAGGTCACACAGCACACTTCAGGAACTCCTGCTAGGCACATTTGCATATCTTTACAATGGAATCTCAAACCATCACCACACCTTAAGAGTGGGGCCCCCAGTGACCTTGCCTCTAGCAAGGTGATTGCAGATGCAAACTGTCCACCCTGAGGAGGTGTTTGTCTTTTGGGGTGAGGTGGGTTTCTTTAAGACAATAGAATGAGGGTCTAATTTTATGATCCACCCTCTTAGTTTATGTCTCTTGATGGGTGAATTAAGGCCATTAATATTCAGGGTAATAACTGTGAGGTTTGATTTAATATGTGCCATATTGTGATGGTTTATGTGGTTTGGTGTTTTCTTGGTCTTTGTAGTTCTCGTGGTTTGGTTATTGTGATCTAATTCTTGTGGGTACTTGTGGTTGGTTATTTGATTCTTCTGTGTGTAGAATTCCCTGAAGTACTCTCTGTAGGTTTGGCTTTGTGTTCATATAGTTGGAAAGCTGAGTTTTATAGTGTAGTTTTTCTTTTACCATCTATTATGAGGGATAATTTTGCTGGGTAGAGTAGTTTGGGTTGGAAGCCATAAGTTCTTAGAGTTTACAGTGTTCCATTCCCAGGCCCCTCTGGCTTTTACGGTTTCCATTGAGAAGTCTGACATAATTCTGATGGGTTTCCTTTGTAAGTAATGCGTTGTTTCTCCCTAGCTGATTTTAGGACTTTCTCTTTGTGCTTGATGTTTAGAGTCTTAATGATAATATGTATGGAGAATTTCTTCTTTGGTACAGTCTGTTTTGAGTTCTGATAGCTTCTGTGTCTTGATGGGACTTTCTTTTGAGAGAGTGACAAAGTTTTCTTCGATAATTTTGTTGAATAGATTTTCCATGCCTTTGGTTTGTATATCACCCCCTTCTGGTATTCCCATGATTCGAATGTTGGGATGCTTGAGTGCATCCTACATTTCCATCATGTTCTGTTTACAGAAATTTTTGAACTTATTGAAAATTTTGGACTCAAGAACTGTTTCTTCTGTTTTGTCTTCCAGTTCTGAGTTTCTGTTCTCCACTTGGCTGACTCTATTCTATAAAGTTTTGGGCTTGTTCAATTTGGTTCTTATTTTCTACAGCTTTTTAATGTATAGTTTCCATCCCTCTGTCGCATTCCCTTTTCATATCATTTTTCTGATTTTCTTGATGCATCTAGGAGTTCATCCCTGCATTTTTTTTTAACATCTCCATTGAGCTTAGCTGGTTTGCTATTCAGTCCCCCTGTTGCAGACAGCTTCAGGTTCGCTGAGATGAACTTCCAGACCAGGCACAGTTATGGAGGAAGGGATATTATTTATTGAAGCTTACAGATCCAGGGGAAGTTCCATAACGGCAGAAGTCCGCGGCCTGCTCTCACAAGGCCAGGCAGAGAGAGCAAAAGCCAACCAACCACCACAGCACACAGAGCAAAACTACAGCCAAAAGGTCACACAGCACATTTCAGGAACTCCTGCTAGGCACATTTGCATATCTTTACAATGGAATCTCAAACCCACCCCCAACACCTTAATACCTGCTCCCAGTGACATTGCCTCTAGCAAGGTGATTGCAGATGCAAACTATAAGTAGTAAAACACTGAATATATTGGGGGACATATATTCAAACTACCACATTCCGCCCCTGGCCCCCAATATATTTAGCTCCTGGCCCCCAATAGATTTATAACTATCACACATTGTAAATTGTACTCAGTCCAATTTCAAAGGTTCTCACAGTCTTGATCAACTTAAGATAGTGAGTCCTGTAAAATCAAACAAGTTAAATACTTTCAACATGTAAAGGCACAGAGTAAACATTTTTAACTGGTATAAGGCATAGCAAGGAGAGACTAGAATATTGCAAACTCAACCATCATCAACAGTCATCAAACTTCTGCAGTTCAAGTTCAATATAACCAGAGACTGACAGTCTCCAGGTTTTCCAATTCCGCCCCTCCAGCTGGGCAGAGTCTCCAGGGAAAACTTTCATAACATGCCAACACTGCACTCCATGGTAGCCCTTTTGCACAGTCCTGGTATATCCAAAACATCTTCAGGTCTCCATGCAACCCACGGTCCATCTTCCAAAGGGTCTTCCAGCCTATTCCTGAGGGTCTTCATGCCCTGCCTCATGCCGCATCTCAGCAGCGGCTCCTGGAACCGTGTGCCATTCATGACCACTCCATGCATTTTTCATGCTTCCAGAACTAATACCAGGTGTGCAGGACACAGCCATATTCTTAATCCAGGCATGAAATAAACCACAGCCTTGAACAGCAGGTTCCTTCTCCAGTCAGCTCTTTCCAAGAATTTGCATTTTTAACAGTCTTTCCTCAGGCATCCTCTCCATTGTTTTAATGTAAATCAGTCCTCAGGCCACCTTCCTTCCACCTTCCTTAAGATTGCTAATGTGGTTGATAATAGCAGCTAAACCAGTCTTAATGTCTCTACTTTTAACTTGCTTCAAGTTTTCCAGTTTACAATCTTAAAATCTTAGTCCGATATCTTCAGCCAAGCACATCAGTCCATTACAAATTTAACCTTGATCAAACTTTCTGGGCCTGGATAGCAGAACATAGCCATCCCTTATGCCAGTAGCCCAGTTCCAACAAAGTCCTCTGCAGTCTTTCCTTCCCTTAGAAAATTTCCCTTAGAAAGCTCAAGCCTCAAAGTTCAATACTATCTGCACTTAGCATTCTCAAACTCTCATCAGAATAGTCCATAAAACTTGGCTTACCACTCCAGAAGGCATCTTCAGTTGCAAGCACCAAGTCCATGCCCATTCCTCCAAAACAAAAGTTCCAAAAGACGAATATCCAAACGGTCGGGTTCATCTCACCCCACACTCTTCGGTACCACTTTACTGTAGCAGACAGCTTCAGGTTCGCTGAGATGAACTTCCAGACCAGGCACAGTTATGGAGGAAGGGATATTATTTATTGAAGCTTACAGATCCAGGGGAAGTTCCATAATGGCAGAAGTCCGCGGCCTGCTCTCACAAGGCCAGGCAGAGAGAGCAAAAGCCAACCAGCCACCACAGCACACAGAGCAAAACTACAGCCAAAAGGTCACACAGCACATTTCAGGAACTCCTGCTAGGCACATTTGCATATCTTTACAATGGAATCTCAAACCCACCCCCAACACCTTAATACCTGCTCCCAGTGACATTGCCTCTAGCAAGGTGATTGCAGATGCAAACTATAAGTAGTAAAACACTGGTAGCCCTTTTGCACAGTCCTGGTATATCCAAACATCTTCAGGTCTCCATGCAAACCACGGTCCATCTTCCAAAGGCTCTTCCAGCCTATTCCTGAGGGTCTTCATGCCCTGCCTCATGCCGATCTCAGCAGCAGCTCCTGGAACCGTGTGCACCATGACCACTCCATGCATTTTTCATGCTTCCAAAACTAATACCAGGTGTGCAGACACAGCCATATTCTTAATCCAGGGACAAAATAAACCATAGCCTTGAAAAGCAGGTTCCTTCTCCAGTCAGCTCTTTCCAAGAATTTGCATTTTTAACAGTCTTTCCTCAGGCATCCTCTCCATTGTTTTAATGTAAATCAAGTCAGGCCACCTTCCTTCCACCTTCCTTAAGATTGCTAAATGTGACAATAGACAATCCAGCATCTAAAAACCAGTCTCAATGCCTCCACTTTTAACTTGCTTGAGGTTTTCCAACTTAAAATCTTAAAATCTCAGTCCGATATCTTCAGCCAAGCACATCAGTCCATTACAAATTTAACCTTGATCAAACTTTCTGGGCCTGATAGCAGAACATAGCCATCCCTTATGCCAGTAGCCCAGTTCCAACAAAGTCCTCTGCAGTCTTTCCTTCCCCTTAGAAAGCTCATAAGCCAAGCCTCGAAGTTCAATACTATCTGCACTTAGCATTCTCAAACTCTCATCAGAATAGTCCATAAAACTTGGCTTTTACCACTCCAGAAGGCATCTTCAGCTGCAAGCACCTGTCCATGCCCATTCCTCCAAAACAAAAGTTCCAAAAAGACGAATATCCACACGGTCAGGTTCATCTCACCCCACACTCCTGGTACCACTTTACTGTAGCAGACAGCTTCAGGTTCGCTGAGATGAACTTCCAGACCAGGCACAGTTATGGAGGAAGGGATATTATTTATTGAAGCTTACAGATCCAGGGAAGTTCCATAATGGCAGGAGAAGTGGCCTGCTCTTCACAGGGCCAGGCAGAGAGAGAAAAGCCAACCAGCCACCACAGCACACAGAGCAAAACTACAGCCAAAAGGTCACACAGCACATTTCAGGAACTCCTGCTAGGCACATTTGCATATCTTTACAATGGAATCTCAAACCATCACCCACACCTTAAGACTGCCCCCAGTGACATTGCCTCTAGCAAGGTGATTGCAGATGCAAACTATAACTAATAAAACACTGAATATATTGGGGGACATATATTCAAACTACATTCGCCCCTGGCCCCAATATATTTAGCTCCTGGCCCCAATAGATTTATAACTATCACACATTGTAAATTGTACTCAGTCCAATTTCAAGGTTCTCACAGTCTTGATCAACTTAAGATAGTGAGTCCTGTAAAATCAAACAAGTTAAATACTTTCAACATGTAAAGGCACAGAGTAAACATTTTAACTGGTATAAGGCATAGCAAGGAGAGACTAGAATAATGCAAACTCAGCCACCATCAGCAGTCATCAAACTTCTGCAGTTCAAGTTCAATATAACCAGAGACTGACAGTCTCCAGGTTTTCCAATTCCGCCCCTCCAGCTGGGCAGAGTCGCCAGGGAAAACTTTCATAACATGCCAACACTGCACTCCATGGTAGCCCTTTTGCACAGTCCTGGTATATCCAAAACATCTTCAGGTCTCCATACCAGAGCCACGGTCCATCTTCCAAAGGCTCTTCCAGCCTATTCCTGAGGTCTTCATGCCCTGCCTCATACTGCATCTCAGCAGCGGCTCCTGGAACTGTGTGCAACTCAGCCCTCCATGCATTTTTTCATGCTTCCAAAACTAATACCAGGTGTGCAGGACACAGCCATATTCTTAATCCAGGCACAAAATAAGCCACAGCCTTGAACAGCAGGTTCCTTCTCCAGTCAGCTCTTTCCAAGAATTTGCATTTTTAACAGTCTTTCCTCAGGCATCCTCTCCATTGTTTTAATGTAAATCAGTCATCAGGCCACCTTCTTCCACCTTCCTTAAGATTGCTAATGTGGTTGATAATGGCAGCTAAACCAGTCTTAATGCCTCTACTTTTAACTTGCTTCAAGTTTTCCAGTTTACAATCTTAAAATCTTAGTCCGATATCTTCAGCCAAGCACATCAGCCCATTACAAATTTAACCTTGATCAAACTTTCTGGGCCTGGATAGCAGAACATAGCCATCCCTTATGCCAGTAGCCCAGTTCCAACAAGAATCCTCTGCAGTCTTTCCCTTCCCCTTAGAAAGCTCATAAGCCAAGCCTCAAAGTTCAATACTGTCTGCACTTAGCATTCTCAAACTCTCTCATCAGAATAGTCAAGAGAAAACTTGGCTTACCACTCCAGAAGGCATCTTCAGTTGCAAGCACCAAGTCCATGCCCATTCCTCCCAAAACAAAGGTTCCAAAAAGCGAATATCCACACGGTGGGTTCATCTCACCCCACACTCTTCGGTACCACTTTACTGTAGCAGACAGCTTCAGGTTAGCTGAGATGAACTTCCAGACCAGGCACAGTTATGGAGAAGGGATATTATTTATTGAAGCTTACAGATCCAGGGGAAGTTCCATAATGGCAGAAGAAACAGCCTGCTCTCACAAGGCCAGGCAGAAGGCAAAAGCCAACCAGCCACCACAGCACACAGAGCAAAACTACAGCCAAAAGGTCACACAGCACATTTCAGGAACTCCTGCTAGGCACATTTGCATATCTCTTTACAATGGAATCTCAAACCCATCCCCCAACACCTTAAGACCTGCTCCCAGTGACATTGCCTCTAGCAGGTGATTGCAGATACAAACTATAAGTAGTAAACACTGAATATATTGGGACATATATTCAAACTACCACCCCCCCATTTTTGTTTGTTTGTTTGTTTTTTTTTTTTTGCTCTCCTTCAGATTATTTGCTGTCTTTGACCCCTTCTGGTTCTTTTGCTATTAGTCTAATCTGTCCCGAGGACACCATTCATACAATTATTGCCTCTTGTTGAGTTTCTGCAAAGTTCTGCTGTTTGTAGCCAGGTTGCATAGCTTTTCTCTTCATTTTTAGGATTGTGATCTTATTGTATCTTCTGTGTTTTGATTAGAGACACATCCATTGTGGAACTGGAACTGCATAATCTAGCTGGTTTTATTTGCATCTGATTTTTCATGCTATTCCTTTTTTTGTACTCTGCCCGCATCACACTGGTACAAGAGTCTTAGGGTGTGGGATGCTGGCCTGCTGGCCTGGGTTGGACGGGCAGTGGTGAATA
>JAEOAD010002698.1:0-10207 GCA_036365145.1 Orientallactaga sibirica
TATTGCTGAAGGTTCTCAAGCGCCCTCCTTCTGGCGACTCCGTGCCTCAAAGTCCACTTTCCAAGTCTGAGGTTTTTCGATTCCTTCTGCCCGCTCTTCAGCTCATAAGGTTTATAAGGAATTAAAGGAGTTTCTGGGCTGGAGAGAATACTTCCCCAGGGGGTTAAGGCGCCTGACTTCTAACCATAAGAACACTGGTTCCGGATCCTGAGTGGGATTTCAGTCTGCAGGTCCCACGTTTTAGTCAGGTCTGAATGCAAAGTTACACAATGGTGCAATGCCGCACATGGACAAGGGGGCGCACATCTTGATTTCGTGAACAGCAGCTGAGACACTGCCTGCCCGCCCATCTCTGACACTCCACCAGGTCTGCTGGGTTACCAGAAGTGTGAGCCTCAGGCAGAAAGAGGCGCTCAAAACTCCTACTGAATATCTTCAAACCTCTGTCAGTTCTGGAGGTCCCAGACAGATGTGAGCAGATGACTCAGGTGCTTGTGTCGGGAGCCCGTTTTTCTCCCACGCAGAGTCCCTGGAACACCCAGCCCTTCTCTGGCCCGTCTGACTCCAGATTCTCTAACCCGGGTGAACGCGTCGCGGTCACCTGAGGTTAGAGAATCTGCTCGTTCCAAAAAACACTCCCAAATGGCCGCCTGAGTTTGGACTGCTGAGCCAGGGGACAGGTGGTGAGCGGAAGGGTCTTTTGGATATGCAGCGATATCTTACATTTCATGCCATCACTCTTAGTTACGAGCCTACCGGAAGGGGGATGTCTGAAAAATGAACAAACAGGTCACAGAGGTGTGTTTTCCTAGGAATGGCCCAGACTAACTAAGGAGATCGTGGAGGCTGACGGGAAGGGCCTCGAGGGGTTAGAAGCGGACCGCTAGAGACCAAGGCCCTGCTGGAAAATAGTAAGGTAGAGATTAAAAAACCTTCAGGGCTCTAGGTCCAATTACTTGGACCACTGTCTCGCCTTTCATTGTCGTTGATGACTTCAGAGGGACTCAGGTTTTCTGAAGTGAGCTCGGGTGTCGGTGCAGGATCCTGGAAGGAGAGTGAGAACTCCGTGAGGTGCGAGGAACAGTGTTCTTTTACTGCCCGTTCACCCAGAATATATACACATATGAATATATATTTAAATTATATATAAACTTATATGTAAATATATGAGTTCATATATGACTATACATGGAAATTTATACATATATTAGATATACAAGTATATGTTTTTATTTACATATATGACATGTATAAAATATAATTACATGTATTATAGATTTTTATACGTTATTTATACTACATAATACATACATATACTAACATATATAATTATATGTGAATGTATATAAATTTTTATATATATCTCAATACTATTAGGTTGAAGGCCTTATGTTAATGTGTATCCATTAACACAGAAACATACACACACACGCAAACACACACACACACACACACACACACACACACACACACACACACATATATATATATATATATATATATATATATATATATATATATATACATACATACATAAATACATACATACATAACTTTTGGAGGGGGTACAGGGTAGCAGTGGCTGTAGCCCGGGCTAACACAGAATTCACTGTCTCAAATCTGTCTGGCTTTGAACTCCCAGCCAAACCCTTGTAACATGTTCTTATACACAATTGGTTTCCTGGAAAAGTTAGAATAACTTCTAAGAAGTGTCAATCTCAGAATTAAATCCTTCTAATGTCCTAACATACATAGTAAGTGCCAGCGAGCATTCTCTGGATCTCAGTTTAAGGGAGGCTTCTGTGATATCGACTTTTCATGTGATGACACCAGGTGACTCTGGCCTTGTGTCTGTGTTATTTTCTTTCCCAGGTGATCTGCTGGAAAGTTTCTGAAACCAGCACTGAATTTTCTCTATCATGACAAAGGCCTGCCTAGCCATCTGTGTGTCTCCTGCAAAGATAGAGCACGTAGGGTTTTTTGTAATTTTCAAAGATTATCGAGTCGTCTCCTTAGCAGGACCTAATAGACGTTTGCCAAATGAATTGTGTGCCATCGCTTCACTTACAACTATTCCCGGCATTTAGGCTATGTAAAGTCAAAGCTTCAGTCTGTTTCGATCTAATTCATTTCATTTATTGTATATTTCAGTGTTTCTTTCTTTCTTTCTCTTTTGCTTGCTTGCTTCAGTCTTTGCTGTCTGTCCTGCTTCCTTCCTTTCCTTTCTTTTTTTTCTTTCCTTCCTTCCTTCCTTCGTTCCCTTCTTTTTCTTTTTGTTATTTTGGCTTTGTGATGTTTTGCAAGGGTGACTGAATGAAGAAATGATATACAGGCGATTTTTCCATACCTTGCCCTTGTGGTCCATCACCACACCTGCATGCACCGTGTTGTCAGGAAGGTTCTCAAGCGCCTCCTTCTGGCGACTCCGTGCACCAAGGTCCACTTTCCAAGTCTGAGGTTCTCGATTCCTTCTGCCCGCTCTTCAGCTCATAAGGTTTATAAGGAATTAAAAGGAGTTTCTGGGCTGGAGAGAATACTTAGGGGTTAAGGCGCCTCACTTCTAACCCTAAGAACACTGGTTCGAATCCTGAGTGGGATTTCAGTCTGCAGGTCCCACGTTTAGTCAGATGCAAAGTTACGCAAGGGTGCAGTGCCGCACATGGACACAAGGGGGCGCGCACATCTTGAATTCGTGCACAGCAGCTGAGACACTGCCTGCCCGTCCATCTCTGACACTCCACCAGGTCTGCTGGGTTACCAGAAGTGTGAGCCTCAGGCAGAAAGGGCGCTCAAAACTCCTACTGAATATCTTCAAACCTCTGTCAGTTCTGGAGGTCCCAGACAGATGTGAGCAGATGACTCAGGAGCTTGTCGGGGCCCGTTTTTCTCCCACGCAGAGAATCCCTGGAACACCCAGCCCTTCTCCTGGCCGTCCGGCTCAAGATTCTCTAACCTCGGGTGAACGAGTCGCGGTCACCCGAGGTTAGAGAATCTGCTCGTTCCAAAACGCTCCAAATGGCCGCCTGAGTTTGGACTGCTGAGCCAGGGGACAGGTGGTGAGCGGAAGGGTCTTTTTGGAAATGCAGCGATATCTTACATTTCATGCCATCACTCTTAGTTCTGAGCCTACCGGAAGGGGGATGTCTGAAAAATGAACAAACAGGTCACAGAGGGTGTGTTTTCCTAGGAATGGCCCAGCCTAACTAAGGAGATCGTGGAGGGCTGACGGAAAGGGCCTCGAGGGGTTAGAAGCCGCCGCTACAGACCAAGGCCCTGCTGGAAATAGTAAGGTAGAGAGATTAAAAAACCTTCCCGGGGCTCTGAGTCCAATTACTTGGACCACTGTCGCCTGTCATTGTCGTTGATGACGCAGAGGGACTCAGGTTTTCTGAAGTGAGCTCGGGTGTCGGTGCAGGATCCTGGAAGGAGACTGAGAACTCCGTGAGTCGCGAGGAACAGTGTTCTTTACTGCCCGCTCACCCAGAATATATACACATATGAATATATATTAAATTATATATCAACTTATAGTAAATATATGAGTTCATATATGACTATACATGGAAATTTATACATATATTAGATATACAAATATATGTTTTTATTTACATATATGACATGTATAAAATATAATTACATGTATTATCGATTTTATACGTTATTTATAATACATAATACATACATATACTAACATATATAATTATATGTGAATGTATATAAATTTTTATATATATCTCAATACTATTAGGTTTAAGGCCTTATGTTAATGTGTATCCATTAACACAGAAACATACACACACACGCAAACACACACACACACACACATATATATATATATATATATATATATATATATATATATATATATATACATACATAAATACATACATACATAATTTTTGGAGGGGGTACAGGGTAGCAGTGGCTGTAGCCCGGGCTAACACAGAATTCACTGTGGTATCTCTGTCTGGCCTTGAACTCCCAGCGAAACCCTTCTAACATGTTCTTATTCACAATTGGTTTCCTGGAAAAGTTAGAATAACTTCTAAGAAGTGTCAATCTCAGAATTAAATCCTTCTAATGTCCTAACATACATAGTAAGTGCCAGCGAGCATTCTCTGGATCTCAGTTTAAGGGAGGCTTCTGTGATATCGACTTTTCATGTGATGACACCAGGTGACTCTGGCCTTGAGTCTGTGTTATTTTCTTTCCCAGGTGATCTGCTGGAAAGTTTCTGAAACCAGCACTGAATTTTTCTATCATGACAAAGGCCTGCCTACCCATCTGTGTGTCTCCTGCAAAGATAGAGCACATAGGGTTTTTTGTAATTTTCAAAGATTATCCAGTCGTCTCCTTAGCAGGACCTAATAGACGTTTGCCAAATGGGTTGTGTGCCATCGCTTACTTACAACTATTCGGCATTTAGGCTATGTAAAGTCAAAGCTTCAGTCTGTTTCAATCTTAATTCATTTCATTTATTGTATATTTCAGTGTTTCTTTCTTTCTTTCTCTTTTGCTTGCTTGTTTCAGTCTTTGCTGTCTGTCCTGCTTCCTTCCTTTCCTTTCTTTTTTTTCTCTTCTTCCTTCCTTCCTTCGTTCCCTTCTTTTTCTTTTTGTTATTTTGGCTTTGCGATGTTTTGCAAGTGTGACTGAATGAAGAAAGGATATACAGGCGATTTTTCCATACCTTGCCCTTGTGGTCCATCACCACACCTGCATCCACCGTGTTGTCAGGAAGGCTCTCAAGCGCCTCCTTCTGGCGACTCCGTGCCTCAAGGTCCACTTTCCAAGTCTGAGGTTCTCGATTCCTTCTGCCCGCTCTTCAGCTCATAAGGTTTATAAGGAATTAAAAAGGAGTTTCTGGGCTGAGAGAATACTTGGGGTTAAAGCGCCTGACTTCTAACCCTAAGAACACTGGTTGAATCCTGAGTGGGATTTCAGTCTGCAGGTCCCACGTTTAGTCAGATGCAAAGTTACGCATGGTGCAATGCCGCACATGGACACTAGGGGGCGCGCACATCTTGATTTCGTGCACAGCAGCTGAGACACTGCCTGCCCGCCCATCTCTGACACTCCACCAGGTCTGCTGGGTTACCAGAAGTGTGAGCCTCAGGCAGAAAGGGCGCTCAAAACTCCTACTGAATATCTTCAAACCTCTGTCAGTGCCCTGGAGGTCCCAGACAGATGTGAGCAGATGACTCAGGTGCTTGGCGGGAGCCCCCGTTTTTCTCCCACGCAGAGAGTCCCTGGAACACCCAGCCCTTCTCCTGGCCCGTCCGGCTCCAGATTCTCTAACCTTGGGTGAACGTCGCGGTCACCCGAGGTTAGAGAATCTGTTCGTTCAAAAAACGCTCCCAAATGGCCGCCTGAGTTTGGACTGCTGAGCCAGGGGACAGGTGGTGAGAGGAAGGGTCTTTTGGAAATGCAGCGATATCTTACATTTCATGCCATCACTCTTACTTACGAGAGCCTACCGGAAGGGGATGTCTGAAAAATGAACAAACAGGTCACAGAGGGTGTGTTTTCCTAGGAATGGCCCAGCCTAACTAAGGAGATCGTGGAGGGCTGACGGGAAAGGGCCTCGAGGGGTTAGAAGCCGGCCGCTACAGACCAAGGCCCTGCTGGAAATAGTAAGGTAGAGAGATTAAAAAACCTTCCCGGGGCTCTGAGTCCAATTACTTGGACCACTGTCTCGCCTGTCATTGTCGTTGATGACGAGAGGGACTCAGGTTTTCTGAAGTGAGCTCGGGTGTCGGTGCAGGATCCTGGAAGGAGACTGAGAACTCCGTGAGGTGCGAGGAACAGTGTTCTTTTACTGCCCGCTCACCCAGAATATATACACATATGAATATATATTTAAATTATATATCAACTTATATGTAAATATATGAGTTCATATATGACTATACATGGAAATTTATACATATATTAGATATACAAATATATGTTTTTATTTACATATATGACATGTATAAAATATAATTACATGTATTATAGATTTTTATACGTTATTTATAATACATAATACATACATATACTACATATATAATTATATGTGAATGTATATAAATTTTTATATATATCTCAATACTATTAGGTTTAAGGCCTTATGTTAATGTGTATCCATTAACACCGAAACATACACACACACGCAAAAACACACACACACACACACACACACATATATATATATATATATATATATATATATATATATATACATAAATACATACATACATAATTTTTTTGGAGGGGGTACAGGGTAGCAGTGGCTGTAGCCGGGCTAACACAGAATTCACTGTGGCATCTCTGTCTGGCCTTGAACTCCCAGCCAAAACCCTTCTAACATGTTCTTATTCACAATTGGTTTCCTGGAAAAGTTAGAATAACTTCTAAGAAGTGTCAATCTCAGAATTAAATCCTTCTAATGTCCTAACATACATAGTAAGTGCCAGCGAGCATTCTCTGGATCTCAGTTTAAGGAGGCTTCTGTGATATCGACTTTTCATGTGATGACACCACGTGACTCTGGCCTTGTGTCTGTGTTATTTTCTTTCCCAGGTGATCTGCTGGAAAGTTTCTGAAACCAGCACTGAATTTTCTCTATCATGACAAAGGCCTGCCTACCCATCTGTGTGTCTCCTGCAAAGATAGAGCACGTAGGGTTTTTGTAATTTTCAAAGATTATCGAGTCGTCTCCTTAGCAGGACCTAATAGACGTTTGCCAAATGGGTTGTGTGCCATCGCTTCGCTTACAACTATTCCCGGCATTTAGGCTATGTAAAGTCAAAGCTTCAGTCTGTTTCGATCGTAATTCATTTCATTTATTGTATATTTCAGTGTTTCTTTCTTTCTTTCTCTTTTGCTTGCTTGCTTCAGTCTTTGCTGTCTGTCCTCCTTCCTTCCTTTCCTTTTTTTTTCTCTTCTTCCTTCCTTCCTTCGTTCCCTTCTTTTCTTTTAGTTATTTTAGCTTTGCGATGTTTTGCAAGTGTGACTGAATGAAAGAAAGGATATACAGGCGATTTTTCCATACCTTGCCCTTGTGGTCCATCACCACACCTGCATCCACCGTGTTGTCAGGAAGGCTCTCAGCGCCTCCTTCTGGCGACTCCGTGCCTCAAGGTCCACTTTCCAAGTCTGAGGTTCTCGATTCCTTCTGCCCACTCTTCAGCTCATAAGGTTTATAAGGAATTAAAAGGAGTTTCTGGGCTGGAGAGAATACTTAGGGTTAAGGCGCCTGACTTCTAACCCTAAGAACACTGGTTCAATCCTGAGTGGGATTTCAGTCTGCAGGTCCCACGTTTAGTCAGATGCAAAGTTACGCAAAGGGTGCAATGCCGCACATGGACACAAGGGGGCGCGCACATCTTGATTTCGTGCACAGCAGCTGAGACACTGCCTGCCCGCCCATCTCTGACACTCCACCAGGTCTGCTGGGTTACCAGAAGTGTGAGCCTCAGGCAGAAAGGGCGCTCAAAACTCCTACTGAATATCTTCAAACCTCTGTCAGTTCTGGAGGTCCCAGACAGATGTGAGCAGCTGACTCAGGTGCTTGTCGGAGCCCCGTTTTTCTCCCACGCCAGAGAGTCCCTGGAACACCCAGCCCTTCTCCTGGCCGTCCGGCTCCAGATTCTCTAACCTTGGGTGAACAGCGTCGCGGTCACCCGAGGTTAGAGAATCTGCTCGTTCCAAAAAAACGCTCCAAATGGCCGCCTGAGTTTGGACTGCTGAGCCAGGGACAGGTGGTGAGCGGAAGGGTCTTTTGAAATGCAGCGATATCTTACATTTCATGCCATCACTCTTAGTTACAGGCCTACCGGAAGGGGATGTCTGAAAATGAACAAACAGGTCACAGAGGGTGTGTTTTCCTAGGAATGGCCCAGCCTAACTAAGGAGATCTTGGAGGGCTGACGAAAAAGGCCTCGAGGGTTAGAGGCGGGCGCTAGAGACCAAGGCCCTGCTGGAAATAGTAAGGTAGAGAGATTTAAAAATCTTCCCGGGGCTCTGAGTCCAATTACTTGGACCACTGTCTCGCCTGTCATTGTCGTTGATGACGAGAGGGACTCAGGTTTTCTGAAGTGAGCTCGGGTGTCGGTGCAGCATCCTGGAAGGAGAGTGAGAACTCCGTGAGGTGCGAGGACCACTGTTCTTTTACTGCCCGCTCACGCAGAATATATACACATATGAATATATATTTAAATTATATATCAACTTATATGTAAATATATGAGTTCATATATGACTATACATGGAAATTTATACGTATATTAGATATATAAATATATGTTGTATATTTACATATATGACATGTATAAAATATAATTACATGTATTATAGATTTTTATACGTTATTTATAATACATAATACATACATATACTAACATATATAATTATATGTGAATGTATATAAATTTTTATATATATCTCAATAGGATTAGGTTTACGGCCATATATAAATGTGTATCCATCAACACAGAAACATACACACACACACGCAAACACACACACACACACACATATATATATACATACATAAATACACACATACATAATTTTTGGAGGGGGTACAGGATAGCAGTGGCTGTAGCCCGGGCTAACACAGAATTCACTGTGGCATCTCTGTCTGGCCTTGAACTCCCAGCGAAACCCTTGTAACATGTTCTTATTCACAATTGGTTTCCTGGAAAAGTTAGAATAACTTCTAAGAAGTGTCAATCTCAGAATTAAATCCTTCTAATGTCCTAACATACATAGTAAGTGCCAGCGAGCATTCTCTGGATCTCAGTTTAAGGGAGGCTTCTGTGATATCGACTTTTCATGTGATGACACCACGTGACTCTGGCCTTGTGTCTGTGTTATTTTCTTTCCCAGGTGATCTGCTGGAAAGTTTCTGAAACCAGCACTGAATTTTCTCTATCATGACAAAGGCCTGCCTAGCCATCTGTGTGTCTCCTGAAAAGATAGAGCACGCAGAGAGTCCCTGGAACACCCAGCCCTTCTCCTGGCCCGTCCGGCTCCAGATTCTCTAACCTCGGGTGAACGCATCGCGGTCAGTTTAGAGAATCTGCTCGTTCCAAAAAAACGCTCCAAATGGCCGCCTGAGTTTGGACTGCTGAGCAAGGGGACAGGCGGTGAGCGGAAGGGTCTTTTTGGAAATGGAGCGATATCTTACATTTCATGCCATCACTCTTAGTTACGAGCCTACCGGAAGGGGGATGTGTGAAAAATGTACAAACAGGTCACAGAGGGTGTGTTTTCCTAGGAATGGCCCAGCCTAACTAAGGAGATCGTGGAGGGCTGACGGGAAAGGGCCTCGAGGGATTAGAAGCCGGCCGCTAGAGACCAAGGCCCTGCTTGAAATAGTAAGGTAGAGAGATTTAAAAATCTTCCCGGGGCTCTGAGTCCAATTGCTTGGACGACTGTCTCGCCTGTCATTGTCGTTGATGACGAGAGGGACTCAGGTTTTCTGAAGTGAGCTCGGGTGTCGGTGCAGGATCCTGGAAGGAGAGTGAGAACTCCGTGAGGTGCGAGGAACAGTGTTCTTTTACTGCCCGCTCACCCAGAATATATACACATATGAATATATATTTAAATTATATATAAACTTATATGTAAATATATGAGTTCATATATGACTATACATGGAAATTTATACATCTATTAGATATATAAATATATGTTACATATTTATATATATAACATGTATAAAGTATAATTACATGTATTATAGATTTTTATACGTTATTTATAATACATAATACATACATATACTAACATATATAATTATATGTGAATGTATATAAATTTTTATATATATCTCAATAGGATTAGGTTTTAGGCCGTATGTAAATGTGTATCCATCAACACAGAAACACATACACACACACAAACACACACACACACACACATATACATATATATATATATATATATATATATATATATATATATATATATATATAAATATATATACATACAAAAATACATACATACATAATTTTTGGAGGGGTTACAGGGTACCAGTGGATGTAGCCCGGGTAACACAGAATTCACCGTAGCATCTCTGTCTGGCCTTGAACTTCCTGCCAAACCCTAGTAACATGTTCTTATTCACAATTGGTTTCCTGGAAAAGTTAGAATAACTTCAAGAAGTGTCAATCTCAGAATTAAATCCTTCTAATGTCCTAACATACATAGTAAGTGCCAG
>JAEOAD010000399.1:0-16930 GCA_036365145.1 Orientallactaga sibirica
CAGGCCTCACATGAGAATGATCCTCCTACCTCAGCTTCCTGAGTACTGGGATTAAAGGCATGGGCCACAACACCTACCTTGCTTCATTGCTATCTTAACATTCTTATTTGAAATAATTCTGTATAGAAGGAATATTTTCTCCACGGAGGCAGGCTTTAAAACAAGTTTTGCTAATTATTTTGGAATTCTCATGTCTTAACAGGTAAGAAATACCAAGATTCTAGATTGAGGAGCCTCATTCCATTCTCATGCCCCCCCCAAAATGTTTTCATCATTCTATTCTGCCTCATTCCTTGTAGTCCATACCTCAACATTCAGACCTCCACTTATTTACTCTCAACACTGCCCTCATCTATCAAACCTGTCCTCTTCCCTCAGTTCCCCTCTAAATTACTCCTTCATTCAAAACCCGACTTCCCCAAAGTGCCTCTTGACCCAGAAATGCTTAGCACATGCAGTCCTTCTTTTGTGGCAGACTGTTTCCTTGTCACAACTTCCTTCCACCTGAGGAGCATTGCCAGCAGGAAACACTTCCTTGGTCAAACTGCTAATAGCACAACCCTGAGGGGCCTCCAAGTCTCCTGTCACCTCTCCTACCTCACAAGTGCTTTGCCCTACTTATTCCTCAGATTTCTGCAGACTGTGGGTCTCCCTCAGACCCTCATTTCCCGTAGACTCTTACCTCATCCCTCAGACCTGAAACTCCACTCTTGGACCATCACCTCTTCCTTCACACTTGTCTTCTTACCTTATGTTACACCTCTCAGGCCTCTCTTTCTCCCACAGATCCTCCTCCCTCACACAGATAAAATTCCCTGCTCCAGCTAAAAGATTCAGGAAAATCGGTACTTGTTTGACTAGACCATTAAGGCCTCTCAAAGCCCAATATAAACACAGGATTCTCCAGTGCAGTGAGAACAATGCACTGCCCCACCTTCCCCAGGGTGGCAGTCCCTGGGAGACTCACCACCTAAGCCCCACCCTTTGCCTTCTGCTTCCATTTTGTACAGTGGTTAGAGTTCTGCATCATAAGCCTCTCCTAGATTTGAGTATCTGACAAGGAAGAACTCTTGGGATCTAAAACAGCCCCCAGCTTGGGGCTGGAGAAATCACTTAGTTGTTAAGGCATTTGCCTGCAAAGCCAAAGGACCCTGGTTCAGTTCCCCAGGACCCATGTAAGCCAGATGCACAAGGTAAAACGTATGCATATGGAGTTTCTTTGCAGTGGCTAGAGTCCCTAGTGCACCCATATTCTCTCTCTCTTAAATAAATAAATAAACCAAAATAATTCTTTACCCTTGCCCACCACACTGGCTGGCACCACTTTCCACTTCAACCAACTGAGTAAAAATAGGGAATTGGATTCTCTGACATCCTACTGGGATAATGCTATAAGGAGTGGAACCCGGGGTCAAGGAAATACCAATCAAGAATTCCACCACGGAACTATACTGTGTTCTTTTACTGTATTGTGGCTTTAAAACTTGATTTTTTTTTTTTTTTGCAAGGCAGGTTTCACTCACTGTCACCCAGGATGACCTGGAACTCAACTTTTAGTCCCAGGACTACCTCAAACTCACAGCGACCCTCCTTCCACACCCTTCTGAGTACTGAGAATAAAGATGTGTGCCAACACACTGTTTTAATTTTTAAAAATTGATTTGTATGTGTGTGTGTGTGTGTGTGTGTGTGTGTGTGTGTGTGTGTGTGTGTTGGTGCACCAATGTCTCTTGCAGCTACAAATATACACCTGATGCATATGCCATTTTTTTGCATCCAACGTTATGTGAGTAATAGGGAATTGAATTTGTCCATGAGGCTTTGCATGCAAGTGTCTAAACACTGAGCCATCTTCCATACTAGAGGTGTGTGTGTGTGTGTGTGTGTGTGTGTGTGTGTGTGTGTGTGTGTGTGTGTGTTTGGAGACAGGACTTCACTGTATTGTCCAGATTAACTGTGAACTTGTCCATTAGCTCTGACTTCTCTGGAATGTTTACTAAAGGATGTTTCACTGCCCACAAGTGGGATGTACAGGCCTATACCATCATAATTGAGTTGGAGGTGAGATTTGAAACTACATCTAGGTCACTTCAACTGTTTCACCTTAACAGGGCACTGAGGGGGAATCAAGACAGACTAAAGGAGACAGTAAAAGGTGAAGCTTGTCCCCCAAGGGACCACTGGCCAGTATGCACCATTAGCAACCTGCTCCCAGTAGCACGAGCCAGGTGCCTTGCTCTTCCCCTTGTGCCATGGCAGGCAGGTGGGAGAGAAGGATCTGCAGTGAGGCAAGTTCCATGGAGACCTGTGGGCACCAGGTCAGAGGTGGCATTTCCTTCCTGGTCCCCAGTGACCTGCGTCTTTGTCTTCCACTGCATAGCCAGCATCCTTGGCGCCAGGCTCATCTCGGCCCTCCTTCTGGTCTTCTTTGTCCCTGGCAGGGTGGCAGTAGCCGAGTCCCCACGGTGTGGTCCAGAGCCGCAGCAGCCTCAGCAGCCCGCCTCTATGATGAAGTTCAAGCCCAGCCAGACACAGACACGACCCTGAGGGCTTCAAGAAGCAGGAGGAGTGCCTGTGCTTCCACAGTGAGCAGGAAGACGAGGTGTTGCTGGTGAGTAGAAGTCGGTGCCCAGACCAGTGGATTGTCCCAGGAGGGGGAATGGAGCCTGAAGAGGGGCCTGGCGGTGCTGCTGTGAGGGAAGTTTATGAGGAGGCTGAGTCAAAGGAAGATTAGGAAGACTCCTCGGCATATTTGAGCAGAATCAAGACCAAAAGCACAGAACATATGTTTATGTTCTTGCAGTCACTGAACTATTAGAAGATTGGGAAGATTCTGTTCATATAGGAAGACAGGTAGATCAAAGTAGAAGATGCCATCAAAGTTCTCCAGTGTCATAAACCTGTCCATGCAGAATATCTGGAAAAAGTGAAGCTGGGTTGTTCTCCAGCCAATGGAAACTCCAGTTACTTCCCTTCCAGATGACAGTGCCTTGTTTGAGACTGCTGCACAGACCTCTGAGGTGCCATCTAGTGTAAGGTAGAGAGAACGGGGAAATCCTCCCCCCCAGGTCATGTCCCTTTCCGTGTCAACCATCTGAATGCTGCTGGCAAACCATCTGAATTTGCCATGCAGGGATTTCAGTTTGCATGTATTTTTAAGCAACGAGAATGTAAAAATAGAGTAGGAAACCAAAGCCATGTGGAATTTTACTCTGAAACTGCAGCAGGGGAGATTTCTCTGGTATTAGCTAATAAGAATTCTGTAACTACCTTATCTCAAGAGACAGCTGCCTGTACTTAATCTTATTTGACAGAATCCTACACTTATGGATGAAGGGTTAATGGCTTTCCCTGAACTAGAGGGAACTAGAGTTAATCACTAACCTTAAGATGAGAAGGCCATAAAGAATGGAGGCATCCAGTCCTCCTTAGTCAACTCTGCTATAGAGCCTATTCCAAGCAAATAACTTTGATGCTTTGTCTACTTCCCTTTGACCTGCAGCCAATTCAGTATGTTTTCCTTAGGATCCTCCTTATAAGTTTGAACCCCAGCCTGACTCGGTGCTTCAGCCTTCATCCTGAGGGAAGGCGCTACCCTTCACTATACCTCTCAATAAACAATCTGTCTGTAGAGATCGAGTCCAATATTCTTTCTTGCTTTTCTCCTACAGATTCCTTATATTTTGGTGCCATGACTCAAATTACTTCAGGGATTTCAGGCTGCATGCCCTCCCCTTTTCTTACACTTTCCTTACAATGGATGTAAATCTCTCCCCTCTCTAAGCCTGGGAGAATTCAGAAAAAGGATTATAAAACATATATAAATCCAGCTCAATCTGAGTTCAAGGCCTCTGTCAGGTTTTTGGCATTAGCCAGCAGAGGTCTGCATACGAATAAAGGCTCTCTCCCCCTCTTCTAAGTGGATTTTACCTGATTATTCTCATTGACTCATTAATACCTGTAACACTATCTCAAAAATGCAGATGACATTCCTGGAAATAACATGTAAAATTATCTTTTATCCCCATCCCCTGTGTGCACAAAAGCATGTATACACACATGTACTGCACACACATGAAAAAGTAAATACACAGCCACACACAACCACATTTTTTTTTTTGGTATTTTGAGGTAGGTTCTTATTCTAGCTCAGTCTGACCTGGAATTCACTATGTAGTTTCAGGGTGGACTTGAACTCATGAGATTCTCCTACCTCTGCCTCCCGAGTAATAGGATTAAAGGTGTATGCCACCATGCCCAGCATACAAAGTTTTTTATTAAAATTTTTAAAATTTATTTTCAAGCACAGAGAAGTAGAAAGAAGAGAGACTGATTGGCTGGGCACTCCAGGAACTCCATACACTACAAATGATCTAGAGACATGTGCCACTTTGTATATCTGGCTGTAGGTGGATGTGTGGGAATCGAATTTGGGTTGCTAGGCTTTGCAGGAAAGCACCTTAATGAGTAAGCCATCTATCCAGCCCATGAATCACATTTTTAAAAAAAAAAAAAAACATCCTTGGGTGAGAGGAGAAGATGTTGGGAGAGAAATCTGGTTAAAGCAGGTTTAGGGTGAGTAGGGGACCTGGGAAGGCAAGAAGAGTAGTCCTGAGATCCTGCCCATGGATGGATCTTGTAGAACAAAAAGCCCAAAGAATATGCTGAGGACAGTGTAGAAACTTCTAGCAGCTGAAAAGGCCTGATTCCAGCTGAGCAGGGGGTGGCAGAAGTACTGGCAAGAAACACCTCATGGAGGAAAGGTCAGAAATAAGCCCATTCTAGGATACAGAGAAAAGTGGCCTGCATTGGCATGAAATGATTAGGCATGCAGCAGGTTCACAGCCCTGCATGCTGGGCACTCTGAAGACTTCCTGTCTGAGTTAAGAAATGCCCTGACTCATTATCCTGGCTGTGTTTTGAGTACCAGGAAGATAGGGTTGTCAACCAGCATCGTGATGCTCTGGGACCTGACAAATGGCTCTGGTGCCTGCTGACTTCTTGAGAAAGTGGAAGCTGCTCCCCTACAGGTATTGAGCAGAGCCTGGAAGAGAGCAGAAGGTGAAGCCAGCCCCAGTGTCTTTTCAGGGTTCAGTTATTCAGGCCTTTGTCGGAACTAGGCTACTGGCAAAAGGGATGCCTGCATTCTGCTGCACATGCCCAGAGAGTTTGATAACGGTTAAATTTTTAATAGACTGATGTACTTGGCTAAAGATATTGGACTGAGAGATTTAACATTTTAAATGGAAAACCTCAAGCAAGTTAAAATTACAGGCACTAAAACTGGTTTTAGGTTACTGAAGCTGCTATTGTCAAACACATTAACAATCTTAAGGAAGGCAGCACAACTGCTTTACCTTAAAATAATGGGGAGAATGCCTGAGGAAAGACTGATGGAAATGCAAACTCTTGGAAAGAGTTGGAACTGGAGAAGAAACCTGCTTTTCAAGGTCATGATTTATTTCATCCCTGAATTAGGAATATGGCTGTGTCCTGCAGTCTTGAACACCTGGTATGGGTTTTGGCAGCATGAAAAAATGTGAGAAGTGGTCATGAAATGCACATGGTTCCAGGAGCTTCTGGTGAGATGAGGCTGTAGTGGGGTCCAGTGTCACACACATAAGACCATTGTCTCACAAAGTGCTGGGTGTGAATTGACATGCACTGGGTCTGCACATCAGAGGGCGGGTTCTCTCAGAGTGAAAGATTCAAAAAAAACATAACTAATACATAACTAATCTGCTTCATTGGCTTCTGTACAATTGCTTGCTTAAAGGGAAACTTAACTAACGTGCTTCACTGGTTCCTATACAATTGCTTGTTTGCTCACACAAAAGAAAGACAGACAGCCATTCTCTAAAGGCAAACAGTCTATAACAAATGCATCCATGAGGACGTGACTTTCTGAACGAAACATAAGTTGTCTGTTCTGAAAAGTTACAAAGTTTGCAGTTGTTAACCCATGCACAGAAAAGAAAAAAACAATGTAACCCACAGAGAATGAAAAAGTCCTTATCTTATGATTCTGCAGCTGGGGCTTCATCCTGTTAAAACACCCTGTGTCCTTGGGGCTGAAACAGAGCCCCTGTTCCAGGAACTAAAGTTAACAGATAACTCTGGTCCCTGATAGCGCCTCACCACCTGGAGGCATCAACCTTATCTGAAAAGCCCCTAAGCTACAACATATTTGTGGTATTTCCTCATACATATGGTTTTTTCCTATAAAAGCTCTGCCTAATTGCCCCTCGAGGCTCTTCACCCCTCCTGTGGGAGCCCCGGTGCACCGGCATCATTAAACCTCCTGCTGCTTGCATTGAGAGTTTCCCGTGTGAGTGTCTTCGGGTCTAGCAGACAATCCCATCTAGGGGAACCCCTCTGGGGTCCTCACAAGAGCAGCCCCAAACTGCTCAGAGTGTCAGCATTTATTGTAAAAAAAATGACAAAATGTTTATTGCAGAAACAGGATAGGAGCTAAATCATAAATCACAACTGACATGCTAGAGTTACAGCCATAAAAATAATTTTAAACATAAAGTGGAATTTGGTCATTACAGCAGGGACATTCCATTCTTAGACAATTATAGGGAAGAAAAAAACAAAACGAACTTGTGAACAGTTCTATTGGTCAGTTACAGGAAGCAACTGGGGGGTGTGAGGTAAGGCTGTGACCAAGAGTCTCCAAATGTCCCACTTATATGCCCTTAAGGATTTTGCTCAACATTGCAGGCCTGGGGTAATGCTATTCAGACCAGCAGAGCATCTTGTTTATCTGCCATACCCATCTGCTTAAGCAAGTGTTTCTTTCCATTCTTTTATGAGCTCCTACAAGGAAGTGACTTCTATTTTTCTCTATGCTTGATATAAAGAAATGTAGAGAAATATAACATTTTGGCTCTTTATATTCACATCTCATTAGCCATTCTCTATAACTGTGATAATTATGTCTCCCCAGACCTCACCTGTAAAACAAAGATGATCATATCTCCCCAAGGTTTATCTTTTTTTAATTATTATTTTTTATTGACACCTTCTATACTTACATACAAAAAACATATGACATTTCCCTCCCCTTCCCCCATTCCACTTTAGAACTCCCATCTCCATCATATCCCCTCCCTCTCTCCATTAGACTCTCTTTTAATTTGATGTCATCATCTTTTTCTTCTATTTTGAGGGTCTTGCAAAGGTATTGCTAGGCACTGCAATGTCATGGATATCAAGGCCAATTTCTGTCTTGGCAGTTGCATTGTAAGAAGTCATACCATTCATTTGATTCTTCCATTCTATCCACCCCTCTTCTGAAATGGTCCCTGAGCCTTGGAGGGTGTGGCAGGTGTTTCAGTGCTAGGCACTCCTCTATCCCTTCTTCTCAGCACTATGCTGCCTTTTGGGTCATCCCAGTGCTCATTGCTATCTGAAAAGAGAAGCTTCTCTAACCAGAAGTGAGAGTAGAATTAATGTGTGAACAAGAACATTAAGTATAGTGCCCCCAGGGAAGCTTGGTGGGAATAATATATACATTTAGTCAGAAAAGAGCAGGGTTTATACCCCTAAGGCTCATGACCTCACCTGCCATAGACTTTTGCTTAGGTTTTTCAGAACCAGGTATGCATTCCCTCCTGTAGAGAAGGCCTTCAGTCCAATTATGGAGCAGTTGATTACCCCAAGAGTATACATGCCACTATTGCACCCGTTCAGTCATTGGGCCTGTATGGCCAAACCTGAATATTCAGTGTCCACTGATTCACTGCTGATGATTTCTGTCTCCCATGCGGCTGCATGCAGTGCAGCTTTTTCCAGCTTTCAGATGGCTGGTCTACAGGGAGAAGTTTTTCTGCTCAGCACCAGCTTTCTTTCTCAGTGACATTGCCTCTCAGGCAAGAGATGTCTTCAACAATAGGGTCTTACTATCTGTTTCTCAAGGGAAACCAAGAGCTTTGGCAAAAGCCCTTAATGTTTTGGAGGCTAGTAACAGTCTATAGCTTCTAGATGTGCCATTATTCAAAAAAGTAGGTTTACACAAGTCTTATTCACAATATCTTGAATTTAGATTGTCCCTCCCCCAGCCCTTCTTATATGCATTCTCTTCAGATGGCCTCGCTTAGTACATTGCCCTCCTTGTAATCTGTTCTTCTACTTACATATGTGCAATACCTTACACTTTTAAGTCCTTCCCTTTCCTCCCTCCCTTATAGCCTTTTACCATCTTACTGGTTTCTGGTACCTATTTTTGGTTCCACTTCACACATAAGTCTATACATTTGTAGCTAGGATCCACATATGAGAGAGAACATGTGACGTCTGGCTTTCTGAGCCTGGATTACTTCACTTAATATAATGCTTTCCAGATCTATCCATTTCCCTGCAAATTTCATAATTTCATCTTTCTTTACTGCTGAATAGAACTCCATTGTGTAAATTACCACATCTTTATTATCCATTCATCTGTTGAGGGACATCTAGGCTGCTTCCATTTCCTAGCTATTTTGAATAGAGCAGCAATGAACAGGACTCACTATCTTAAGTTGATCAAGACTGTGAGAACCTTTGAAATTGGACTGAGTACAATTTACAATGTGTGATAGTTATAAATCTATTGGGCGCCAGGAGCTAAATATATTGGGGGCCAGGGGCAGAATGTGGTAGTTTGAATATATGTCCCCCAATATATTCAGTGTTGTTTTTTTTTTAGTTATAGTTTATGGATTTGCATATGTTGAACCATCCCTGCATCTCTGGGATAAAGCCTACTTGCTTGGGGTGAATAATCTTTCTGATATACTCTTGTATTGTTTACCAGTATTTTGTTGAGAATTTTTGCATCTATGTTCATGAGGGAGATTGGTCTGTAATTTTCTTTTTTTGATCTTTGTCCAGTTTGGGTATCAGGGTGATGCTGGCTTCATTGAACGATTTTGGTAGAATTCCTTCCTTTTGTATTTTATGGAAAATTTTGAGAAGCATTGGTGCTAGTTCTTCCAGGAATGTCTGGTAAAATTCAGCAGTGAATCCATCTGGGCCTGTACCTTTTCTAGTTGGGAGACTTTTTATAACTGCTTGGATCTCTGTAGTTGTTATAGGTCTATTTAAATGGTTTATCTCATCTTGATTTAAATTTGTTAGGTCATATGAATCAAGGAAATAATCCATTTATTTCATATTTTGAAACTTAGAAGCATATATATTCTTAAAGTATGTCCATATGGTTTTCTGAATTTCTTTGGTATCTGTTGTGATGTTGTCTTTTTCATCTCTAATTTTATCAATTTTTGTCTCTTCACTCTTTCATTTGGTCAGATTTGCTAAGGTTTGGTCAATCTCATTTATCCTTTCAAAAAAACAACTCTTTCATTGATTTGTTGATTTTTTTTTTGGTTTCCATTTCATTAATTTCTGCCTTAATCTTTATTATTTCTTCCTGTCTACTGATTTTTGGTTTGCCTTGTTCTTCTCTTTCCAAGGACTTAAGGAGAAGCATTAAATTGTTTAGTTGTGAACTCTCTAATTTCTTCATTTAGGCACTTAGGGTTATAAATTTCCCTCGTAGGACTGCCTTCATTGTGTCCCAAACGTTTTGTTATGTTATATTCTCATCATCATTTGATTCTATGAATTTATTGATTTCCTTTTTAATTTCTTCAATGACTCATACATCGTTCAGTATAGTACTGTTTAGTCTCCATGCATTTCTGTATGCTCTGTAGTTTTTCTTGTTGCTGATTTGCAGTTTAATCCCATTGTGGTCAGATAGCATACAAAGGATTATTTCAATTTTCCTGTATTTGTTAAGATTTGGTTTCTGTCCTATTATATGGTCTATTTTAGAGAATGTCCCATGTGCCACTGAGAAGAATGTATATTCTACAGCATTTGGATGGAATGTTCTGTATATATCTGTTAGGTCCATTCATTCCATGATATCATTTAATGCAGATGTTTCTCTGTTTATTTTTCATGTAGACCTGTCAAGTGATGATTGCGGGGTATTGAAGCCACCCACTACTATTGTGTTAGGAGTTATCTCTGATGTTAAGTCTAATAGTGTTTGTTTGATGAAGTTGGGAGGCCCTGTGCTGGGAGCATATATGTTTAGGATTGTGGTGTCCTCCTGTTGGAGGGATTACATACACTAAAAATTCAATAACAACTGGGCATATTGGCACATGCTTTTTATTCACACTCTGAAAGCAGAGATAGATGGATAACTGTGAGTACATAATAAGTTCCAGGTCAACATAACTTGAACAAAAACATGAGGCTAGAGGAAGACCTTTGCATTCAAGCATCCAAATTTTGCCCCTGGCCCACATAAACACATGACCACGGGTTTGATATAAGAGATGATTCCTTTTAAATTCAACATTCTTCCAGTTCCCAGGAACTACTCAGAACACGGCAAGTACTCATCACACAAAATACTACTATCAAAATTTCTTATACCCACACTCCATTCTGCTTTTAGCTTTTTCAATCATCACAATTGCCCATGAAGCTTTGGTTACATCACTGCATGGCTCCTCAAGAAAGAGTTCCTAAATCAATCCATATATGTTGCAGACAGCTTCAGGTTCGCTGAGATGAACTTCCAGACCAGGCACAGTTATGGAGGAAGGGATATTATTTATTGAAGCTTACAGATCCAGGGGAAGTTCCATAATGGCAGAAGAAGCGGCCTGCTCTCCAAAGGGCCAAACAGAGAGAGCAAAAGCCAACCAGCCACCACAGCACACAGAGCAAAACTACAGCCAAAAGGTCACACAGCACACTTCAGGAACTCCTGCTAGGCACATTTGCATATCTTTACAATGTAATCTCAAACTATCACCACACCTTAAGACCGGGGCCCCCAGTGACCTTGCCTCTAGCAAGGTGATCGCAGATGCAAACTATAACTAAAAAAAAAAAAAAACACAGAATATATTGGGGGACATATATTCAAAATACCACATTCTGCCCCTGGCCCCCAATATATTTAGCTCCTGGCCCCCAATAGATTTATAACTATCACACATTGTAAATTGTACTCAGTCCAATTTCAAAGGTTCTCACAGTCTTGATCAACTTAAGATAGTGAGTCCTGTAAAATCAAACAAGTTAAATACTTTCAACATATAAAGGCACAGAGTAAACATTTTAACTGTATAAGGAATAGCAAGGAGAGACTAGAACAATGCAAACTCAGCCACCATCAGCAGTCATCAAACTTCTGCAGTTCAAGTTCAATATAACCATAGACTGACAGTCTTCAGGTTTTCCAATTCCGCCCCTCCAGCTGGGCAGAGTTGCCAGGGGAAACTTTCATCCCAGGCCAACACTGCACTCCATGGTAGCCCTTTTGCACAGTCCTGGTATATCCAAAACATCTTCAGGTCTCCATGCAAACCACGGTCCATCTTGCAAAGGCTCTTCCAGCCTATTCCTGAGGGTCTTCATGCCCTGCCTCATGCCACATCTCAGCAGCGGCTCCTGGAACCGTGTGCAACTCATGACCACTCCATGCATTTTTCATGCTTCCAAAACTAATACCAGGTGTGCAGGACACAGCCATATTCTTGATCCAGGGATGAAATAAACCACAGCCTTGAACAGCAGGTTCCTTCTCCAGTCAGCTCTTTCCAAGAATTTGCATTTTTAACAGTCTTTCCTCAGGCATCCTCTCCATTGTTTTAATGTAAATCAAGTCGGGCCACCTTCCTTCCACCTTCCTTAAGATTGCTAATGTGTCGACAATAGCAGCTAAACCAGCCTCAATGCCTCTACTTTTAACTTGCTTCAGGTTTTCCAACTTACAATCTTAAAATCTCAGTCCGATATCTTCAGCCAAGCACATCAGTCCATCACAAATTTAAGTTTGATCAAACACTCTGGGCCTGGATAGCGGAACGTATCCATCCCTTATGCCAGTAGCCCAGTTCCAACAAAGTCCTCTGCAGTCTTTCCTTCCCCTTAGAAAGCTCATAAGCCAAGCCTTGAAGTTCAATACAGTCTGCACTTAGCATTCTCAAACTCTCATCAGAATAGTCCATAAAACTTGGCTTACCACTCCAGAAGGCATCTTCAGTTGCAAGCACCAAGTCCATGCCCATTCCTCCAGCACAAAGGTTCCAAAAGACGAATATCCACATGGTCAGGTTCATCTCACCCCACACTCCTCGGTACCACTTTACTGTTGCAGACAGCTTCAGGTTCGCTGAGATGAACTTCCAGACCAGGCACAGTTATGGAGGAAGGGATATTATTTATTGAAGCTTACAGATCCAGGGGAAGTTCCATAATGGCAGAAGAAGCGGCCTGCTCTCCACAGGGCCAAGCAGAGAGAGCAAAAGCCAACCAGCCACCACAGCACACAGAGCAAAACTACAGCCAAAAGGTCACACAGCACACTTCAGGAACTCCTGCTAGGCACATTTGCATATCTTTACAATGTAACTCAAACCATCACCACACCTTAAGACCGGGGCCCCCAGTGACCTTGCCTCTAGCAAGGTGATTGCAGATGCAAACTATAACTAAAAAAAAACACTGAATATATTGGGGGACATATATTCAAACTACCACAATATACTTCCCACAAACCAATTAAAAAAGAAGAGATTTGACGTTTTCAGAAATTCACTAAGGTATGACTTAAAGAATAAAGTGCATTTTTTCAGATTCAGTAATATTATTTGCAGGTTTTCAACATTCATTGCATTTACATATGAATTCAAATATGAACTCCCTCACACTTAGTAGGTTATGACTGACAGATAAAAGCTTTTACACATGAATTACATTTACTTGGTTTCTTACCTTTGTGCTTTCTGATGCACAGTGAACGGTGATTGGGAGATGAATATATTTCCACATTTATATTCATATGGTTTTTGGTTTCTTTCCTATATGAATAATCTAATGCAAAATTAGTGTTAACTTCCATAAGAAACATTTTTCAAATTTATTATGTTCAACGGGCTTCTCACATGTGTTCCTTATACTCTGTGATATGATTTCAGTAAAAGGCTTTCTCAATTTTAGTATATTCATAAGGTTTTTCACCTATGTAAGATATACACTGAGTTGACTCCAGGAAAAAGCTTTCTCACATTCATTACTTTAATATTCACCAGAATGTGTTTCCACATGTTATATTCACATGGTTTCATTCCTATGAGTTTCCTGAGGCACAGTGAGCTGTGATTTGAACATGAACACTTTCACACACTCATTATATTCATACAGATTCTCACCTGTGTGTTTTGTAATGTTTAACAACACTTGACTTATAAATAAATTTCCCTGTATTTTCTGATGATTATAAATATCTGACATGGCAATAAAAGCTGTTTTCACCTGTGTGAGTTCTCTAATGCAGAGTGAAATGTTTCATGGACATGAAGCTTTTACCACATTTCGTCCATGCATATGCCTTCTCACTTGTGAGTTCTCTGATTTCGTACATTCATAGGGCTTTTCACCCATGTGTTTTTGATGCTAATAAAGACCTGACATATAGAAGAAGGCTTTACCACACTAAGATGGGTTTTCACGTGTGTGAATTCTGATTCATTAGCTGTGACTTGTTGAATAACATTTTCCCATATTCAGTACATTCATATGGCTTCTCACCTGCTCGAGTTCTCTGATGCTCAATAAGATATGACTTGGAGATCAAGGCTTCACCACATTTAATGCATTCATGTGCCTTCTCACCTGTGTGAGTTCGCTGATGCTTAATAAGATATGACTTGGAGACAAAGGCTTTCCCACATTCAATGCATTCATATGGCTTCTCGCGGGTGTGAGTTCTCTGATGCTTATTAAGATCTGACTTGGTGTTGAAGGCTTTCCCAAATTCAATGCATTCATATGGTTTCTCACCTGTATTACTGTTCTGGTGTATAGTGAGCTTTGATTTCCAGGGGAAGGATTTCCCACATTGAATACATTCATATGGCTTCTCACATGTATGAATGATCTGATGCTTATTAAGATGTGACTTGGAGATGAAGGCTTTCCTACATGCAGTAAATTCACATGGCTTTTCACCTGTGTGAGTTCTGTGATGGGTAATTACAAATGACTTGAAGATGAAGGCTTTCCCTCATTCAATGCACACATATAGTTTCTCAACTGTGTGCTTTCTGGTGTATAGTGAGCTTTGATTTGCAGTGGAAGGCTTTCCCACATTGACAACATTGATATGGCTTCTCACTTGTATGAATTCTCTGATGAATTTTGAGGCATGACTTGATGCAAAAAGATTTTTCACATTGAGTACATTCATATGGCTTCTCACCTGTATGACTTCTCTGATGTATTCTGAGGCATGACTTGGTGCAGATTTTTCACATTGAGTACATTAATATGCCTTCTCAGCTGTATGAATTCTCTGATGAATTTTGAGGCATGACTTGGTGCGGAAAGATTTTTCACATTCAGTACATTCATATGGCATCTCACCTGTGTGAGTTCTCTGATGCTGATTTAGATGTGCCTTGGAGATGAAGGCTCTCCCACATTCAATACATTCATATGGCTTCTCACCTGTGTGAGTTCTCTGATGATTATTAAGTTGTGACTTGCAGATGAAGGCTTTCCCACATTCAGTACATTCATATGGCTTATCACCTGTGTGAATTTTCTGATGATAATGAAGAAGTGCCTTGTACATAAAGGCTTTCCCACATTCAGTACATTGATATGGCTTCTCACCTGTATGAATTCTCTGATGAATTTTGAGGTATGACTTGGTGCTGAAAGATTTTTCACATTCAGTACATTCATATGGCTTCTTACCTGTGTGAGTTGTCTGGTGTATAGTAAGCTTTGATTTGCGGAGGAAGGCTTTCCCACATTGAGAACAACGATATGGCTTCTCACCTGTATGAATTTTCTGATGAATTTTGAGGCATGACTTGGTGCGGAAAGATTTTTCACATTCAGTACATATATATGGCTTCTCACCTGTGTGAATTCTCTGATGCTTATTAAGATGTGACTTGGAGATGAAGGCTTTCCCACATGCAGTACATTCATATGGCTTCTCACCTGTGTGAGTTCTCTGATGATTATTAAGTTCTGACTTGTACATGAAAGCTTTCCCACATTCAGTACATTCATATTGCTTCTCAACTATGTGAGTTCTCTGATGCTTATTAAGATGTGACTTGAAGATGAAGGCTTTCCCACATTCAGTACATTCATATGGCTTCTCGCCTGTGTGAGTTCTCTGATGATCATTAAGATGTGACTTGTGCATGAAGGCTTTTCCACATTCAATGCATTCATATGGCTTCTTACCTGTGTGAATTCTCTCATGACTTTTGAGGGAGTACTTGGTGCTGAAAGATTTTACACATTCAGTACATTCATATGGCTTCTCACCTGTGTGAGTTCTCTGATGCTGATTAAGATGTGACTTGTAGTTGAAGGCTTTCCCACATTCAGTACATTTATATGGCTTTTCACCTGTGTGAGTTCTGTGATGGGTAATAAGACCTGACTTATACATGAAGGCTTTCCCACATTCAATACATTCATATGGTTTCTCACCTGTATGAATTCTCTGGTGTCTAGTGAGCCTTGATTTGCAGTAGAAGGCTTTCCCACATTGAGAACATTGATATGGCTTCTCGCCTGTATGAATTTTCTGGTGATTTCTGAGGAATGACTTTTTGATGAAAGGTTTTTCACATTGAGTACATTCATAAGGCTTCTCACCTGTATGAATTTTCTGATGAATTTTGAGGTATGACTTTCTGGTGAAAGATTTTTCACATTGAGTACATTCATAAGGCTTCTCACCTGTATGAATTTTCTGATGAATTTTGAGGCATGACTTGGTGCGGAAAGATTTTTCACATTGAGTACATTCATATGGCTTCTCACCTGTATGAATTCTCTCATGAATTTTGAGGTATGACTTGGTGCTGAAAGATTTTACACATTCAGTACATTCATATGGCTTCTCGCCTGTGTGAGTTCTCTGATGCTTTTTAAGTTGTGCCTTAGAGATGAAGGCATTCCCACATTCAATACATTCATATGGCTTTTCACCTGTGTGAGTTCTGTAATGGGTAATAAGAGCTGACTTGGAGATGAAGGTTTTCCCACATTCAGTACATTCATATGGCTTTTCACCTGTGTGAGTTCTGTGATGGATAATAAGACCTAACTTGGAGATGAAGGCTTTTCCACATTGAATGCATTCATATGGCTTCCTACCTGTGTGAGTTTTCTGGTGTTTAGTGAGCTTTGATTTGCAGTGGAAGGCTTTCCCACATTGAGTACATTCATATGGCTTCTCACCTGTATGAATTTTCTGATGAATTTTGAGGCATGACTTGGTGCGGAAAGATTTTTCACATTGAGTACATTCATATGGCTTCTCACCTGTATGAATTCTCTCATGAATTTTGAGGTATGACTTGGTGCTGAAAGATTTTACACATTCAGTACATTCATATGGCTTCTCGCCTGTGTGAGTTGTCTGATGCTTTTTAAGTTGTGCCTTAGAGATGAAGGCATTCCCACATTCAGTACATTCATATGGCTTTTCACCTGTGTGAGTTCTGTAATGGGTAATAAGAGCTGACTTGGAGATGAAGGTTTTCCCACATTCAGTACATTCATATGGCTTTTCACCTGTGTGAGTTCTGTGATGGATAATAAGACCTAACTTGGAGATGAAGGCTTTTCCACATTGAATGCATTCATATGGCTTCCTACCTGTGTGAGTTTTCTGGTGTTTAGTGAGCTTTGATTTGCAGTGGAAGGCTTTCCCACATTGAGTACATTCATATGGCTTCTCATCTGAATGAATTCTCTGACGAATTCTGAGGCATGACCTGGTGATGAAAGATTTTTCACATTCAGGATATTCATATAGCTTTTCATCTGTGCAAGTTTTCTGATGCTTATGAAGATCTGACTTGGAGATGAAGGTTTT
>JAEOAD010000590.1:0-10141 GCA_036365145.1 Orientallactaga sibirica
AGCGAGAAACTACTAAATTGTTCATCTTGTTAGATTACACAAACTAGAAAGTTTGATGTTGCTGTACTGAAGAATCTGCGTAAAAGCAACTCATTCGAGACAGAAACTAGCTTATTTCACACAGTACAGTGTCAATGAGGTGTTTGTTTTCTAAACAAACTACATTATAAATGAAATGAATCTACTAAGTTGTGCATCTTTTAGAGTACACAAACTGGCAAAGTTTGATCTTGCTGCACTGAGACTTGTATTAAGAGCAACTCATTCAGAGAACAGAACTAGCTTATTTTACACAGTATAGTGTTCATGATTCACGTGTTTGTTTTCTAACAAACTACGTTAGAAATGAAACTAACCTACTCGTTGTATACATCTAGTTAGATTACACAAACTAGCAGTTTGACCTTGCTGCATTGAAGACTCTTCGTAATAAAGCAACTCATTCCGAGAAAAAGAAATAGCTTATTTCACACAGTACAGTGTTTGTGCTTCTAGGTGTTGTTTTCTAAAAATCTATGTTAGAAAATGAAGCTAACAAACTAAATTGTACATCTAGTTAGATTGCACAAACTAGCAAAGTTCTGTCTGCACTGAAGACTCTTTAAGAAAGCAACTCATTCGAGAAGAGAACTAGCTTTTTCACACAGCACAGTGTAGTGAATCAAGGTGTTTGTTTTCTAGACAAACTACGTTAGGAAATGAAGGTAACCTACAAAGTTGTACATCTGGTTAGAATACAGAAATTACGAAGTTTGATCTTCCTGCACTGAAGACTTTGCTTAAGAGAGCAACTCACTCCTAAAAAGAGAACTAGCTTATTTCACAAAGTACAGTGTTTACGATTCAAAGTGTTTGTTTTCTAAGCAAACTACATTAGAAATGAAGTGCAACTTACTAAGTTGTACATCAGATAGATTACAAACCAGCAAAGTTTGAGTCTTGCTGCACTGAAGACTCTTCAGAAGAGCAACTTTGTCCCAAAAAAACAGAATTTGCTTATTTCACACAATACGATGTGTTTGGGACTCAAGGTGTTTATTTTCTAAACAAACTATGTTAGAAATGAAGCTAACCTTCCCTGAGTTGTGCGTCTTGTTAGATTACACAAAACTAGCAAAGTTTGATCTTGCTGCACTGGAAGACTCTTTGTAAGAAACCAATCACTCTGAGAACAGAACTACCTTATTTCCAAAGCAGTACAGTGTTGGGAATCAAGGTGTTCTTTTCTAAACAAACTACATTAGAAATGAAGCTAACCTACTAAGTTGTACATCTTGTTAGATTACACAAATAGCAAAGTTTGATCTTGCTGCTGGAAGACTCTTCGTAAGAACTCAACTCATTCCTAGAAGAGAACTAGATTATTTCACACAGTACAGTGTTCAGTAATGAAGGTGTTTGTTTTCCTAAAACAAACTACTTTAGAAAAGAATCAAATCTGCTCAGTTGTACATCTTGTTAGATTACACAAACTAGAGAGAGATTTGATTTTGGTGCACTGGGAAGGCTCTTGTGTTAACCATTCCAAGACCAGAACTAGCTTATTTCACACAATACAGCGTTTGGCAATGAAGGTGTTTGTTTTCAAACAAACTACACATTATAAATGAAATGAATCTACTAAGTTGTGCATCTTGTCAGAGGACACAAAACTGGCAAAGTTTGATCTTGCTGCACTGAAGACTCTTCGTAAGAAAGCAACTCAGAGACCAGAATCCAGCTTTTTTCACACAGTACAGTGTTCAGAAAATGAACATGTTTTGTTTTTTCTAAAGAAACTACTTTAGAAATAAGGCGAATCTACTAAGTTGTACATCTACTTAGGTCACACAACTACAAAACTTTGATCTTGCTGCACTAAAGACTCTTCGTAAGAAAGCAGCTCATTCAAAACAGAATTAGCTAATTCACACAGCACGTGTTGGCGTATGAAGGTGTTTGTTTTCTATAAAGTACGTTAGCAACGAAGCTAACTACTAATTTGTACATCTTGTTAGACTACTACAAACTAGGAAAGTTTGATGTTGCTGCACTGAACTCTTGTTAAAGAAAGGCTCATTCCGAGCAAAGAACTAAGCTTATTTCACAGTACTGTCTTGGGGAATCAAGTGTTTGTTTTCTAAAACAAGCTACGATAGAAATGAAATGAATCTACCGAGTTGTACATCTTCTTACATTACACAAACTAGCAAAGTTGCTTCCTGCAGTGAAGACTCTTCGTAAGAAAGCAACTCATTCTGAGAATACAACCAAAACATTTACACAGTACAGTGTTCAGCAATGACCATGTTTGTTTTCTAAAGAAACTGCTTTAGAAATAAGGCGATTTGTACTGTTGTTATAAATTTTTTTAGATTGCTAGAAACCAGCAGGATTCGATTGTACTTCCAGTAAGATTCTTCGTAAGAAAGCAACTCATTCGGAGAACAGAACCAGCTTAATTCACACAGTACAGTGTTGAGGAATCAAATGTTTGTCTTCTAAACAAAATATTAGAAACGAAATGAATCTCCCTAGCTTCAGGCATCTTTTTAGATTACAGAAACTAGCAAAGTTTGATAGGGCTGCACTGGGAGCTCTTAGTAAGAAAGCACCTGGTTCCAGAACAGAACTAGTTTATTTCACTACAGTAAAGTGTTGGGAATCAAAGTGTTTGTTTTCTAAAACAAACTAAGTTTGACGAAACGAATCTCCTAAGTTGTACATCTCTTTTTAGATTACAGAAACTAGCAAAGTTTGATTGGGCTGCACTCGAAGACTCTTCGTAAGAAAGCAACAGGTTCGAGAACAGAACTAGCTTATTTCACACAGTACAGAGTTGGGGAATCAAAGTGTTTGTTTTCTAAATAAACTACGTTAGAAATGAAATGAATCTCCTAAGTTGTACATCTTGTTAGATTACACAAGCTACAAAGTTTGGTCTTATTGCAGCAAGACTCCTCGTAAAACAACTCGTCCCGGTGAACACAACTAGTTATTTCACACATTACGTGTCTGGTAATGAAGATGTTTGTTTTCTAAAACCAACTAAGTTAGAAATGAAATGAATCTACTAAATGTTACATCTTGTTAGATTACACAAACAGCAATGTTTTTGGCCTTGCTGCAGTGAAGACTTTCTCGTAAGAGCTACTTTCGTTCAAACAGAAATAGCTAAATCACACAGTACAGAGTTGGCTAATCAAGGTGTTTATTTTCAAAGCAAACTACGTTTGAAATGCTAAATGAATTTGCAAATCCTGTTAGATTACACACTTCTATAAACTAGAAAAGCTTACTTTAGATTACACAAACTTGAAGACTCTTTTTGGTAAGAAAGGAACTCATTCCGAGAAAAGAACTACCTTATTTCACACAGTACTGTATTTGGGGAATCAAATGTTTTCTAAACAAACTACATTAGAAAATGAAATGAATCTACTGAGTTGTACATCTTCTTACATTACACAAACCAGCAAAAGTGGCCTTGCTGCAGTGAAGACTCTTCAAGAAAGCAACTCTTTCCGAGAACACAACTAGCTTATTTCACACAGTATAGTGTTCGGTACTGTTGTTGTTTTCAAAGAAAAAAAAAAAACTACTTTAGAAATGAGTGGAATGTACTACGTTTTAAATCTTTTAGATTACAGAAATTGTAAAAGTTTCTGATTGTGCTGCACTGAAGACTCTTAGTAAGAAAGCAAGTCATTCTGCTTAACAGAACTAGCCCAATTAATTCACAGTACAGTGTTGGCGAATCATGTGTGTTTTCCAAGCAAAACTGCATTTGAAATATAGCTTAACCTACGAATTTGTACATCTTGTTATTATTAATAACTAGCTAGCAGCTTGATCTTGCTCCACTGAATACTCTTGGTAAGAAGCAAACTCATTCCGGGCAAAGAACTAGCTTATTTCACACAGTACTGTCTTAAATCAAAGTGTTTGTTTTCTAAACAAACTACGTTAGAAATAGAATGAATCTACTGAGTTGTACATCTTCTTACATTACACAAACTAGCAAGTTGGCCTTGCTGCAGTGAAGACACTTCGTGGCCTTTCGTTCGAGAACACAATAAATTAGCTTATTTCCATACAATAAGTGTTAGGCAATGAATATGTTTCTTGTTTTCTAAAGAAACTGCTTTAGAAATAAGGCTAATGTACTAAGTTATAAATCTTTTTAGATTACAGAAACTAGCAATGTTTGATTGTGCTGCACTGAAGACTCTTCGGAATAAAGCAACTCATTCCAGAACAGAACTTGCTTAATTCACAAAGTACAGTGTTGAGGAATCAAAGTGTTTGTCTTACAAACAAACTACATTAGAAATGAAAATGAATCTCCTAAGTTGTACATCTTTTCTAGTTTTACAGAAACTTGCAAAGTTTGATCGTGAAGGCACTGGAAGACTCTTCGTAAGAGAGGCAGCTGGTTCTGAGAACAGAGACTATTTATTTCACACACAGTACAGTGTTGGGAATCAAAGTGTTTGTTTCTAAACAAACTACGTTAGAAATGAAATGAATCTCCTAAGTTGTACATCTTGGGAGATTACACAAGCTAACAAAGTTTGAGTCTTGCTGTAGTGAAGACTCTCAGAAGAAAGCTCAAGTCCCGAACACAACTAGCTTATTTCACACACTACCATGTCCAGTACGAAGGTGTTTGTTTTTCAAACAAACTGCATTAAAATGAAATGAATCTAGTGAATTGTACATCTTGATAGATTACACAAACTAGCAAAGTTTGGCCTTGCTGCAGTGAAGACTCTTCGTGAAAGCAACTCTTTCCGAGAACACAACTAGTTTATTTCACACAGTATATAGTGTCTCGGCACTGATGGTGTTTGTTTTCTAAAGAAACTACTTTAGAAATGAGGTGAATGTACTACGTTTAAATCTTTTAGATTACAGAAACTAAAGCAAAGTTTGATTGTGCTGCACTGAAGACTCTTAGTAGAAAGCAAGTCATTCTCATAACAGAACCAGCTTAATTCACACAGTACAGTGTTGGCGTAATCAAGGTGTGTGTTTTCCAAGCAAACTGCATTTGAAATATAGCTAACCTACGAATTTGTACATCTTGTTATTTACACAAGCTTAGCAAAGCTTGATCTTGCCCACTGAATACTTGGTAAGAAAGGAACTCATTCCGATCAAAGAACTAGCTTATTTCACAGAGCAAAGTACTGTCTTGGGAATCAAAGTGTTATTTTCTAAAACAAACTACATTAGAAATGAAACAGAATCTACTGAGTTGTACATCTTCTTACATTACACAAACTAGCAAAGTTTTGGCCTTGCTGCAGTAGAAGACACTTGCCAAGAAACAACTCGTTCAGAACACAACTAGCTTATTTCCACACAATACAGTGTTCAGCAATGAACATGTTTGTTTTTCTAAGAAACTGCTTTAGAAATAAGGCGAATGTACTAAGTTGTAAATCTTTTGATTATGAAGCTAGCAAGTTTGATTATGCTGCACTAAAGACTCTTCAAAACAAGGCAGCTCATTCCGAGAACAGAACCAGGCCTTAATTCACGAGCAAGTACAGTGTTGAGAATCAAGTGTTGTCTTCTAAACAAACTCACGTTAGAAACGAAATGAATCTCCTAGAAATTTGTACATCTTTCTAGATTACAGAACTAGCAAGTTTAATTGGGCTGCACTGAGGGCTCTTACGTAAGAAGCAGCAACTGGTTCGAGAACAGAACTAGCTTATTACACAGTACAGTGTTGGGGAATCAAAGTGTTTGTTTTCTAAACAAACTGGTAGAAATGATGAATCTCTAAGTTGTACATCTTGTTAGATTACACAAGCTAACAAAGTTGATCTTGCTGCAGTGAAGACTCCTAAATGTAAAGCAACCCGGTTCGAGCAGAACTAGCTTATTTCCACATTACGGTGTTGGGAATCAAGTGTTTGTTTTCTAAACAAGCTACGTTAAATGAAATGAATCTCTAAATTGTACATCTTGTTAGATTGCACAAGCTAACAAAGTTTTGATCTTGCTGCAGTGAAGACTCCTCATAAAGAAAGCAACTCGTTTGAACACAACTAGCTTATTTCACATTAGAAACCTTAAAGCGTGAGGTGTTTGTTTTCTAAACAAACTTCGTTAGAAATGAAATGAATCCTACTAAATGGTCCATCTTGGCAGATTACAAACTGGCAATGTTTGTACTTGGGCTTTCTTGGTAAAGAAGCAACTCGTTCGAAAACAGTAGCTTAAATCACACAGTACAGAGTTGGCGAATCAGGTGTTTGTTTCAAAGAAGTAAACTACATTTGAAATGTAGCTCACCCTGAATTTCGCACATCCTGTTAGATTACACAAACTAGCAAAGCTTGATCTTGTAGCACTGAAGACTCTTGTGAAAGGATCTCATTCGAGAAAAGAACTAGCTTATTTCACACGAGAAGAGTACTGTCTTGGGGTCAAAGTGTTTCATTTTAATAAACCATTAGAAATGAAATGAGTCTACTGAGTTGTACATCTTCTTTAATTCCACAAACCTTCAAGTTTGGCGCTTTGCTGCAGTGTAGACTCTTCGTAAGAAGCAACTGGTTCCGAAGAGAACACAACAAGCTTATTTCACACAATACAGTGTTGATGAATCAAGTGTTTGCCTTCTAAACAAACTCACGTTGAATGGAAATAAGATCTCCTAAGTTGTACATCTTTCTGGATTACCAGAAACTAACAACGTTGAATTGGGCCTGCCTGCTGCAGAGGGCTCTTACGTAAGAAAGGAACGAGTTCCGAGAACTGAACTAACAGCTCACACAGTACAGTGTTGGGGGCGTCAAAGTGTTTGTTTTCTAAACAAACTACGTTGAAATGAAATGAATCTCCTAAGTTGTACATCTTGTTAGATTACACAAGCTAACAAAGTTTGATCTTGCTGCAGTGAAGACTCCTCATAAAGAAAACAGCTTCGATCCACAAAAGACACAAAGTAGCTTATTTCACACTACGGGTGTCCGACAATGAAGGTGTTTATTTTTAAACAAGCCGTTAAATGAAATGAATGTAGTGAATTGTACATCTTGTTAGATTACACAAACTGGCAAAGTTTGGCCTTGCTGCAGTGAAGACTCTCTGCCGTAAGAAAACCAACTCTTTCAGAGAACACAACTAGCTTATTTCACACAGTATAGTGTTAAACTTGATGTGTTTGTTTTCTAAGGCATCTTTAGAAATGAGTGAATGTACTAGGATTGTAAATCTTTTAGGTAGAAACTAGCAAAGGATTTGATTGTGCTGCACTAAAGACTCTTAGTAAGAAAGCAACTCATCCGAACAGAACTAGCTTAATTCACACAGTACAGTGTGGCGAATCAAGGTGTGTTTTCAAGCAAACTGCATTTGAAATGCTTAGCTAACCCTCTGAATTTGTACATGTGTTAGATTACAAAATCTAGCTAAAAAGCTGATCTTGCTGCATTGAAGACTCTTGGTAAGAAAGAACTTCATTCGAGAAAGGCTAGCTTATTTCACACAGTACTGTGTTGGGAATCAAAGTGTTTGTTTTCTAAACAGCGTTAGAAATGAAATGAATCTCTACTGAGTTGTACATCTTCTTACGTTACACAAACTATAAGTTTGAAAGCGCGCGCAGTGAAGACTCTTCATAAGAAAGCAACTCGTTCGAGAACACAACTAGCTTATTTCACACAGTACAGTTTTACGGCAATGAACATGTTTGTTTTCTAAACAAACTGGTTTAAGAAATAAGGTGAATGTACTAGGATTGTAAATCTTTTTAGATTACGAAACTAGCAAGTTTGATTGTGCTGCACTGAAGACTCTTCGGAATAAAGCAACTCATTCGAGCAGAGACAGCAATTCCGCAGTACAGTGTTGAGGAATCAAAGTGTTTGTCTTCTAAACAAACTACATTAGAAATGAAGATCTCCTAAGTTGTACATGCTAAGATTGCAGAAACTGCAAATTTGATGGTGCTGCACTGAAGACTCTTAAAGTGAGAAAGCAGCGGTTCCGAGAACAGAACTGGCTTTGTACACACAGTACAGTGTTGGGGAATCAAAGTGTTTGTTTTCTAAACAAGAATTACATTGAAATGAAATGAATCTCCTAGGTTGGCACATCTTGTTAGATTACACAAGCTGCTTTCAGGATTTAGAATCTTGCGCAGTAGAAGACTCCTCGTGAAAGCACTTCGATCGGAAACACAACTAGCTTATTTCACACATTACCCTGTCCGGCAATGAAGGTGTTTGTTTTCTAAACAAACTACATTAGAAATGAAATGAATCTCTAACTTGTACATCTTGTTAGATTACACAAGCTAACAAGTTTGATCTTGCTGCATTGAAGACTCCTCGTGAAAAACAACTTCGTCGAGAACACAACTAGCTTATTTCTTTTTTTTTTGTTGATAGCCGACAATGAAGGTGTTTGTTTTCTAAACAAACACGTTAGAAATGAAATGAATCTACTAAATGAATTATCTTGTGAGATTACACAAACTGGCAATGTTTGGCCTTGCTGCAGTGAAGACTCTTCGTAAGAAAGCAACTACGTTCGAAAAACAGAAATAACCCAAATCACACAGTACACAGAGTTGGCGAATCAGGTGTTTGTTTTCAAAATGACTTTATTTTAAAATATATAACGCTCACCTACAATTTGTACATCCCTGTTGGAGATTACTGCAATATGAGCTTGATCTTTAGTAACTTTAAAGACTCTTGGTAAGAAAGAGGATCTCATTCCGAGAGAAAAGAACTAGCTTATTTCACTGACCTGTCTTGAGAATCAAAGTATTTGTTTTCTAAACAAACTACGTTAGAAATGAAATGAATCCACTGAGTTGGCATCTTCATAAGTCACAAACTAGCAGGGATTTGGCCTTGCTGCAGTGTAGACTCTTGGTAAGAAAGCAACTGGTTCGAGAACTTGCAACAAGCTTATTTCACACAGTACAGTGTTGATGAATCAAAGTATTTGCCTTCTAAACAAACCTTCGTTAGAAATGAAATGAATCTCTATATTCTACATCTTTCTGGATTACAAACAGCAACGTTTGATTGGGCTGCGCTAAGAAGACTCTTAAATGAAAGAGGAACAGGTTGAGAACAGAACTAGCTTGTTCACACAGTACAGTGTTGGGAATCAAAGTGTTTGTTTTTTCAGCAAACTACGTTAGAAATGAGAAATGAATCTCTAAGTTGTGGCACATCTTGTTTAAGATTACACAAGCTAACAAAGTTTGATCTTGCTGCAGTGAAGACTCCTCGTAAGCAAACTCATCCGAGAACACAAGTAGCTTATTTCCCACTACCGTGTCCGGCAATGAGTGTTTGTTTTTTAAACAAACTTAGTTAGAGAAATGAAATAGACCATAGTGGTGTACATCTTTGTTGGGTACAAATTTGGCAGGAGTTGCTGCAGTGAAGATATCTTGTGAGAAAGCAACTCTTTCAGAGAACACAACTAGCTTATTTCACACAGTATAGTGTTCGGCACTGATGAATGTTTTGTTTCTAAGAAACTTCTTTAGAAATAGAGATGGAATAATAAGTTGTAAATCTTTTTAGATTGCAGAAACTAGCAAAGTTTGATTGTGCTGCACTGAGGGCTAGTAGAAAACAACTCATCCGAGAACAGAACTAGCTTAATTCCACAGTACAGTGTTGGCGAATCAAGGTGTGTTTTTCCAAGCAAACTGCATTTGAAATGTAGCTAACCTACGAATTTGTACATCTTGTTAGATTACAAAATCTAAAGCTAAGCTTGATCTTGCTGCAGTGAAGAAGACTCTTGGTAAGAAGGAACTCATTCGAAAGGAGCAGCATTTCACACAGTACTGTGTTGGGGGAATCAATTGTTTGTTTTTTACAAACAAACTACGTTAGAAATGAAATGAATCTACTGAGTTGTACATCTTCTTACGTTACACAAACTAGCAAGTTTTGGCTACTTGCTGCAGTGAAGACTCTTCACTTAAGAAAGCAACTCGTTCGAGAACACAACTAGCTTATTTCACACAGTACAGTTTTAGGCAAAGAACATGTTTGTTTTCTAAACAAACTGGATTTAGAAAATAAGACGAATAATACTAAGTTGTAAATCTTTTTGAATTACAGAAACTAGCAAAGTTTGATTGTGCTGCACTGAAGACTCTTCGTAA